>OZ018353.1:16618992-16818992 GCA_963969515.1 Yponomeuta evonymella
TAAGGTGACATTCTAACCATGATTTAGAAACATAATTTTAAAAAAAATCGTCAAAAAAATTTGAATTGTTTTCTCGTACACTACCAATATTTTAACTGCTGTTAACAGTATCAGTTGTCAAACGTGCATACAAAAAAACTACTGACAGTTATTAACAGTAGAGAAGCAGACTATTGGTGAAATTCAGGAGTAAACTTTTCTCGTTGCTACATTCGTGTCCGAGCATAATGGCAGTATTGCTGGGCATAGTACATCAATATACACAGGTAAGCAATATGCCGTCTCTCTATCATTCGCTTCGTAAAGCAAGATGAAAACATGAAACACACACGAAACTACGATGGCCTCTTACTGGAATCGAACCTACCATTTTCCATACCATTGAGGCAGAAATAATTACATTTGAAACGCCTGCTAAAAGTTAATAGCAATAATTTTGCAACAGTCAAAATGCCCGTACACCAGAAATCAGTAGGTACACAAGACACCACATCGATATATTTATTGAGTGTTTCAAATCAATTCAAGTCTATACCTGTGTTAAGAATGATCTAATGTCCATAATTTAAAGTTGATAAGCTGTTGACTAGGAGCGCAACAGCAGCATAGGACCCCGACCAAATCGCTGGACCGACGATCTGAGGTAGATAGATAGATAGAGAACACTTTATTGCACAACCAGGTGAAAGATATTACAAATAGTTTCTTATATCTAAGTAGTGGTATACAATTGGCGGTAGATTGATGGCAGCGGCTGGATGAGGATGGCCGAGGACAGATAGAAGTGACGTACCTTGGGGGAGTCATATGTCCAGCAGTGGAAGGATACAAGCTGATTGATTGATAGATTGAAGCTATTGACTGTAGGTACTCTGTTCTCAGGTTCCGTACGTTACCTACCAAGTGAGTGACTAGAAAGCGAACCATCATGCAGTTGGCTCTCTGTCTCGTTAATAAGGGGTGTCATTTAAATAATCAGCAAAAAAATACTGGTTTGGTCAGCAGAAACCAGTGGTCGGCAGAAAATACAAAACTGGGGCCTAATTATGCGCAACAAATCCGATCGGAATTTTGACGCTTACTGGTAGTTCGTTTGCTGACCAGGTGTTGCTTGCTGCTCATTTATTTGATCTGCTGACCAAAATATTTATTGAGCTGACCAAGTTTTATTCATTTGTTGACCATATTTCTCTTATCTTTTATTTATTTGGTGATTCTTTATTCATTCTGGCTAAAATATTTTTTTTACTATTCGAATGACCTCTTTGTTACTGTTTTACTCAGAGCTTTACTTAGAGTACGTAGGTAGTACTAATGCAGTTCAAATATTTATTTTGCTGATAATTTAATTGGTTTCTGTTAATAAGAGCTCTTTACGGATGTGACGTTATATGTGGTGTGGGCCTCCCTTCTGAGCTAAATAAACCTTAATTCAAAACAATAAAGTGGCTTCTTTTTTCTTCAACCTTGTTCGTCTGCGACTGGTATACCGCGTATTTCAAGAGCTGAAATCTTCCACGTCTTCACCACGGCCCACTATCTTGATTTATTAATAAACTTGAAAGTAATTAAAAAAGGCTAAGTGCGAGTCGGACTCGCGCACCAATAGTTCAGGAATCGAGTCTCGCATTTTTTTCCGAGCTTTTCCCGAACTTCAAAGACATTTTTTTAATTATTCAATTACAAATACCGGAAAAAATCTGAAAACTACCTAAGTTTTCAGATTTTTTCCTGTATTTGTAGTACAATACGATGTTACTTGCCAAATTTCATAGTTCTAGGTCAACGGAAAGGACCCTATAAATTTTGATTCCCTTGTGTGTCAAAATATACGTTTCTTGCGGCATAAACGGCCGTATCTTTTTTTTTACGTTAACTTAGAACATAACATAACATTTACATACAGGCACATACATTGCTTCTGGCCCCACACTAGGATACCCTGTGTCGTGGGAACCAGAAACAACGACATCACAAACATGTAAACATCCAAGACCTGGGGTTTTTTTTTTGTCCCCAGCCGGGATTCGAACCCGGGACCTCTCGCATGGTATGCAGCAGATGCACTACCACTGCGCCACGAGGTCGAAGTTTAATTTTTTGCAGCTTCAAGGGACTGTAGACCTGAGCATATGGTTTTAATTTCAACTCGACACCTCCACGAATTCCCGAGATAAAGGGCCTTGACAGACAGACACAGACGGACGGACGGACAGACGGACAACAAAGTGATCCTATCAGGATTCCGTTTTTCCTTTTGAGGTACGGAACCCTAAAAGTAAGTAAACTTAAAATATATATATTGCCCCCAACAATAAAGCTGATAATGTGGATGAAAAAAAAAAAGTAGGTAAATTAATATAGGTACACATTTTTACTAGCTAATCTTAGCGAGGTAACATTTGAGTGGAAATAGTCTGTAGAAACTAAAATCTGGGTTAGCTAATAAAAAGTTTTGTTTGCACCCGTTGTTATTGCCCCAGTAGCAAGATTAAAATCAACGTCAGTTTGGCCTCTGCTTTTCATGAAGAAAAATCATACATCATATCGCACATTGAAAACATAAGTGGCACTTTACGAAAAATGGCAATTTTGAGTTAAATATACAGTTAAAATGCGAAAACCGGAACGCACCCAATGCAAAGACCCTCGTTGTTCTAACGCGCAAAACTTTCGCTAGATGTCGCGAGTGTCACTTATTACTTTGTAACAACGAGTCCTGTCAGTAACTGATAAACCGGCACTACGCCAATTCGGAAACAGTCGCCGGTGGGAATCTTTGTCGAGGTGAGTAAACAACTGGCATTTTGTGTAAAACACCACTTATTTTGATATTTCTGCTTTCTAATATTCACAGTGAATCAATCTTTAAGTGGCACTTTGAGTAAAGAGCTGGTTATTCAATAACGTTTAACAGAACTTTACATTAAGACAAACTAGATAAAGGGCATTTTCTGTAAAGTGCCATTTAATTGATAAATTTGCTTTCGAATTGTGGCATTGTGTAATTTCTTAAATGACACTTTCAGTAAAGAGCTCGTTATTCAATAACGTTTCTAGAATTTCGGTTTGAATAAAACCAGACAAGATAAGATATGCAAAGAAACATGGCACACCATTCATAGTAAACGAAGTGGCTTATAACAATTTTATGGATATCAAACAACTGCCTGTTCCTAAATTGAACAAAAGTGTTGAAGGCACAGTTGTAAAATTATCTGATATCAAAGTTATCAAAGTGAAGAAAATTGAAGATGATAAGGTAAAAATATACTACAAGACATCCTACTTTGACGATTTCAAAGAACTTGACATAAACACTAAAAGAACCAATACAAGGAGCAATCGGTCTCAAGAGCTGAAACAGCTGTATAACGAAAAATTGGATTTATCCGAAAGATATAAGAATGACGTGAAAAGCCTCAAAGATGCCGGTTTGATACCTAACTTTTACAGTTCGTACTATGACAAAGTTTTAAACTTGGTGAATACTATACTAAACAATGATCTGTAGGTAAATTTTACAGTTCCTGTCTTGACAGACTTCTAAGTCAGTATGTTAAGTTGAAATGCCTCAATGTTGTTGATTAGTTGGTAGTTAAAACAAAATTTTGGTCCAATTAATGTTAATGATGTTATGTTACGAAGTTTTGAGAAAAACTATCTTTTTTATTTACTGCAAGGATGCTATTTATGTTTTTTGATTTAGGCCTAACGAGTGACAAAAATATAAAAAAAACCTTAAACCTTAAAAAGCCAAGTTCCAATCAGCGTCTATACGCTGACAAGTTAGAACTTGGCTTTTTTAGTTATACTTTGAAATACTTTTAAACCTCTAATAATTTTATTGGTTAGTAAGTAGTAAGAACATTATCATATTGTTATCTCAAATATTATAATATTGTTATACGAATTTTATCTAAAACATTCAATCATTCTGATGCTATTTTTATTGATCTCTCTAGACAGACTAGTTAATTATGGATGTTTGTGTTACTATTAAGTTAAAACTGTGAGAATTGTGCTAAATAAACAGTATTTTTAATATTATTAGATTTTCATTGTTTTATTTCTCTCTTTTTTATCATTAAAATATAGTCAAAATAACAATTTAGGGAGTCATTAAAGAAAAATAAATATAATCTGTGAATAGAAAACCGACACTATGATGAACTTTTTTTTTAAATGCATTTCTATCGAATACTATTCATTAATTTCATTTTATACATCTAGATACTGAAAGAGCGTTAGCTAAACAATTTTTTAAATCTAATTGCAAAGCTTTATTGTAAATTTTTTGGTTCTATATAACCCAAACAATATTTTGGAAAACTTAAAATGGCCGTACTGTAAAATCGAGTTTTTCGCTTAGTGCCATTTATGTTTTCAATGTGCGATATTATTCTGTATTTTCACAGTTCGGTCGGTTCAAAACCGGCCAAGTCTGAGTCGTACTTCCAAAGTGTCTCGAACGGAATATAAAACACAATTTTGCTAGTAAATATTATGTATTTTAAAAAATATATAATTATTACAATAATTAGGTACATATGTACATATTTATTAGGTGGTATGAAACCCTCAACACGCGATTTTTAATCATCTATGATACATCTATACAAATGATACAGAAAACCTTCAATTCGGAACTCGCTATAATCACCTTCCGTTACACTTTACAAGATATACATATTAGGGTGGCCCACGCTTGTATGGGAAAAACATTTTTTTCTTCCACGCTTTACGCCACCCCTTTTTATCGTTATGCAGATCAATGCCAATATACATGCCAAGTTTCAAGTTCCTAATATAAGAGGAAGACGGTGCTCAACCGGATTGAAATTAGAAAATTTTAAGAAAAAACGCTTTGAATGTGTGACTTCGGAGTACAATAAAAAATTATAATATTACATGATTTACTATTTATTTGACCCAAGAAAACGATGAATTTTAATTATGCAAGTTGTTTGTAGACGGTACTGTTATAAAAATATATGTATTTTAATCCATAACGACTGTAATTAGACCTTTTTTTGTCGTCTGTGTTGGTACTATTTTTCTGTTCTTCTCGACTACCTGTAGCAGAAATTGCTTTTCCTCCTCATCTTTAGTAAGTGCCCTATTAAATTCTTCAAACATCTTTACGCCTCTTTCTGCTGTATCATTTACAACTCGCAACTTTTTCACTCTATCTTGACCATGAAGGTAATCCTCGTTATCTTTCCAGATGTCAGGAGGCAGCAATAAAAATGAATCTTCAATATCCAACACAGTGAGCATCCGTAGTGTTCTTTTAGATGCAGTCTCGTAATGTCGTATTAGTAGTCAAAATGGCAGGATTCCCTCTTACTCGACGAGAGACAGGTTCAGTGTTCATTTGACTGACAATGTTCATTTTTTCAGTAGGAGTCACTCGATCTGAAAATAAAGCAAAGCCCACGAGCTCATCGGACAAATACCACAGGTGGCGCTCCAGTACTGTTCTTGCAGCAATGCCGATTTCGGAATCAATAGACTCATAAGCTTTGAGGTTTCGCCACAATTGCAGATCTCCACCCGGTGCTTCTGCTGTTAGAGGTGCTTCAATCCACGCTTAAGTATAAATAAGGGCCCCAAACTGGACAAACCGGCCAAGTTGTGTCTCTTCTCTTCTGGTTAGTTTTACAACCTCCTGACTTTTAAATAAAAATATTTTCATGGCATATAATAATTTTGCCATCCAGCGAGCGTGATGGATAGGACCTGGAGCCCTCCAATGAATTTTCTCGGGAGGTTTATTTATAATAGTCATTGTCAGCTCCATAAGCTCTTGATAGTCATCCCTGCTTTGTTTCTCTGTGCTTAGAGCATTGTAAAAAGACTCTAGAGTACTTTTAACATATTCCTCTTTATCGGAAGTTAAGTCGAGCCCTTCGTAGTTATCGTGAGAAATTTCATCCCAAACAATTTTAAATTTTTTGAATAATGGTATCTCGGGTGAACTTGACGGCCCAAAGCATAGTGTGAAGACTTTTGCAAGAACAATTTCCATCATATGATGTCGACAGGTAAGCCATAGAAGTTCACGAGACATCATACCTTCAATAAGAGTACATGCTCCTTTTTTTTGACCCGTATTTGCGGATGTTGTATCAAAACTCAGCGCTCGAACTTGCTCTTTAACATTCCAATCCTCCAACATCTTAAAAACAGCACTAGCTGCTTGTTCTCCAGTTCCTGATGTCAGTTTTGGTACACCAAGGAGCTTTTCCTCACCATCTCCAGAAACTAAGACCGGAAGGCGATCCACTTTCTTGTTATCCATTATATCGGGCAAGATCTTACCATCCCAGTGTACTACTAATGGATAATCCGGCGCAAATGTACCCCTCACTTCGTTATTTAGCTCCAATCTTGCTCTTTTTCGTGTTCGCTGGATAGAACTCCGTGAAATCGGAAGTTTAGATGGGTCATAACCGAGTGCTGCAGTGAGGGGAATCATCAATCGCACTGCTTCTCTATCCGTTATTTTATTGCGATCTAGAGCGCTGGTAACATGTTTTGTGAAAACAGAGCTGACTGGAGTTGGAGTAGCGCTCGCAGGAGTTAAGACAGAGCTCTTTGTGTCTACATTTTGTTGACGCTGAGTTAGTTTGAAGTCTTGAGTTTCATCATCCTTTTCAGTGGAGCTGCTACTGCTTAAACTTATCTGTTGGCTTACAGATGAAGTTGAGGTAAAAGCATTGCTCTTGGTAACCTTTTGCTTCTGTTGTTCTGCCCTTAATTTACGTTTTTGAGTGCGTTCTTGCTGCTTAGCAAACTTTGTATCAACAGAAGCTATAAACATCTTACGCCCTCCTCTTTGGTCCAAAAGAAAGTCACGATCTTCTGATTTTTTTATTAATTGAAGAGCATCTGCGTGCGAGATGTCGAAAAGATGATCTAGGTCAGAAACAAATAATTCTTCTCTTTGCTTCTGAGCTTGAGAAGCTCGTCCTTTGTTTTTCTTTAAAAGCAGTCATTTGTTATGTATCTTTTCAAGTTTTGTGATACAATGTTTCTGTTGTTGTGTTGGTACGCAAGCTTTATTCCAAAGTTCTGTTAACTCCTCTATAAGCAAATGTGAAGCAGTTCTTACGCTCTTTTTCTCGCTCAAGTATACGTGAAAACGCAGCAAAACTTGCCTTACTGTAGGCAGCTGACTGAGGCGAGATATCGACTAAGTCCCGTAAGCCGACGAGGAAAATTTCGTGTTTTTGACGTGTTGAAGTAGCCATTTTAAAGTACCTTTGCACTCACTCACAGCAGTTTAAAGCCTAATTTATAGTTATTTTAGCTTACTTGTACTTGATTTGCACTATTAAAAGTTCTCAAAATTAATTTTCTGCACGTCACAAGCAAATATCGATACGTCAATTTTCACAAAAAAAAAATGAACTTAATGTGTCGTTGAGCACTGCCTTCTACTAACACTAGGAAGATAAAATTTTACCGTTCCAATACTGTGGGTAGGTGTAACAAAAAAATTAAGTGGCGCGATCGAAAACTAAAAAAATTTTTTTTTGGGCCACCCTAATACATATACAAAGTAATATAATATTCTTTACAAGAGCAAGAACATTTTTTGTTTTGCTGGGAAAGTTTCACTAAACATTTAGATATATCATTTATTATTAAAACTCTATCACTAGATTACCACTCAGAATTTTAAAACCACACGTTGGTGGTAAAATTATTTATAAACGTAATTCGTGAACCTTTGCTTTGAACGGAACGTCACCCAGTTTGAAAACATTGTTTTGAAAGAAGACAGAAACGGTTCTTTCCACACAGAGCACTTTACTTCTGCTTATGTCAGGTTCTTTCTTGCAAATTGGTTTCCTGTGGATAGTTTGGTTTATGAAATTGTGGTTAAATACTCCCATTTAATTATGAAAACGCTTTAGTTAACCATCAGAATCACGTAAATTCAGTGGCCAACGAACGCTTACCTGTGTAAATAATAACATCGGATTTCTTCGCACTAACAACTCTATTTCTTCTTTCAGCTGTAAGTATTTATTTACCACCCTAAATCGCTTTATTAACTTTTGATGTACCTTAGATAATAATTTAGATGCTTATTTTGTTCATAAACCTGTGTACAAACATCATTTCAAACAATGGAGAGACAGTCACTCGACACTCCCAAACAGTAAACTGCTTTTAAAAAAGCCAGCGCTTTGCCAAGAACCCTCGACGTGATATCAAAGACCCTTTTATCTAACCAGTCCATGAATAGACCCCACTGCTGGGCTAGGCATTGGCTTCTTCCCTGTCACACCAACCATATCAATCCCCGGCCAATTCCATCCATTGCTTTCAGATGGGCTTAGTAATGTCTTCAACCCAAAAACCCTTAAAATCAAATAAATCTTGTGAAACAGGGCGCCCGAGACTCCTGAGCCATGAAAACGGGGATACCTTCGCCAGCGCGCTCGCTCGGGGCTCCGGTTACGCCTCGGAGGTACCGCGCTGGTGGCACTCGCAGTGTGGGGTCCCCAGTGCGGGCCAGTGCCTCCAGAAGGCCCTCTGCCCTCGCCGAGGACTTGAAAGAACTGAGAGAGAGCCATGACAGCGTTGTTCTGACACCCCTGAATAGGAGGTCTCTGCTCACGGACAATACTGACATTGAAGAGCCTAGACGTGAGTGTATATTGACAATACCTATGGAGAAAGTGTCAGTGTGTCAACTATCAATAACAAGAATACCCTGTAAAATTATATTATGTATAACTATGTTATATGTTATATAACTATATGTTATATAACTATGTAAAATATAAAAACCAACCTTGTTTCAAGTTTTAAAAGGCTTCAAAGTCAATATTAAACATCCACACAATACAATCACTTGATCTGGTCCCCAACTAGGATACCCTGGGATATGGTAACCAGGCAAGGACTTCACAAACATGGAAAAACACCCAGACTACGGCCATTTGTACAAATGTATGGTGGCCCCCAGTGGTAATTGAACCCACAATCTCTGTCCTGGCAATCAAATGTGATACAGCTAGACCAACGAGGCAGTCTTAACTTTTATTTATTGGCTTGAAAATGCTTTACCAATCCTTTAGTACTCAGGTGACAAATCCCCATAGCTCTCTAGATTACATTTTATTTCACAAACATAATCAAGTGTTCCACTTTTCAGGCAAAAGTTGGTGGAAGAAGCTGGATGACACCTCCTTGGAAGTGGCAGAGGTCTTACAAGGAGACAATGTTAATAATGCCCATGACATTGTTGAAGAATTTGTTGACATAGAGGTACCCAGGTAAGAATAATATAAAAAAATTTAGAATCGCTCCTTATATCAATGCTAGATTTTAAATGAACTTAAAACCATTAGCTCAGATTAGAGAGTCTGTTTTTAAGAATTTTTAAGTTACATAACTGCATTGCCATTGTTATACATCATCATATCTGATTCGATCTCGTAGAGAAATTCCGAGCATAGCCCTTTCCATAGCTCGTTGCGTGAGCTTTCTTATGAGGCCCATAGTGAGAGACCACCTTTTTTATTTTATTTTTTTATTCAAATTTTAATATCGTGAAAGACTATATCAGTATGTGCAGAGCTAAATCAGGTTTCCTCACAATGATTTCCTTCACCATCAGAGGTAATGTAAGTGGTTATTATTATTACTATTATTAATATGTTTATTGCACATAAGTAAAAATACAATGGCAATGTGCCAGACTTTATGCTATAAGCATTTTCTACCAGTCAACCACAGGCGGTGCAAGAAATTAAGTGGTAGGCATACAAAATAGACTACCCTTCTTTTAAAACATGGCCATAGACTTCAAGGGGACCAAATACTCGCATCTCAGGGCAATGCGCGTGCCTAGAGATAAGCGAAACAATAAGGGAAGACTGTCCACTATTGAAGTGGCTATTGAAGGTCACGCGCATTAACCAATGGGCGCACATGAACGATTTTCTTTGGGAGCTCGTTTCGTGGAATGGAGTATACATTGCCAATCTTTGGCTTCATTACTAGCTCTAGTTATACCTGAGATTTCCGCACTTAGCCTCATAGTTGGGCCATTGTACGAAGCAAGCGCTAAGGTATGTAAATAACTCAGACACTAGGGTTTCCTCACGATGTTTTCCTTCACGGTTAGATTAGGTTAGGTTAGGTTAGTGTTATTGCTACTACAACTTCAGAAATGTACGTAACTTACAAAACAGTCTTTGGTACATGCCAGGATTGGAACCCACGACCTCCCGAATGAGAAGCCGGCGTTTTACCGCTCCGCTACCACCTCTCTGGCTTCATTACTACTTCACAAGGTTTATTTTAGAGCATGATCATGGCTAAACACCTGGGGCCAGTTTCATAGAACTACAATTCATGGTTTACTATAACAATTCAATGTACACTGCAAAGTCGATTAACCCACAGATTAACAAGTGGGAAGATTCCGCTATGCATTGTACCTTCATCATCAGCCATTTGACGTCCACTGCAGGACATAGGCCTCCCTCACGGTTTTCCTTGTACCTTGAATTGTCATAATAAACTATGAATTGGAGTTTTATAAAACTGTGCCCAGCAAGTACTCTGTGTTTCAAATAATTTTTTGAGCTTGCCGATAAACTGCATTGGCAGTTTGGCAAACTAATGAAATTGTGGTTTTTCTTTTTTACTGAGTTAAATAAATAAGACAATTTTTTTAAGACTTCCTCTTTTTACCTACACAGCAATCGATAATGGAATCTGGTCACTTCAGCACGGGCTTGCCTAGTGAAATGTTCAGGCACTTACTGCATTCTAAAAAATATACTTTGTGAAGAAATAATAAAAAAATAATTAATAAAAAACGTATCAAACATCATCGCCACCATCCTTTGCTTAACATTGGTAGAATAATTTCGTTAATTCGAATAATTGCCTACTAAAGTCAAGGTAGCTTGGCAAATTTTGTTAATCTTTTCGTAATTATTCATCATCATCAGCCCACATCTGCCGACTGCTGGGTATAGGCTTTTTCCCCCAAATGCCAGGTCACTTGCCATTCATTATTATTATAACCGTTAACATTATTATTTTTTCTTTTACAGCTTAGTACATAAAAACATGTCCTTAGACTTACCGGAAAGCTCTGGTACTGAATCAATCGACAGCATAGTCCTGCCTCAACGCAGACTTTTCACGCAGAAAGAGAATGTCCCACGTAAGCCGTTTGGCCCTGCTGTTTGTCCAAGGGAGTCCTTGCCCAAACTCCAGAAGAATACTGAGACTGAGATGACTGCCAATGTTGGCCCCAAGACTCTCATCGCCCAAAGACCGACTCAGCGCTCACGGCCAGCTTTCCCTGCTAATTTATTAGCTGGAACACCAAACAAGACATCACATGACACGACAATGAATGTCGCTCCCAAAAAACTGTTTGGACAACAAGACGTGGTCACCAAGAAGAAGATGTTTACAAAAACGTTGTTAGAAGCATCCCAGAGTAAGACCGATAATAATGACCAAGAAATTGCTGGACTGAAAACTCTTTTCAACAAGGACCAACCACCAAAATCTAAGCCAACGTTTCCAGCTGAACTCCTCAATGTTTCGGCTAACAAAACGGCGCCAAATAACACTAAACTGGTCAGTGAAATACAGGGCCAAGCTCATAACCTATTTGGAAACCGAGCTGGGACGAAGCGAAAGAACATGTTCGCAGACTTTATTGTAGCTGAGAGTGAAGATGAGATTCAAGATATACAGCCTCAAGTATTTGGCTTCTCCAAAAGAGCAGGGAGTAAAGAACCTCAGTCTGGAAGGGGAAGTTCTGTCTCTAGAGGAGTCCGTGAATCTTCTATGTCTATACCAACTGACTTAGAGTTAGAGGACTGGAAAATGCTGCCATCTTCCACAATGATGGTTGATCAGCTCGAAGAAATGGTTACAGGGACACCGAAAAAGATAAGATTGAGTAAGCTGTCAGAGCAAAAAGAATCTGATGGGAGCAAAGCTAGTACTACAGCTAATAAGACAAAGCTGTCGAATAAGTCTACCACCTCAAAGAATAAGTCTAAAAGTATACAGAACAGTTCTAAGTCTAAAATAGTTGAAGACAATGTGATCTTAGATGAAGTTGCTACGACGGAAAAACAGAGCAAGTCAAGAACAGAAGTTGAATATGAGTATGTTCATATTATCAATGAGAATAAAACCAATGAAAAAGATCTTGGTGTGAATATGGATGAGATGGTTGTGGTAAATAATGCCACTTACAATATTAAAAACACTAACTTATTAACATACCAACAAGAACTAGAAGTACCCTCAACAAGCCAATGTAAAGAGCCAGAAATCACCGAACAAAATAAAACAGGATTGAAGTCTTCCAAAGAAGCAAATACTGAAATTGTTGATCATGATGACAATGATGATGAACAAATGGCTTTGACTTATGAAGAAGATGTAGAGGAACCTATGGTTCAGGATGCTTTGGAAAAGCAGACCAAGAATGATGAAGAAATGCAGGAAATTGAAAATATTGAAAACATACTGAAAAATAATACTGCATTAAATAAATTTAATCAAAACAATATAAAAGTAAGCCTAGGAAATCAACTTGATAAACAAAACAATTTTGAACTACCAGGAGCTGAACATAGCGGTCGTAATACTGAAGGCGAGCAACTATCTCAAACAAAGGCAACAGATTCTCCCAAAAAAAACGCGATTTCAGCTGAGGATTATGCTGAAGATCATTTTGAAGATGTAGAAATTAATTTAGACTCGGTCTTGCAAGATGAAGTTAGTGAGATTACTCAAGATGATAGTAAAGTGGAAATTTCACTTGATAATAAAGAGGTGGAGGTTGAAGAATCAATCGAACAAATACAAAAAGAGATAGATCGAGGTGAAGAGGAAGAAAATGAAAAAGAATCTAGTAATGTAGAACAGAACCAGCAGAATATTGAACACAATGAAGAAGCTGAGAAAAATGATCAGATTAGACAGAGTAAACAAGGAATTGAACACAATGAACAAGTTGACAAAGAAGGTAAAGATGTGAGCCGCAAAGAGAAAAGACAGAACCAAGTAAAAGAGATGGAACAAACTAAAGAAGCTGACGAAATTGAACACGCCGCACGAAGAGAAGCTGAAGTTAAACAAACTCAAGAAGCAATGGAACATGACGACGAAATTGAAAACGTGAAACAAAATGAAATTAAACACACTCAAGAAGGAATTAAACAATATGACGAGGTTGCAAACGATAAAGAGGATGCCGAGCCAAGTGAGGCCGAGGTTAAACAATCTGAAGATGAAATTGAGCAACATGACGAAATTGAGGAAGATGAAGAGGAAGCTGAGCCAAGTGATGCCAAGGTTGAACAAACTCAAGAAGAAACAGAACAAGATGACGAGATTGAGGGTGTAGAGGATGAAGAGGACGCCGAGCAAAGTGAAGCGGAGGTTGAACAAACTCAAGAAGAAATTGAACAAGATGAAGAAGATAAGGAAGATGAAGAGGAAGCCAAGCAAAGCGAAGCCGAGGTTGAACCAAGTCAAGAAGAAATTGAACAAGATGACGAGGTTGAAGAAGATGGAGACGAAGCGGAACAAAGTGTAGCGGAGGTTGAACAAACTCACGAAGAAATTGAACAAGATGATATGGTTGAAGAATATGAAGAGGAAGCCAAGCAAAGTGAAGCCGAGGTTGAACAAACTCAAGAAAATATTGAGCAAGAAGGTGAAAGTGAGCAGGAAGACGTCGATGCCGAACAAATTCAAGAAGAGATTGAACAATATGAGGACGCTAACGATCAAATTGAATCAGACGTTGAACAAAGTGAAGAGCTAATTGAGGAACACATTGAACAAAGTCAAGAAGAAGAAGAAATGGAACAAGATCAAGAAACGGATAACAATACTTCCCAAGACAGTCATGCCAACATGCCTTCTGAACATATACCCACTCCAGAACAAACCGACGAAATCCAAGCTTCGCCCAACGTATCACACGACACTACTGGTAGAAACAGAAATAAAATCCGAAACGAAACCCAACTAAAGAGTCCTGAAGCGATCCTCAAGGGCACTACATCCCAAAACACCTCATTCAATCACCAAGGCCGTAACACCAGCGTGAGAAAGACCAAGAGCATGGTTAGACCCTTGGAACACAACCCAAGCTTAGTGGCCAGTATCAGAGACAGCATTGGCACAAACGGATCCAACTCTAGTGCCCAAGGCTCAGGATGGGACTCCCACAGAACCACTAGAAAAACGCTGCGCCAAACTTTTGGCAAAGATTTCACGCCAAGAAAGTCTTTGCGCGCTCTAGTAATGGAAAAGTCCGCTCAGAGGCAAACAATGGGCAAAATTGATGTGGATATTACAAAAGCACCTCAAGCCAATTCCACAGAAATAAATGTTAATGAAGAGGCTTCCATGCCAAGTATGGTAGATAATGTCGAAGATTTGACTGAAGATACCGTCTCGGATCACGAGCTTTCGAGGAAGACCAGACAATCAACTTTAGAGATGTATCTACAGAAGGTGAAGAAAGATACTCTGGAGCGAAAGATGAAAATGGTAAGCGATACAGAAACGTATGAATTAACTAACCTGCACTATCACCAGTCACCACTCGTCCTATGCCCAAGCTGGGATAAGTACAGTCTTAAAAAAGTATACGAGGCAAAGGTAACACAAACAGCTCCTCAAAATGTTATCTATTGTCACTAAATCCCATCGCCACTGATCAATACCCTATAATTTATTTCCAGGAAAGTGCAGTACGGGAATCCCTCAAAGCACCCTCAAGAAATGTGATAAAACAGTTCAATCTACCCACAAAACTCGGTTCAGGCGCTCGTAAAGTTACCAAGCCCGCGCAGCCTAGAAAAACTAAAACTTCCGGCCTACAACTGGGTGCGTTACCAAAAGAATTGATTGAGGACATGAAATATAAACCGCCGAAGCGATTCATGCCGACCAATGCGTCGTGGACCACAAAGCGGCTGTATAAGTTTTTGGAGAGCAAGTTGGAGCCCAGGTGAGGGTTTGTTGTTTCTATGGTCGATTAAAAGCAGTCAGATGAAGATGAACGGTCAGAACAACCGTTCATTTCCGCGTATTCACAATATTAGTATGTTTGGATTTTGGGTCATCTTGGTAACTAATAAACATCTTAGTGGATACAGATTTTTGCTTCAGCTTACAGGCGTTTTGTTGCAAACGATGTCGCTGCTCGTGCCAAAATGACCACAGATATACTGCTGTGAGTGATAGAAGCGGTATCAAATAATTCTTTTATGAGTAGATTGTTAACCGAGGGCTGAAAGGCACCCATTCCTGACGAGATGTTTTGGCGCTCGAACGAAGTGAGATATTAATTAATTATAAACACCAAAAAGAATTTAAATGTCAACAAAACTAATAAATGATGAATTAATCGTTTTATGGCTGTATAGGTTACTACCATTGCGTTGTTCAATATAAACTACGATTCATATATTTTTTTTTAATACTTTTCTGCTTTAGAGCAGGCATGTACCACTTTCAGCACGGTGCCTGGGTGAACAATGACCCCCTTTCAGAGTATGAGTATGTAATGAAAAAATATTTGAATGTCGAATATGGATATTTGTAGTAAAAGTTCCAATCACCAAAGAGATTAATCACGAACATTGTATGAACAAGTAACTGGCTGTATAAAGAAAGCGCGCAAGCCAAATAAAAAAAAAAGTGTGAAAAAATAAAAGACTCGCGACATGAATTCCTCCACCTTTGTTCGTAATTGTTTACATACTTAAATTCGGATTTTACTAAGTTTTTATTATTATTATTAGTGTCTTCAAGTAGTGAGAATGAAAGTATTCTAATAACTCCAGAGAACATTGTATCGGACGCAAAAAATGTGGTACAAACGTTCTATTCTTTTGTTATTCATAAGTTGCGCTTACTTATTTTTTCATAGAGGGTGATAAAAAGTAGAGTGGCCACCTCGGGGCAACACTATTTTAAGCTCGAGTGGTATACTTTGAATCCCTCGCTGCGGCCAGGATTCAAAGAAACACGCTCGCCTTATAGTTGTTTGCTCCCTGGGTAAACAATCTACTATTATCGTCGAACGTTAACAGTAGAAATTTAAAAAGTGAAGTTTGGTCAAGGAAATGTGTTTCAGAATACTTCCTCTGCTTCATACAGTGGTATAGCCCACAAACTTATTTTTTCCTTACGAGATGCGGAAGTTCCTTCTACTACAATAGTATCATAAGGGAGCAAAATAATATTTTTACAGCGACGGCGCTTTTTTGAATCCAGAGCGAATTGAGGGATTCTAGAGTACAATCCCGAGCGTGCGAGGGATTCTTTAGTAGAATCCTGAACGTAGCGAGGGATTCAAAGTACGTCGCCCGGGACAAAAATATATTTTGCACCCGAGTGATACGAGTACACTACTTTTCATCACCCACTATGAGAAAATAAAAGGTGCCTCTTGCATTTCTCCCTCCCATAATATTAACATAGGCTTTCATATATTTCTCCCGGGATTTTGCAGGTAATAGATTATCCATCACATTTCTTGCGTCAGTTCTAATACTTTCAGGAGTTAATTCTATACTTTCACTGTCACTTGAAGAACTCATTTTTCAAAACAAAACCATGAATTTGTAACAATCCGTGAAAATTTACGAAAACGCGGGCTGTAGTTCGCGCGTTTTTAATTTGATTTCTTTTTTTTTATTATTCAGCCGGCGCGGCGCCCGACTATGGGCCGTCGTACCAGTCAGACTATTCAAACAATATTTGCGTTCGATTCGATCTCTTTGGCGCTGAACACTAAAATGTTCCAAATTCAAAAAGTGCGCGGCAAAGATATAACAGTACTTTATAGTACATATGGTGATACATTACCGCACTAGTGCGATAATGAGCACTTTACGTGCCTATGTCGAAACTTCAAAGGGCCATATGTACTATAAAACGTTGTACGATACACGTGCGAATAGGTAATTCGT
This sequence comes from Yponomeuta evonymella, assembly GCA_963969515.1. NCBI lineage: Eukaryota > Metazoa > Arthropoda > Insecta > Lepidoptera > Yponomeutidae > Yponomeuta > Yponomeuta evonymella. The sequence goes on from OZ018353.1 coordinate 16,635,999, forward strand.
AACTCGTGTCGATATAAAACACTCCCTTCGGTCGTGTTTTAATTTATCGCCACTCGTTGCGAATTTCCTACTTTTCGCACTAGTATCGTAATGTACTATTATGATACTGTTGCATAATAAGGGTTCTTATAACACGAGTGTGTTTTAAACAAACGAGCCGTAGGCGAGTTTTTTTATAGTATCACACGAGTGTTATAAGACCAAGTTATGTACAGTGTCATACACTACTTCATCTACTCTCATTATGTAATATATAAAAAAATATTGCAAATAAAACGCTGAATATCAACAAATTTATTTTTACTTGTAATAATTATTGTGTTCTGAATATTACAATTATGAAATTGAATTTGAACCGGACAGGAAGCGTTATTGGAGAATGAAGGTACTTAGAGAGGGTATGTGAGTGTTGACCTCATTTCTGGTATTTTCAATACTGTTAACTAATTTATTTTACAAACAGAACCAAACTTTGTTTAAATATTGAAAAGTTTTTTAAATGTAAAATGTTGGCGCCAAGGCGCAAACATCGATTGCGCATGCGTGTTGCGTCGCTGCGGACTCGTTCATTGAAACCTTTTTTTTAAAAGTAGAGGTTCAACCTTCTTGGTCCAGCTGGAGTTTGTATAGGTGTATCGTTATGATTAAAAAGTTATATTATGAAGACTAATTGCACTAATCGGCCATGGAATGTACATCGAATTATCATAATAAGCTGTGAATTCTAGTTTTATGAAACGCTGCGGGCAGCGTTCAGAGTCGCCGGGGGGCATAAATACAAATTCCCTACAAAATATTGTAATCGTCGAACCATTATTGTCGTCGTTGGGCATTCAAAACCGCGAACGTGACTTTTATAAAATTTTACAGGAGACACTAAACACTTTACAAATCATACCGTCGTACACATACAAAAATTTCGAACTAATGGTTTTTAGTCTAACATGATTTAAGTTAGTCCAAAAACCCTTATTTCAAATTTTTGTATGTGTACGACGGTATGATTCCTAAAGTGTTTAGTGTCTCCTGTAAAATTTTATAAAAGTCACGTTCGCGGTTTTCGATGCCGAACGACGATGTGTGAACAAACAAACACTGACAAAGCCGGCCGCCTTCCAGGTACGACTACAAAGCGCGAGTCCGCGCCGAGAAACTCGTGAAAACGCTCTACTCGTTCGGTAAGCTTATACAGAGACTCGACGTGGCGCCGCGCGAGGCAATAGAGGAGCTAAAGGTGGAGCTAGCTCGCCTGAACGTGACCAAGACGCACTTCGAGTTCTACGACTTCTTCCACGAGTTCATGCCGCGGGAGATGAGGATAAAGGTTCGTACGTTACAATGATAGTAATAAAAACTTTATCCTTCAAAAAGGTTTCAATGTACAGGAGGCTTATGCTAGGTAACTTATATTTTTTGTGTTTCAACAATGCAGAACTTGCAATAAACATGTTTTAATAAAATAGAAGAGGACACGTTAAAAGATAAATAAACGTGTTATTTTTCTGTGCGACTAATGCTTTTGATAATATAACCAGTTGAAAAGTCCTTAAAGTCACGTGGTACTAAAACGCGCCATAAAAATCGATCTTAGGCTATGACGTCATTTCCTAACATAACGCCTATTATGTATGAAGCGTTTGTTATCTCGTAAAATAATGTTTGTGTAGAATTCAACGACAAAATGAAATCTAATAACTTTTATGTTATTAAAGTAACTTTATTTTTCGCATATTTTGTGACCCGCAAAACCGCAAAAAAAATTGTTCTATTTTTTATTTTTAAATTTTTCCAAGGTTTTTATATGATTTCTATGGTATAAAATGTCACTCCAATTTAAGTTAGACACAAGTTCGTAATGAGCGCATTGATATAAAAGATTATATGCTGTTGACTGTACCGTAAATTAATAAGCAAAATATAAGCTTAACTGGCGAGCGTGCTTGCAGCGACTAATGACTGTTGATGAAGCGAAGGATTTCTCAGGATTGTGGTATGTTGCAAACAATGATCTCTGAACACTCCGGCGTATTTAGCCTCATAGTTGGGCCATTGTACGTGGCAAGCGCTAAGGTATGTAAATACCTCTCAGACACTAGGGTTTCCTTACGATGTTTTCCTTTACCGTTAGCGAGTGGTATATCACAAATGGGTTGTTCCCAAAGGTCCACGGGAAGTTCATACTTTGATTCCCAGAGAGATCCAAGACATTTTAAATTAAAAATATTTTCATTCTCAATCGGTCCAAGGCAATCTTTGGTACAATCATAAAGGGTTGTACGTAACTTAGAAAAGAAAGTCATTGGAACATTCGAACCCACGACCTCCCAAATGAGAAGCCGCCTTTCTACCGCTCCTCTACCAGCGCTTCGGGATATAGGCTTATGGGTTTATGGAAATGTGTAGAGGTATTATGAGAACCGCAAATTTTGCGTTTTAATCTTAATCTGTAGAATTCCCGAAGGACCCGATCGGGTCACCATAACACTAACATAGTAACATAGTACATTGACATTCAGCAAACAGAATGTAAATTCTTTACGTTGAAATAAATTATTGATTTCTGATTGCTGACTGGTTTTGAATTGTTCTTTCCAAGGTCATAATCTAACAGGTTATGTATGGCCAAAGAAGTTTAAAAATACCGTGTTCCACCACTGAATTATTTTGTTTTGTTTCAGGTTGTACCAGATATCCAGAATAAACTGCCGATGCCGAAATATGGCCTCTACTCAGACATAATCAGAGAAATCAACTCACGAGGATAATCACGTTGTTCGGACTTTTGTATTGTTTATTGTAAGAATCATTCTCCCACCGTTGTAGTTTCTGCTGGCTTGAAGCATTGTTTGTTATTGAGTTTGACAACGTACTGTAACCATTGTACTAATTTAATAATATGAATTAGATTAATTTTAAAATTAAAATAACTTTACATTTCTATATTTTTACTAGCTAACTCGGTAAACGTTGTTTTGCCATATTAATTAGCCTACGACCTATTCTCAGACCTACCAAACATACCTAAAAAAAAATTATAAAAATCGGTGAAGCCGTTTCGGAGGAGTTCGAGAGCAAACACTGTGACACGAGATTTTTATATATTAGATTTTCTTACCTAATTGTTTGAACTTGATTTAAAAAAAGATATTATTATAAGAATTGTCTTTATTTCAATTGCAGGATACAAATTTATATTACAATGGAGCACCATACACATAAAATATATTGCGTTTCAATAAGTACAGCTGAGCAAAAAAAGGACCAAAATTCACATTTGCATGGAAAAAGTTGTTTACAAATCGGTCAGGCTTTTTTCATTCCAACTGGGTCTTATTCTATTAGTCATGGGAACGTACACATTAATACTAAACAATAATTACAGAACAATAAAACGATAAATACATCTCATTATTTACAAATACTTTTAAAGAAGTTCAAATGCGAAGCTAAGTCTTAAAGTTGCACATGGCCTAACATAACGAGGATTTATTAATTGATTCCTAGATGTTGCAAGCTGGTGATTAAAATACAAAACAATACAAAGGGTACAGCACTACGTGTGGCTTATCCTCTTTGCTTGCATAGGACAGTGACAACTGCATGATCGCAGCGATTACATTTCATTGCTGAGATATCATGTGCGCGGGTAGACTTCCTTCTTATAGGCGATGTTATGCAAAAATGTGCCATGTCACCCGACCGTGTATATCAGAATTTCGTAAAACTACAATTCGTAGTTTACCACAACTCGATGTACATTGCGTAGCAGTCTTGCTACTTGTTAGTGGGTTAAGATTCGCGATGCACATCGAACTGTCACAGTTAACCGCGAATTGTTGTTTTATGAAACAGGCCCCTAGATGGACGGGCGGGCCGTGCGAAAACTATTTGACCTCCAGTCTTTACCCCAGCGGGTAAAGCCCAGAATTGAATTTTTACCCCAGTAGAGAGGAGATTTGGTTAGGATCTCAACATGCAGTGCGAAGTACGCAAAGTCAGCTGTTCAGAGGCAACTTGAGAAACACTAGTTCAAAGTGCTAATCGTTCAATATCATTATTATGAAAACCGTTGTGGTCAATTTCTGGACCCAAGATCGACACAATGTTCAGAGATCGAATAATATGCCTTGAAGTACGAACGTGCACAGGTGATTTATAAGCCCCGAAATTTTAAAAAGATAAAGTGTTTGTTGACTATTTTACGTGTTGTTTTGCAACTTGCAACATCGTTAACAATGCTAATAAAAAAGTCGATACTAAAATTAAGAACATAGTGTAAATAGGACAATTGTCGAAATTTATAATTAATTTACAATAAATTCATGGCAGTTACGCTAATATTGAAATAAAGTGCAAGTGAGTTATACAATTTGAAAATGCTCATTAATCTCTAGGTATATCTTACAGAAAATTGTTCAGAAAATCTTCTATCAAAATTACATTTTAAAGCTATTCTAAGTTAATGCCTATAATAATTAACACAAATGACCATATACACGTACCAACATAATATTATTATTACACCACCATACAAAGTGCTAACTAATCTTCAGAGTTCGACCTATATCTCCATTTCACAATAACTAAACCCATTAAACTGACTTCGAAGCCAGAAGCAATCGACTCGATACAAAAAAGCATTGAATTTATCTGTAAAATGTAAGCTGCTAATTCTCCAATGTAAAAAAATATGTTAGAAATGGCCATTTTCTAGAGGTGGTAGTTTTGAACGTGCGTTTATTGACAAACCTAGTTTTATTTCAGTGTGGTAATTGAGTTTTCGGCCTTTTCGTCCCCTCCTTCCACTTTGATCCACAGTGGCGCTCCACATGTGGATCCTTTGAAACTAATTGTTCCTCTTAAATCCACATCTACCCAAAAACAAACAAGACTGATTAATTTCTATGCTCGCATGCTGATCATAGGTGGCACAACCGCGCGAGTCGCACGTTTTGTGCTAAAATTTCAGAATTTGACGTAGGTATTGGATAGTAGAAAACGACTAGTTTTGACGTCAAAATGAGCTACTCGCGTCCTTCGTGCTACCTCTGCGATCATTGAATCAATTAAAAAATTACTTACCCCTCTACAGTGACTAAGTGGTCACCTATTTTTATAAACAAAAATCGTTTGACAGTTAATTCGTTTCTAACCGAAAAGTTTATTAAATCTTAATTACTTTTTTTTTACCAACGCTGGTCTTTCGTGGGCAGCATTGTAGCCGTCAAACGATTCTTTGCCAAAATGAATACTAGTTAAGTGTATATTTTATTCCAGTCAGACTTTATCCGAACGTAAACACTATTACAACTATTCTTTGTAAATAAATTGTAATCCAAAGTCAATAAATAAAGATCAATGAATGGAAAATTAAAGATATCAACGGGTGTTTATATCCAGAAAAATCGTGTCTGGAATTTAATATAAGTGCAGTGAGTACTTATTTATACTGACTGTATAAATCCTCAGGAGTAAGTGATTTCAACCACATACACGCACTAAAATCCAGACTACAGGCTATTTTATATAGTAGAAAACTTTGTGCTTAGGCTACATGCTTTTGGCACGGGTAAATAAGACACGCATTTGAAGGTAGTAGGGTTAAATATGTGATAATTAGAAATTAGGAGACACCTAATCAATGTGACTCTAATTTTGATGCCCGTAAAATGAGTACCTCTATCGTGATTGGATGTTATAGGAACAGTAAATTTTAACTGTAATATGTAAAAGGTTAGTGCCAGTTAAAATTAACAGTTCTTCCATACGATATGAAACTGCCAACAAAAATGTGAAATTTATGGGCAGATTTTGCGGCGTTTTTTTTTTTTTGTCACAGAATATACATTGATAACACAGCGATACAAATGCTTAGTTAATAAAGTAATTGAGTAATTGCAGTCCATATAAAAAGCAGTCGAACCATAAAATTAATTTAGATAAATTCATTTTTAAAGTAACAATAATTTTAGTCACAACTCAACGAGGACATTAAAATAAAATAGAAGATTAACTACTTTAAAAAAATAAACCTGATTTCATCATACTACAATTAAACGCTCTAAAAATAGGTTATGCTTATGTATTATGTTACATTACACCTAAACATTTAAATACGATTCCTCTTAAAATTCTCAAATTCAGTTTAAATAGTCTGTGGACAACGGCAACAACAGACAATTTCAACAGCGTCTGAGGCGTCTTAAGGAACCTTATTTTTCTAAACAAGACTTATTTTAGTTCTTTCGCTCACGTTTCCATAATCTTTCGCGTTATTTGTTATAGTTTAAGCTATTCTAAGCTGACTGACTGAAGAGTGCAATCTCATTATTATCCTGGCTTTATTGGTCAGTAAATCTATCAAAGTACAAAAATGCGACTTCCAAACGTGAGACCGTTGAGAGCGATGGCGTGTTACACTGTGACCTGTCTCGCTCCAGTTAGTTAAGCGGGACAAGTAGAACTATATTACGGTATCGAGCTCGTTATGCAAGGTGTAAACGAATTTTCTTGTACGGAATTATTTGGCGGGGAAAATGCTGCTCTATATAATCATTTAGCGCTCCGACGCACTGTTAAAGATTGTCCTCATTACAACGCGGGGGGGCCCACGATTTCGTAGAAGGCGACTAAGGAAATCAATTACCAGGAGACAGGCAGCAGCGTCTTCCTGAGATTCCAACCGCATACTGCGATCGCCAAACCGCCTGCCAAGCGTGGCGATTATGGCAAAACCCCTCATGGTTATGAAAGCCACGAAGGACGCCTATGTCCTGCAGTGGGCGTCAAATGGCTGATGATGATGATAATAATAACAGTCCGCAACCTCCGCACCACTCTATAGCTCTCTACCCTCTATCGATCTCTAACGTATGCGCATAATTACCAAGAAACAGTCCGAAGTTCCCGCATCACTCTATAGCTCTATAACGTAACGTCGGCGCATGGTTACCGGGAAACAGTCCGCAACCTCCACACCGCTCTATAGTCCTCTAACACTCTATCGACCTCTAAAGTCGTCGCATAACTACCGGGAAACAGTCCGCAACCCCCGCCCTACGGCTCCACTTCGGCCTAACGCGGCGCCGCCGGCAGAAGTTCCACGTAGTTGGCTGGGAACAGTCCGAAGGTCCCGTGGGGTCCCAGTCCCTGCCACCAACCCGCGTCGATCTGCTCTATGTGAGTGATTATGTCGCCCGGGTCGAAAGTGATCTCGGAATCGTCCGCTGCGTGACAAAAAAATATAATGAGAATAAACTTTATGGCGGTGGTGGCCTAGTGGGTAGAACTTTGGACTCGGAGGCGAGAGACTCAGGTTCGATGCTCAGTGCGGGCATGTACCTATGACTTCGTTTTCTAAGTTATGTACATTTGTGACGTTTTAGTAGCAATACCACGCGCTAACTGTGAAGGAAAACATCGTGAAGAAACCTTCTGAGCTATTCATATACCTCAGCGCTTGAAATCGCCAATCCGCGGTGGGCACGCGTGGTGATTAAGCCCATACTCTCTCTCTGAGAGAAGGCCTATGCCCTTCAGTGGGACGTACATAGGCTGCTTACGAAACTTTATTTGAAATTGTCAATCCGCAGTGGGCATGCGAGGTGGTTAAGCCCTTGCACCCTCTCTGATAGAAGGCTTGTGCCCTACAGTGAGACGTATATTTTTTCAGGTCATATACAGGCCTTCTCTCACAGAGAGAGTATGGGCTTAATTACCACGCGCGCCCACCATGGCAATTTCAAGCGCTTCATACGAACACCTACGACACTCAGGTTTCCTCACGATGTTTTCCTTCGTTAGCAAGTGGTATGGCTACTGCATCTTCACAAATGTACGTAACATGTGAGGCCGACAAATAATAATACTTAGGACAATGCCCATTGCCCATTGAAACCTCATACAACCATGTTATCACATTGTACCTTGTTTTAAATTTGTAAATAGAAAGCATGATTATATTCTTTTTGTTGCACTAATCCGTGCTGAGGACAAAGAGGCTCGAAATTTCATCGATGCTTGCACTTGCCTATTAGCTCAGTTGGGAGAGCGCTGGCACGGTGAGCCAGAGGTCGCGGGTTTAAGTCCCGGCATGGGTGGAATTTTTTGCCTCTAAATAGGTTTTTAAAAATAGAAAGCATACTTACCAGCTTGATAGTCGTAGAGCGCCCGGGCTGTGAGACCGGGATCGTCGTCCAAGTCCTCGTATATCGTGCCTTCTTCCTCGGGAGATACGTCTGGAATTTTCCAAGAACCTAATTTATTTCACTTCTTTGCTAACTATTAAAAATGTAAGGAAACAGCCCTTCAACAAATAGCAAATACTGAATTGAAATAGCAGTAAAAAAAATATTCTATACGTTCTCCAAAATAATTGTTGCTACTCAATTTATATTGTTAGTTGATGCTCAAACTAACAATATAATCCGCCAGTTTCTGAATTGAGAATTTATCTACAATACCAACAATTGACTTTTCCGATAACGTTTCATTTGAGTTTTCACCTAGTACTTTACACTTTATTGCACACATAAAAACACATAAAGAAAACACAACATTTACAGAAAAATTAAGAAGTGTACATGGCGAGCTTATTAGCCAACCCTTGATGTAGTGATACGAACATTATAAACAAGGGGGAAAGTGTACAATAATTATTAAGTAATTTGAACCAGCGCCACCTAGCGCCCCGAAAGAGCAAAATTAATAGAGGTAACAGTTCTAACTATAAATTAAGACAATTGATAAAAACTTTTGTCGGCTCCTAGCTCCTCGGTGGAGTAACTAAATTTAATTCCGGTAGCATATTTTTTGGTGGATCCAATCTTCGTCGCGTATGTCCTCTGAAATTCTCGTTTTATAAACACTTTTTTCTGTTTCTATCACGGAGATTAAGTTTTTATGGGCTGGCATCAGCTAAATATAGGGATATTACGCGCACTAAATCCTCAACGATTCCAATCTTCTAAATCGGGCCCTAGCTGAAAATCAGTGTCGTGGGCGCAAACCCTCAGCTATTACTGAGCATGAGGCCTTTTTTCCGCTGCATCGACATACAGAGTGCATCCACTATACCCTTAGCTTTTGTTTTTCTCACTATTAGCTTCACATTTCTTCTGCTTTTGTCTTATATCTGCCTTATTTTCTGTATTTACTTTTCCTGTATATTTATGTCTCTCTATGTGGCGTTAAATATAGTATATTTCATTACGAGTGCGCAAAGCCTGTCATTGCAAAGAGTTCCGACAAATGTCTACCCGAGCCGAGGCGCAGCCGAAGGTGAGGGTTGACAGTCGGAACAAGTTGCAAAGACGGTTCCGCACGTGTACTGAACAACTATTTTTAATACAGTTGCGAAAAAATGAAGCAATTTAATAATAGTAGTTTATGTGACTGTCACATAATGAGGGTTAGAGATTTTAAAAAACGAGCCTTGGCGAGTTTTTTAATAGCATTGGCGAGTGTTTTAATACCAAGTTATGTGCAGTCTCATACACTACTTTATCTACACTCATGTCTTAATCTTCAAAGTAAGGAATCAAAGGAAAACACGTTTGACAAGCTTTGTACTATACATAAATCTACGGTTATTAATTAAACTCATATCGAAATGAAACAAAATTTTCAATTATAAATTGGTGGAGTTAAGTTCTCAAAATTATTGCTGTCACTTTCAGATTCAGACATTTTTAATCCAATAAATGAAATTTTTGAAACAAAATGGCGCAATTTCGACAAAAGTATCTTGACATTCAATCGTCTGCACTCAGTTTTGCGCGCGCAATTTAAGGTATTTTTAGTTGCACTTTTGGTACCACGAAAATGAAAGTAGGTTTTTTATAGTCAACTTTTGACATTAAAAAAAAAACCTTAAGTTTTGTTCCGTGATCACAGCAACACTTTAAAAAAAATAACTGTAACATAAAGTGAAAAATCTGACCTTTAATGTAACTTTATATTACACTTTTTTTTTAATTTTCTTTAAAGTTATGTATTGTTTAAAGCCTGTCAATATGTGTTTACCTTTGAATTCTTAATTTGAAGATTATGATATGAGTGTAGATAAAGAAATTTTTTGGAAAATGGCGCCAACTGTAAAAGACTATAAATAAGCAGAGATTTTTTTTTCTTCACCCATTCTGGGTAGACAAAGGGAACTATGCCCATACAGCCAAATCTTCAGTAGATTTTTTTTATTGATATGAAATGAAAATGAAATTTAATGAGATGAAATTAAATTAAACCTAACCTAACTCATTCAATTAAATCTGATATTGAAACAAATTAGTAGCTTCTTTTTAGAAATATTTGCATGAATCATAAAAACTTCTACGATTTTTTTTTAGTAAAAACTTCGTGGTTGGTTTTTTCTTTTTAATAGATATTATTTTGACAGTTGGGAAAGGGAACGCACGAGTTCGGGAAAGGTAAAAAAAAGGCACGAGTATGTAATAGCCCACATCCCGAACGCTATACGTCCCTGCAATACGCCACTTTTTGAGCAACTGTATTAAAAAATGTTTTTCTTCTTCTTCTTCTTCTTCTTCAACTGTCAATTGCTGTCGCAAACGTCACGATTCCGACACGATTCGATGCGCATATTGGGCCCATTAACTAAGCAGGTAACTTGCAACTTACCATCCAAAGTGGCCCCATTGGACCCGTTGGCCTCCTTCACGTAATCGACGTTCTCGATGACCGTATTCTGTCGACTCAGCTCGGCCCTGTCCGTTTCCCCGGCGATGTTATTCTTGCTGTAGGGCGACCGTTTGATGGTGCTGAATTTGTTGTCGCTATCGTCGTCGTCGTTTTCGTTGCCGCTGGAGTAGGACGCGTCGAACATGTCGTTTTCCAGAATATTCTGCTTTATCATCGGCGGCTCGCTTTGCTCCTGCCATTGAGAAAATGATTTGGGTTAGTTGGGGCGTAAAATAAGAGAAACAAGATGGCTGCCCTCCTCATTACGTAACGGTCGACTGTAGGTATTGGGAGTAGGTTAAATCGGACGAGTCCATAGATTAGAGAAGTAACATACAGGGTGGATTTTTGAGACGGGTCAGTAAGGGCAGGTACCTTAATCGTTATAGTTACAGGAAAACGTTCCTCGGAGATCATCCCCAACTTTTTAAGATATTATGAACCGCATTCACAGATTTTGGAGAAAATGTACAGTCAGCGAAAAAATGCCTGTATCCCAAAGGGGTAGGCAGAGACCAGGGACTGTCACTTGCCACGAACCTGACGGATCACTTTCGCTTCCTTAACATTCATTATTCATGTTGCACGCACGCACGCCGGTTTCGGGTACTTTTTATCTTGCCCTTTGCTAATACATCCACTATTTGGTCGAAGTATGTCCGCCTGGGACGTCCCTTACCGGCCCTTCCACCCACATTCACTCGAATATAATTGTTTCGTCAATCTTTCTTCCTTCATCCTCTCCACATGTCGTAACCAACGCAACATTCCTTTCTCTTTCAGAAGTTACATATTATGTAGTTTAAAGTACATACCTTTATGTCTCTGTAGTTAGTATCCGTCTTCGCTTCCGAGTAATTGATGGCACTGAAGGAAGTTGGTTCATTCTCCGTACTGGGGCTCAGGTCCGCCGTTAAGTCTATGACCGGTTCGTACTGGATTTGCGAGGGGCTCTCCAGACTCATCTTTATCTTGTCTATGTTTTTGAGAGGACTGGTCTTGAGTTGCTCGGCGGGTTGGTGGTCGAGGGTCGCGGGTTCGGCGCGGGCCTTCGCGGGGGAGGGGGGGTCGACGGGGCGCGGCTGGGTGAAGGTGTTTATGCGTTGGGCGATGACGGAGCTCCGGACCGGCTTCTCGGGAACGCCGCCGCTTAGCCTGGAGAGGGATAAGAGTAACAATAACATTTATTTTAATGAAGTTACATACATAACACACACACATAAGCAGCCTTTATACGTCCCACAGCAGGGCACAGGGCTTCTCTCAGGGTGAGAGTATGGGCTTAAACACCACGCGTGCCCACCGCGGATTGGCGATTTCAAGCGCTGAGGTATGTGAATAGCTCAGACACTCAGGTTTCCTCACGATAATATGTTTTCCTTCACCGTTAGCGAGTGGTATTGCAAATGCACATAACTTAGAAAACAAAGTCATAGGTACATGCCCGCACTGGGAATCGAACCTGGGTCCCTCGCTTCCGAGTCCAATGTTCTACCCACTAGGCTACCACCGCTATTAGTTACATACTTATATTTCAACTAGATTTAAATTTACGAACATAACGAGTTGGCGCCCATTGTCGATCTAGGTTAAAACGTGCATTTCAGCTAAATAAAGATGGTGGATCTGAATGAAATTGGCTGATGAACTATAGGAAGGGGAAACGTGAAGTATGGATTGCAGAAATACTCGCGGAAGTTCTGCATGCGTATATACATACTTACATAAACTCACGCCTGTATCCCAGAGGGGTAGGCAGAGAGCAGGGACTGCCACATGCCTGCATGCGTATATGTCTTGAAAAACCTCCTTTTTCGGGCTCTGAGTTAAATATCCCAATAATATTGAATTTATTATTTATTCTGATTTAAACACGACTGCACTGACACTATGAGAAGAGACAAAAGAAGAAAAATCTGGTCGAACATCAGCAAACCTAATAGGACCTTCCCCACAGAAAGCAGTTCTAACAGTAAAGACGCGGTAATAATAACTTTCAATTCCATGGCAGGAAAAGACAGAAAGTTTTCATTAAACAAAATGCGAAAGTGAGGAGGATCTCGGTATGTGTATGATTGTTAGTCGGTGACCAAAATATATGTGCTGGACATGAAACTGGGCACCGACTACAAAGTATACTTCTACAATACCTACATCTGAACGTACTTCTAATTTGAAGGTATTCTTTTAAATTATTTCTAACTTTTTAGTGCTGTAGTGTTTTGAAGTCAGTTTTGAATTTTTAACCGACTTCAAAAAAGGAGGAGGTTATCAATTCGACGCGTAAATTCTGGTTTATAAGGGACTTATTTATTTTTCTCCCGCTCGCCCACTAAAAAATGAAAAATAAAAATTTTTAAATAAAAAAATATACTTATAAATTTTTCGTGGGAAAGCGGGAGGAAAAAAAATCAAAACATATGCATATAAAAAAGAATATAATATGCATATTACTAAAGGATGGGCCCCAATAGGCCTTATTTAGTGTTGTCCATTGAAGAGTTTCGTTCTCCATCTCTGAATAGAGATAGAGCGCTTCGCCGACAAACTGCTTTGCAGTTTGGCGAAATTCTGTACTAATAAACGTATAAGAAAAAAAGTATTCATCGGATCTTCAGCAAATTAAAATGGGACCAATGGGACGTTATACGTAGTCAAACAAAAAATATTTGTCGAAATCAGTAAAGATTTGACGGAGTTATGGGAGAACATAGCCAAAAAAAGGAATATACTAATATATATAACATAAAAAGGAATATAGGAGAACCTCCTCGTTTTTTTTAAGTCGGTTAAAAGTAGAGGGGTTTTCATCGGCTGTACCTGGGTAACGGTAGGAATACCGATGATAGCTTTCAGAAAATTCTTAGAAGGAAACATCAATACTTTTAATTTAATCACATTTCTATCTTCATTTTCGCTATTTTTTCATACCTCCCTCCCTCTCCCTGTTCCTATCTCTGTCCATCCATCCATCCAGCCATCCATCCATCTGTAGTGTTTGTTGCTATGAGTGCGTCCGGGCTTCGCCCCACAACCAGTCGTCCTTATACCGTTGAAGTGCGTCTACGCGTTTCATTCAAATCATCACACCCTCCATCCATTCATCTATACCATCTCTCAGTGAGCGTACCCCCTGGAGCTAACCTCTGTTTGAGCCAGGTTCTGCTCGAAGACTGCGCACGTCTATCCATCCATCTCACTCCCCCCTCTACCTCTATCCCCCCCCCCTCTTCCGATTCCATCTCTCAGTGAGCGTACCTCCTGAAGCTGACCTGTGTTTGAGTCAGGTTCTGCTCGAAGACTGCGCAGGTCCGTCCATCCATACATCTCACTCCCCCCCCCCTCTTCCCCCTCCCAGCCTCCCCCATGTCCTTACCTCCTGGAGCTGACCTGTCCCTGCGCCAGGTTCTGCTCGAAGACAGCGCGCGCGGCCGCGGTGGAGTGGCCGATGAGCTGCTTGGCCTCGGCCGAGCGCTGCCGGCGCACCGCCATCGGGCTGGGCTCCGTGGGGCTCAGTACTCTGCGACAGAGGCTTTAGATTACGGGGCTTTCGGGGGACAGGGGACTTTCCGTAATCTGTAGAATTCTAAAGGACCCGATCGGGCCGCCGTAACGGTTTTTAATTTTGTCCTTTTCAAGGTCATAATCTAACAGGTTAAGGCTTTTCTTACGTGAAGCACGCTGTCTCGCTCGCACAATTTAACATTTTTGATTATTTAAAATGAGTAAACTTTACATAGATTTTGTCTTGATGCATAATTGAAATTATGGACATCTTAAATATATTCTGGTTTTCTATAAGTAATTTTTATCAAAAACTTAGTACAGGATAAGAAAAATATGCGTTGAATATCCGCAATTTAATTATCCATCAAACCCTCGGACCACATTCATCAAGAGTATCCTCATTTTATTAAAATCACTGAAAATTTTAAATTGTGCGAGCGAGACAGCATGCTCCACGTAAGAACAGCCTTAACTTCCTAAGTCCTGACCTTGACAGTAACAATAAAAAAAGATTGTCATTTTCAGGGTCAAAGGCCTCATTACGCGCACCAAATCCTGAGCGATTCCAAGCGTCTACTCTCAAATTCCATACTAATTTTACGGCGTTAATGCTGTCTAGTCATGGGTTTTTTGCCTTAGGTTCATGGCCATGGGTCCTAAAAATCACTATTAACATGATTGAGAGATTGGTCCGACACTTTTTCCTAAAACGATCTGTAAAAGGGATCTGTTTTTTTTTTTTTTCATTGGTGGCATATACTATGGAGCCCCTTAAGGCCGACTAGGTCCAGGCGTAGGGCGGTCATAAACTAGGAGTGGGTAGTAGCTGCCATACAAATGGACATGGACACTGCTGGACATAGGCCCTATAGCCCGCCACTGAGCACGGTCCGCGGCTACTCTCATCCAGCTCTTACCAGCCGCCCTGCGAAGATCATCGCTCCACCGAGTCTGAGGACGTCCTACACTACGTTTACCGATCCGCGGTCTCCACTCAAGAACTCGTCTACCCTATGGGTTATCAGTTCTTCGGGCGATATGGCCGACCCCACTGCCACTTCAGCATGCTAATTCGGTGGGCTATGTCGGTGACTTTGGTTCTCTGTCGGATCATCATCAGCCATTTGACGCCCACTGCAGGACATAGGCCTCCCTCGTGGTTTTCATAACCATGAGGGGTTTTGCCATAATCGCCACGCTTGGCAGGCGGGTTGGCGATCGCAGTATGCGGTCGGAATCTCAAGAAGACGCTGCTGCCTGTCTCCTGGTAATTGATTTCCTTAGTCGCCTTCTACGACATCCACGGAAGGAAATGGGGTGACGCTATTCTTAATCCGGCGCCACACGGAATGTCGGATCACTTCGTTTCAAGTTTCAACATTTCAGTATTGTACTTACTTCTGTTCTGTATCTGCCTTCTCTCTCTTGGCCGCTTCGATTTCATCTCTTCTTCTCACTTCCTCTTCGGCTTTCTTCTTCTCCTGTGAAAGTTAATATTTATTAATTTGATTTGGACAAATGAACTCAGTCTGGGTGTTTTTCCATGTTCATGATGTCCTTGTCTCCAGACGAGGGTCTGGTGACCATATCACAGAGTATCCTAGTTTTTAGGGTTCCGTAGTCCGACAAGGAACCCTTATAGTTTCGGCATGTCCGTCTGTCTGACTGTCTGTCCGTCCGCGGCCTAGCGCAAAGACCGATGGTACTAGAAAGCTGTGATTTGGTATGTGTATACATATTTATCACGCCGACAAAGTTAAAGAATAAAATGTTGGTTTTTTTTTTATTGTACCTCCCCTAACATGAAAAGTGGGGATGATTTTTTTTGTCGTCTACCCCATCATGTGGGGCATCGTTGGACGTTAAAAAATATTGTGGGTGTAGGAAGACCATTTTTTATTTATGGCTCCGTTTGCGAAATATTAAGCTTTGAAGCGCATTTTTTGTCCGAGTAGGGCGTCCCCTCTCCTGGCTAAACGGTTGATTGTAGAAACGTGACAAAAATCAGGGTAGAGTAGCACATATCTTGAACTTAAAAGGAAAAGTATCACCGCTAAGTAGGCTTTACCAGTTAACGAGTAATAGGCAACCAACTTATAAGTGAAATTTCGTACAAAATCCATTGAAAATTACTTCGATGCAGTTGTTAGTTCAGTAAAGCAGATAAAAAAAAAACCCTCTTCCTACGGAACCTACATTGCGCGTGGCCCGATATGCACTTGGCCGGTTTTTTGTAAAATATTAACTTCCACACAACACAATCCCTTGTCCTGGTCCCAAACTTGGTTGTGCTATAGTAACCAGGCAACGCCTGACTTTTGGTGGTCCAACGTGTTAACCTCTAGACCATATTCGTAGTGATTTTTAGGACCCAAGGCCGTGAGCCGTCTCGGCTGTAGGACCTAAAAATCACTAGTAGCATGTTTAAGAGATTGGTCTAACACTTTTTGCAAAAACAATCTGTTACAACACATATGTTTTTTTTCCATTGACGGCGCTAGGGTAAATGCATGGAGTAAATAACATTTTCAGCTTAATGAAAATGAACATTTTTTTTATTTGGATTTTGAAAAACGACAAGTCACAACCGTGGAGAATATTTTTAACCCCAATAATTTACTACCTTAGGTGTTTGCACGCTTAGTGACCATTTACTCTAAGGTAGTAATTGTTATCTCAAAGGGAATCATAAAATTGGGTATTTGACAAAATATCAAATGAGTTACTTTTGAAACGGAATTTTGTATGAAAATACTTGCTTATGACGTCACATTTCAGAGCACTCTTTTTATGTTTAATCTATTTAAAAATTGTAAAACCTAGTAATTGACTAAAAGAGATACATTTTCCGAGATATTTTGTAATTTTGGTTTTAATCGAGCATATGAAATAATTTATTGTTGATCGTGTCAAATACCGTATTGTGAAGAAAAAGTGTAACGATGGTGGTGACATTATGTTTTTCAAATTGAGAATTACCCATTTAATGTTTGAATACTGACCTCGTCCCTCCTTTTCCTCTCCAACTCCACCCGTCTCTTCTCCTCCTGCTCCTCCCTCATCCAAAACTGATCCCTCTCCGAGGAGTTGATCTCTTGCACTGGACATAACACAAGACGGAATAGCATAAATAGTTTCATATCGTCAGTATAAAGCGACTTAGATAAAATGTTTATTAATATATTAAACGGGTCTAACCGCGATGATTTATTAGATAAAATGTAATTACCTTTGATTCCCGACGCTTCGGCGACGTTGAAGCTGCCGTGGTCACGGGTAGAAACAATCGCGGTTAGACCCGTTTAATATAATTAGATAATGTTGTTATATAAAACGACTAAAAATAATAAAATATAATGATAGCAGGTTGCCCGTGATTATCATTATCACTATATTATTATTACCATAATATTGTTATTTTTGACATGCCTAATAAACAAAATAAAAATAAATAGTATCACTACAGATTATTTACTGTAAGTGAATTAATTCATCTATCTTATGTACACCTACCCATTCTCATTTTCTTTCAGTCCTGTCCATCCTAAGATTGTCTGGAAGAGATCGCTATTAGCGACAAGATCGCCAATTGTATACTATTAAGAACTAGATATTAAGCACCTTATCTGTAAATTACTGGTGTGCAATAAAGTGTTATCTATCTGGTGAGGAAATGCTTTCGGCCGATCGCCAATCTCACTGCAGGGCACAGTCCTTCATGTTTAGTTAAGGATTCATTTGTATCTTTGCGCTGGCTCGTCGTGACGTGGATACACAATCTCGCTCTTATTTATAAGACCAGGGACTGCCACTTGCTACGATCCTGACAGATCACTTTCGCTTCCTCAACATTCATTAGTCATTGCATGCACGCACGCCGGTTTCGGGTACTGTCAGGATCGTAGCAAGTGGCAGTCCCTGGTCTCTGCCTACCCCTCTGGGATACAGGCGTGAGTTTATGTTATGTTATTTATAAGATAAGAATATTCTTTATTGTACACCGGAAAAAAACAACAAACACAAAATATTTACCAAGGTACATAGTACAATTGGCGGCCTTGACATCTTCATCAGCCATTTCACGCCAACTGCAGGACATAGGCCTCCCTCATGGTTTTCCAATTTCAGACAACCTTACGATGGGAAGGACACACTTTGTGGACGTTCCCTTACCTGGATTGACCTTCCTGTAGACGGTACCGACGGGGCCGCTTGGCGGGAGCTCCTCGTTCCTCGTCGACTTGAAGTTGAACGTGGATCCGGCCTTCGCCACATTGCTCAGGATCACCTGACGATTGAAATTGCCGAATTACATACAGAAGGCGGCAATAGCGGTATTTTACGAGGCCAATAGCGTTATCGTTAACGTTGTCGGTTTGTAGTGGCATATCTATTAAATCTAAATATTGTTACATACGACTGTATACAGTAAAGAATAAAGTGTAATGTAATGTAAAATAAAGAATATTCTTATCTTATCTTACACACGATTGCTCGTATTCCTGTAACGTCCCTTTCTGGCACTTCCACCCACATTAGATAGATATATTTCTTTCATCAGTACCATACAGTCAGTTGGACCTGAGATTTCCGCACTTATCCTCATGGTTGGGTCATTGTACGCTGAGGTATGTAAATACCTCGGGCGCTTGGGTTTCCTCACGATGTTTTCCTTCACGGTTAGCGAGTGGTAGTGCTACTAAAGTTGTCATGTCATGGCCATATAATCTTTACTAATATTATAAACGCGAAAGTTTGTATGTATGGATGGATATTTGTTACTCTTTCACGCAAAAACGGCTGAACGGACCCGGATGAAACTTTGCACAGAGACAGATTCTAGTCTGGATTACCACGTAGGCTATTTTTTATCCCGGAAAAAATACACATCAAAATTACCACGCGAACGAAGTCGCTTGCAACAGCTAGTTACACATAATTTTAATAAAACTTAGCACATGCGTCCCACAAAGGTTCGCCAACCCAGTCCTGACCCACCTTCTCATCGAGGTCATCCTCGGTCCGCGCGTGCATGGTGAGATGGAATCCGGAGAGCAGCTGGGCGACATGTTTGACGTGATTGGCGCAGGTGCCCTTGCGGACCGTGGGCGCCCCTTCGCCCTAGAAAGATTAGATTAGAACACTTTATTGTACACACCAGAAAACAAAATACATTAAAAGGCTTACATAACTAAGTTTTGCCGTATACAATTGGCGGTCTTATCGCTAAAAGCGATCTCTTCGGCGGCGGGTCTTAGTACTTGGCCCCAGAATAAAAATGTAGCGGTTTTATTACCCGTCTGCGGCGAAGCCCAAAACGAGGGTTATGTGTTTGGCTCGTATGTATGTAGATAGATAGATGAATGCTGTATTTATGTAAGTATGTCCGATTCTATGTTCCCTCGCAACTCCTTAAGGCTGGGTTCTCCTAGCGCAAGGATTTGTGCGGGACTTATTGCGATGCGCGAGCGAAAAGTTGGGAAAAAAATATTGAAATTACAGAAATACAAATACTATTACTTAATAGAATTTCGACGACCGACGTCACTAACACATTCAGTGACAGTAATTTTGGTATATTTTTTATTGTCCAAAATTCAGTACAGCAAAAATAAAACCCTATCTAGTGTTTAAAAAATCATAACAATAATTACTGACGTCCCTAGATAGGACATTGAAAAGTTTTTTTTTTCAGATTTTAAATTAGGGAGTAAACTGTATTTTAAAACACCTGATTTAGGGATAATGTCGAAGA
This sequence comes from Yponomeuta evonymella, assembly GCA_963969515.1. Lineage (NCBI taxonomy): Eukaryota > Metazoa > Arthropoda > Insecta > Lepidoptera > Yponomeutidae > Yponomeuta > Yponomeuta evonymella. The sequence goes on from OZ018353.1 coordinate 16,655,959, forward strand.
ACCCAGCCTTAACCAATGGTCATAATTTGACAAATAAGATCTCAGCATAAATCCAACAATATATATATATATATAAAAAGATAAAAATAAAAAAGTAGTTAATTTTAGGGTATACGCAGTCAACAAGGAACCTTATAGTTTCGCCATTTCCGTCCGTCTATCTGTCCGCGGCTTAGCACAGACTATATACTGTACTACAGAGCTGAAATTCGCATCTACATATTTGTTACGCCGTCAAAAGGGTAGAATAAAATCTCAAATATTTTTTTTTTTGCGTACCCACCCCTACACCTAAATTAAGAATGCAATTTAAAATGTCATTGTCATTGATATTGTCGAATGACCAACACCAAATGTCCTTTGCGGTAAAGGAACGTGATTCTCCATGTTCTAGTCTGCATATTATAATTGCACCTTTTAACTTCAATGGTAAATTCTTTACGGCGTTGTGATGTCATTTTGTTTTCACAAATCATTAACTCGGAGCAAAAACGAGCCACAGACCATGCCGGCACCAAAAGTTGTTGCAAGAAAAGGGTAGGAATCATGTCGGTCACCATAAATAACTAGGCATAATTTCTTAAATATATGTCATAATAAACGACATATCAATATAAGCAATGTCATTACTTAGGTATATATCCGACATTGTTACAAATAATTTTACAGGAAAACCAAACTTTGTACTGTAATTACTTCATGTTAAGCAGTTGGTCAATATAGGCAGAGTCACAGTAAACACCTATATACTTACTTACATAAAATGGATCACAGATGTTTCGGAAACTTCGTCAAGACGCCAACAAAAAATAACGAACGAACAAACTGAACAAAAATACGTTCTTCCATAAGCTAGGGCCAAATTCTGAAGAAGTTACTCAGGTTGGGAAAATTTTGATTAATGTACTCCATCCAGGAGTATATTAAATTGATGAAATCAATCATTGTAGGTTAAGATATTAGCGAAAAATTGTTGCACCTAGAAGATCTCTATGAAGAAATTATATTTAATGAAGGATAGGAACCATTTCCCCTTCTTATATTAGTATCACACAAGATATAATAGGATGTGTTTTTCTTTGGAAAAGCCATTATTATCAGTTATTAACGAATCCTTATGTCAGTACCATTCACAGTCTGTCATCTGATAACTATGTCAATACAGTTCTATTGTTAAAACAATACATGATATCACCTTACATGTGGACATGATAATGCCAGTGAAAAGCACCCTTATCTCCATTATCATTAAACCCACCTGCCAGTTGATAAGGATGTATTTAGATATACTTCCATCCGGTAGGTCCACTTTTAGAAAGGCATACATGATTTTGCCACTGTTTAAATCCTCTGTTAGCTCTGTGAGGCCTCCGTCGCCTTTGCTGATGAATTTGAGGTCGTTGGACAGGCCATCGTAGCCAAATAAGGCCCTGTAACGATACAAAAACAAGTAACAGTTAAACCGGAGGTTTTTCGAAATTAGCCACATAGTTGGGTCATTGTACGTATCAAACGCTAAGGTGTGTGAACATATCACAGTTTTTCACTATGTCTTTCAGCACTGTTAATGAGTGGTATTGATAATACAAATCCACAAATGAACGTAACTTATAAAAATCGAAATTGATTTTTCTAACTTACATACGAAATCGAAATCTTGCTGAAATTGAACCTTTTGGATGTGAGGCAAAGATTCTACTGATATGTTACCACCACATTATCTCCTGATACATAATAAAGTGTAACACCCATGAAAATGCAAAAATTTTCATTTATTCATACTTTCAATGTTGTCCTTAACTCCTGAACTGCCCTCGCGGAATGGAACATATAGGTGGCCCATACTAAGTTGGACACAGATCTGTGTCGCAGCAGACGAGTGGTTAATCACCATGTATGCACACTGTGGCTGGGCAATTTAAACTGCTAAGGTATACTCTCTCTCTGAGGAATAAGGGATCTGTCATAGACGGTATGGCTTTTACCACACAATACTGTTTAACAGCATCTGTTCACGTAAATAAGTTCAGCCAATAACTTATTGTAATCACAACTTGTGTTTTGAGCAACTGTTGTGCAATCTACCTACAAAATTAGACAAAGTAAACTGATATTGTACCACACCTAACTTAAAACAACATACAACTACTAACAAATACGTCAATATGGTTTACTTATACCATTATGTTATTTTCAATTGTCCTCAGTTTATAAGCTCAAGGACATATTAACTAAATTAATAAGTAATGAATTCTCATTTTAAGTAAAACCTGTATTCTTATAAGAATAAATTTCTGGTTCACATAAAACATGTCATACAACGCATGATTGGCAAGAAATAAGTATGGCTGCCCCCAGTGGGAATCGAACTCACAAACTCTGTCATGGTCAACTAGACCAACATGTTAGGTTGGTGCTTCTGCCCACCCTACCGAGGTGTGTTTTCTATTTCACTGCCTACTAAACCCTTGCTACTTGATAGAATCCTATATTAGCAGCAGTGCCAGGCATTGTGTGTAGAAGAAGGAAATCGAATTATACTGTAAATAGAAGATGCATTCCTACGTACTGGATTATATGTAAATATCATTGTTACAACTCGATTGAATCAAGTTAAGCTTGCAAAGCGGGTGTGAGATGCAAACTAGATGATGCATAATATAAAGAGGGTGAGTAATAAACGAGATCCAGTCTATAATACCGTTTATACTCAATCAAGACAACGAAACTGGTCTTGCAGAATGGGCACACATTTTGCAGTGCAACGAGTCCAAATTAGTCGAGCCAATGGGCCGTTTTATAGCTCAAATGATGGGCTAATACTCTGTATACGACATTATTTTAATTAGCAGTGACTGTTTATTTAATTTCGCCGCGTATGTAGGTCGTCAGAGGAAAATGATTACTCACCAGTTTGTATCGGTTTTCTCATCTAATACGTCCCTCCAGGCTGAGAGCATCGCCTCTCTATGTTTGTCTAAATTTATAGCCATTTTTCATTCTTCGTTAAGAGTCAAAAATATAACAAATAAGCCGAAATATGAGAAAAATAAAATTCTAAAACACCGCCCGATTACACTTTCAATCACAAATTTTTGACAACTACATTGGGTGTTGCCAGGTTAAAAATTATTATTAGTGTTATACTTTTGAATCGTTCATTTACGGTTTTCTTTGTCAGAAACTGCAAGGTTGGTAAATTTTTTGCACCAGCGACCTTTGACGAGAGGTTCGCTCCGCTCTGGATTCAAAGAAACACTCTCGCCTTAAAAATACTAGTTTGCTTCCTAGGTAAAAAATGTACTAGGTATTTGAATGCATAATTGTTATAAACTTATAACCCATCACAAACCAAAAACAAAAGTTACAGAAAATCAAGGAAACCTGTCAGTTGTTAAAAAATGTATAATATTTTTTTACTCCCTCTGCTTAATACTACTAAAAGTATGATTTATATTTAAATTAAGGGCAAAATATAGGTTTATGTATTTATTTTATATTTTTAAAGTTCTGGGATGAGATGGGTTTTTACAGTCAGACCTAAGCTAATGCGTTTGGGACAAAATTTTGCAATGGCCGTGGCCAACAACAGATGATGTCAAGGAAGAAGAAAATTATTGATGTTGTATAAAATATAACAATAAATGGAATTAAGCATAATTAAACATTTTATTCAAATTTTACTTTGACTGTAAAAACCCACCTTGTTCAGGCATTGAAACATTCGTGCCTTTAGTTCAGTGGGTTACTTGTATGACCGAAGTGTGTTTTTAGGCTCAAAACGATTTGTCTTGCCGTAGCCAAAAGAAGTCGATCGATCATAAACAGGATTTTCGTAAAAGTGGTCCGAGGTGGGTTTTAACAATCATGCATTCATTTCCTTGACGTGCAAAATATTCACAAACATTCCGAAAGTCTTCTACTGAAACTTTTTGCGTGTAGAGTTAAATCCACGTTAAAATAAAACCATCTGCTTGACCAGTGTTTCTCAAAGATAACATAAGAAAAAAATATTTATTTAGTTATAGTGAACATTTTCTGGCGGCGCCCCACTAGGAAACACCGCATCGTGGTCAAAGTGGGCGATAACGCCCCCTTGTGGGCGCTGGGTCGTCAACTCGCTGGACCGATGATCTGAGTCAGATTACTGGGTATAATAATAATAACAATTTCCACACAATACAATCACTTGACCTGATCCCAAACTAGGACACTACCAAACTAGGAGGATAGCCGAGGACAGAAAGAAGTGGCGTGCCTTGGGGAAGGTCTATGTCCAGCAGTGGACGAGAACGGGCTGATTGATCATTTGTTTTATTGTCAAAGTCGGCGGTGGGCGAAATAACTTTGGGACCCTGTGTGCTAGACCAAAGACCTTTTGCAAACTGCCATTCGCTTCAACTCGCTTAGTCTACCCTCTAATATGTAGGTAGTAGTTTCCACCCCACCTTGCAATCCATTTTGCTCATCATTAATTCAAAGGCGCCGTCGTTGCAGTTTATCTTTTCCGTTTTCACGACATTAATCTTGCGGATTAATTTACATTTATTAGCAGTAAATGTACAAAAGATGTTACATTGCAGTTGTAAATAAAACAGCTGTTTAATTTGCTAACCATTATTTTAATTTGATTACCTACGTTTGATAAGCATGATATAAGGATATCTATCTACATCTATATTCTCCTACATTCTTCGGAATAGTCTTGAACACAACTTTGCTGCTAGACAAACTCTAAAGTCGTGAAAAAAATCAGCGGTTTTGCTTTAGACATTTGCTAGAATAGGTACCTCCATTTTTCGTAGACAGTGGGAGCCACGTACCTACCCCCCAAATGATCTCGTTCTCACCGTCTTGGGTTACTGCAAACATGCATTGGGATTCAGTGCCCTCTGGAAAATAAGCCTGTATGCCTATGATTAGGTACTTGTAGCTGATATATTATCTTATGGTTATCGCGATTTTAAAACTTGGTACAGTCGAGAGCAATGCGAGCTTTAGGTACATTTTCTTTACAAACTCGCACATAACGAGACTTTTAAAAGTGTCGCATCTATAGGTTGATTTGGCGTGGACGGTACATAAATAAACTTGTATTGATGAGTGAATAGGAACTTTCTAAAGCATTCTATAGTAAAGGTAGGTAGGTATGAAGCATAGGAACGCCAATTGGTGATTTAGTATCTTTATTTAAACAAAGTTATGGTCTTCCCATCAAAACCTCTCGTTTTCCACTATCCGCCTATTAGGTACCTTTCTATCCCGTCTGTTTTTCTTGCGCGCGCATAGACGCGTGCCGATAAGCTTACAAAAATTATTTTACTTATTTGCCAAGGCGAAACCCCACCTAATCCAAGGCAGCAAAGTATTTTATGGTGTTCAGAGTTTACGTGGTTAAAGACCTAAGTACTTTTAATGCCCTGCCGCGGCAGTCACGCTAAAGTTGCCGCTACTGGCAAACGTTACCAACGAAGCAATGGCTTGTTTACATTTGAAAACATACTAAAATAAACAAAACATGTGGATAGACGTGAGTGGAAGGGAGCGCGATCATTATCTGACGCAAGCCAATGGATCCTTCATACCGGGGTGAGTGCTAGATTCTGAAAGAGACCGTTTCTTTTTTGGAGGAAATTAAAATGTAGGGCGCCAAAAAGACGGAAGTGGGATGGGACGGACTCCATTGTTCGATGACATAATAAACAGTAAAGTTGGTTTGTGATGTTTCGTGCGGTTATTTAGGTTTATTATTCGTAGACCACCTACATAATGAGATAGTTTATACAGCGTCCAGGGTCCAGTGGCACCTTCACTGACACTAGATAGGTGAAGGGACCACTCGGACGCTGCAGTACCTGGGACATTGTTTTTTAGATGGAGTATGCTTGCCCAGCACCTTTACCATCCCGACAGCTTAGTCGCCCTAGCCCCTTCGAATAACTATCACGCGGGTTTCCTCACGATGTTTTCCTTGCATGTGGTATTGCTAGAAATTCGCAGATATATATATATATATATATATTGTATATATATATATATATATATGCATAACTTTGAAAATAAACGAAATCGTAGGTACTTACATGCCCGCACTGGGAATCTAACAATGACAGTCGTTCTTTTGCTGGTCATCGTCACTCCTTCAACTCTTCGGATGTATTTGAGCCGTGACTATATGTTACTACCTAAAACAATGGCTGGGAATCACTCAGGAACATCGTTCGTGTTAATGATTTTGGAACTAAAAATATGAAACTTATTTATTTATTTAAATATAAACTTAGCATTAATATAAATTTCTAGTAAAGAACAAAAAGCTAATTACAAGTTTTCACAAATAGAAACTAATTAAATTAAGTATTCACATTCAATTAACAGGTTTAAAAATATACCTAAGAAGTTCTAAATTATGCATATCAGTTATCATAATATTATAGGTAGTGTGGCACCGGATTAAGAATAGCGTCACTCCATTTCCTTCCGTGGATGTCGTAGAAGGCGACTAAGGAAATCAATTACCAGGAGACGGGCAGCAGTGTCTTCCTGAGATTCCAACCGCATTAAGCGATCGCCAACCCGCCTGCCAAGCGTGGCGATTATGGCAAAACCCCTTATGGTTATGAAAACCACAAAGGAGGCCTATGTCCTGCAGTGGGCGTCAAATGGCTGATGATGATGATGATGAATTCACTGGTAATATTCCCGGTAACATTCCGAATCTTGAGAATTTACTCTCTGGCTAGGTTAAAGTATTCCCAAAGTTCCTATGTTACCGTCCTACCGTAATAACGTATCAACTATCAAGTGGAAAGCAAAAAGCTTCATGTGCTGTCGAATGTACCTACTTGTGGTGCCATGTCCATAGGCGTACCTATGGGGGGAGTAATAGTGGGCAATGCCCATCCTAGAGACTTCTTTGCCCATATTGACAGTTTTGAAGAATTATCTACTAATTCTAGTTTGTTTTTGAACTCCACCGAAACGGCTTCACCGATTATATTTGGCAGGTCTGGTGGTCTGAGAATATGTCGTAGGCTAATCAATATGGCAAAACAACGTTTGCTGAGTCAGCTAGTGAGAATATATAAATAATTACTAACAGTTCAGCTGGACGACCTAAGCAGGTAAGGATTTAGTTCAGGGAGGGCAGCCGTCCGCTCCCTGAACTAAATCCTGAGCTGCTCAATGGCATTGCCACCACATCACCTTACAAAGGCCGAAATTATATAGGCAAGTAAAGTACTTATCCTACTATTTTGCCCTCGATTCCGAAGATGACAAGATTTACGCGAAAAGTTTTCTAACATGGAAAACAATCGAACTGAGATAGCTTTTTCCTACAAACTTCTTCAAATAAACCATTCAAAGTTCAAGCTAGCATTTGTTGCATGTTTTTCCGTATATGCCTTTAGGAGTAAACTTCATAAGCAGCCTATATACGTCCCACTGTAGGGCACAGGCCTTCTCTCAGAGAGAGTTGGGCTTAATCACCACGCGTGCCCACCGCGGATTGGCGATTTCAAGCGCTGAGGTATGTGAATAGCTCAGACACTCAGGTTTCCTCACGATGTTTTCCTTCACAGTTAGCGAGTGGTATTGCTACTATTACTTCACAAATGTACATAACGTAGAAAGCAGTCATAGGCACATGCCCGCACTGGGAATCGAACCTGGGTCTCCCGCTTCCGAGTCCAATGTTCTACCCAATTCTGTGTTACTGTAAATAAATATTTGATCCGAAACCGTGGAAATCTCATTGGCTCAAACCTTTTCACGGTTATTTTGGCAACGTGATTTATTTTCTGGCAAGGTAGAAAATCTAGGATATCCAAACCATAACTCGATTTGTACGTGTTTTCGCACCATTTTCACACATCACACGTCTGGCTACTAGTTTACCGATATAGGTACTTGGTTTTCGATGTTTATAAAATGTAGGTTTAAACTACAACTGTAAATGTGTATCGATCGGTCTTATTTATGAAAACCCTTAAAACAATCCTCAATAGTCTGTGGCAAAGGGAAAGACGTAACACAGATAGTTTAAACTGCCTTTGAGGAGTGTTTTAGAGGAACCATGTTTTATAAATGACTGAGAATGAATGAGTTTTTCATTAAGAACAACTTTTATTCTACGAGTTTTGAAAATGACTATCAAATTCTAATCCAGAGAAATACCTATCTCTCTGAATTCACACAGTGGAATGCAATTCCCCATTTTAGTTGCAAAGTCGCACGTAACGTAACGATATACTTGTAAGACTGCCTCGTGTACCTACCATAACAGGGGTCGTGGGTTCGATCCCCATCGATTCCATACTTGATTTGTATAAATGGCCTTATCTGTGTGTAATGTTTATGATGTTCGGCCCGGTTACCGTAACACAGGGTATCCCAGATTGGGACCAGGCCAAGTGCTTGTGTTGTGGTATCATTACGTAAAGGTTAATGTAATGTATTGTGCAAGGCCGGATCCCTTTGACTTTTGGTTCCTTATTTATTTTTCTTCGAGCGTCGATTAAAATGAGTATTCAAATCACCAAAAGTCTAACGGCCGAATACTCAAACGTCTCTCAAATATTTAACCCATTCATTGCCGGCAACGCAAGGTATGAGTTTATCGAAAGGTCATCCTCATGCCTTCAACGCAAGGTTTGAGTTGAAGCCAAGTTCCGGTTTCGGTAGTTTTTGTACGAACAAAACAAATAAATAAATATGTTTTTTGGTCTTGCAACATTCTTTGATATTTTTTTTGTTGTAAAACGTCAGTGGCCTGTCAATGGACACCTTCATTTCCGCCATGTGAGCGAAAATTTGTTGGGGTATTTAACGTTGATTTTGTTTTCACTGTAATTTTGAGAGTTTTGGTGTCTGTGAGCGAGTCGTAGTTTCTTTAGAACAAAGGTAAGTAAAATTTTGACCGTAATGTGTATTTTTATTGCATTCTTTCACAAAAACAGTCCTAAATAACCAGTCGACGCAAACCTTGCGTTCTGCGGCATAGACTAATAAACGTTATTTTGGATGGGCGTATGCAACAATGCTGCCATTCCTTTAGGTTTTGTAACTAAGAATCCGTGAAGAAGCTTCTGAACTGTTTGATTTCTTTATGTTTTTAAGTCTACCTATGTATTTCTATGAATTTCGTTTCAGATAATTATTCAAAGAGAACATGAAACGAAGTAGATCCTTGTCAATGATACAAAAAGTATTACAAAGTAACGATTCTGATTCATCTGATGAAGATTCAAGGTAAAATTTTACTAATCGACCTGTTTTAGGAATGTACTAAATTGTCAATCACTCTGTATAGCTTCTGTATGTAGAACCTTTCTTCACACTTTTTGCATTGCGTAATTCCAATATATATAATTAGTAATTAAAAGGGCATCACTGTCGATGACCATTTTACCTGGAAACCTCATATTGAGGCCCTTACTTGTCGGGTAAGACAGCTGGTCTACATTTTCAAAAAATTAAGAAATGTCGCTCTTCTTGCTCTTGAAGTTCCATTCATGATTTTTGTTACTTTCCTTTCTTTTTCTATTAGCCACTAAGATTGTTAATGGCAGTAGCACTTTTACAATAAAGGGATTAATTGCCTACAATACAGGTTTCGTAGTGTAGGTAATTAGATTATATAATTTGTAGTGCCTTTTGTTAATTTAAAAAAAAAGTTAAAATAATTTCCAATAATTTATCGATTTTGCAGCGGCAGTAGAAAGACACCTTTCAAACAACAATGTCGAAGAAATGATGAACAGTGGACGAGAAGAGACAATACACCCAGTCGCCGTTACAGTATTCATGAAGTGCCTTCTCCGAGCGCGTATGTCTTGTTTTTACGTTTGTTTTTAATGCTCACTATGTGTTTATTATTTAATGAGAAGTAGCTTTTTTTATTTTTCAGATATGAAACTGTTTCAAGTAAAGTTTGTATTAAAAAAAGATCAAGACGAGCAAAGTCGCTTTTTACTGAAGTTCTTGATGATTCAGACACAAGCAATTCAAGTGATATGCCGCAACGAAATATTATTTCTACTTGCGTAGCTGAAGTTCATCAAGAGCATGTAAACAAAGAAAATATATTAGAGGTTCCTGACCAACCTAAAAAAATGGAAAGGATACAAACCTGTGGTGTAAGAACTAGAGGAGGCTTAGCGAGAAAAAGGTGCGTAAGAGTATTACAACCGCAAAATACGGAGAGCCAAGTAAATCTTATTATGAGTCAGGATGATAGCAACGAACATGGTTCAGATAGTTTGAATGTTTTGCGCAAAGATGGTGAAATTATTAAAAATAAAATGAACGAGATGACAACAGTAGAAAAAGGTGAAGCACATAACTATCGAGAAAATTTTTCAGATATCGATTCCGATATTGTGTCTGAAATGGTCAAAAGTATAGGACAGGGAGAAAATATTTTTGATCAGTCTTTAGCAGGCATTGATTCTGATATAGTCGAAGAGATGACAAATATTTTTGGAGAATCTGAAAGTGACGTACACCAAAGTAAAGATTCAAATAAGAGGTTAACTGACGAAGAGCTGCTAAATGTTCTCAACAGTATAAACTCAGATGATGAATTAGTTTCGGATTTTGATAATGAGAATGATCGTTTGTATGATGAAGAAACAGATGAAGAATTGAATTATGAACATGATGAAAGAGCTCCAGCAAATGAGAATAATGGCGTATCTTATGAGACTGAAGTCAACAATTTGTCTTGGGTAGATCAAGCAATCCAAAAAACAATAAAATTTGAGAAAACACAAAAAGAACTAAAGATTATACCAACAGGTAATGACCCAATAGATTTCTTCTTGAATCTTGCTAATGAAGAGTTTTTCAACCTCTTGGTAAATAAAGCCAATGTCAACGCCAGACGACTGATTGCGAAAGTCCAAACTTCCAATAGCAGATTGAATGCATGGAAGGATTTAACTACAGAAGAAATGAAGAAGTTTCTTGGGTTGCTTTTCCACATGGGAACCATAAAACTCAATCGGATAACAGACTATTGGAAAAAACACCCATTACTGAATATTCCGTGTTTCGCGCAGCACATGAGTAGAAACAGATTTCTTTTAATCCTTAGAGCGTTGAACTTTGAGGACGAAAGTATGACTAATAACAGACTTTCCAAGATAGACCCTTTGGTTCAATTTTTCAACAACAGGATGGATGAGATTTATGCACCTACGCGGAATCTGTCGATTGACGAATCGGTTGTTTTGTTCCGAGGACGATTAATATTCCGCCAGTACCTAAAGGGAAAGCGGCATCCTTATGGGATAAAACTATACATTTTGACTGATGAGTTTGGTGTTGTGCTGAAAATTATTGTATACGCTGGTGCTGGAGATATACTGGTTGGAGGGCCTGGACATGCTGATAAAGTAGTTATGGAACTTTTATCCAAATACCTTGATGCTGGGTATTCTGTATATATGGACAATTTCTATAATTCAGTTGCTTTGAGCATAAAATTGCTGTTAAGAAAAACATATACCACTGGGACTATGCGCAGCAATAGAAAACTCACACCGAAAGATATTGTACAGAAGAAACTTAAACGTGGAGAAACAGCTAGCAAGTTTACTGAGACTGGAATCTGCGTTATGAAGTGGCGAGATAGGCGAGATGTGCTAATGATTTCTTCTGAATTTGGGTCAGACATGAAAGAGACAATGACACGACGAGGAGAAACAGTCTACAAGCCCGAAATGGTTATTAAATATAACAAGTACATGGGAGGAATTGATCATCAAGATCAAATGTTGGCTTACTATTCGTGTGAGCATAAAACCATTAAATGGTATAAAAAGCTGGGCGTGCACATTTTTCAGCAACTGCTGTACAATGCCCACACATTGTATAATATATTTAATAGAAACAGGAAAAGTCTCTATGACTTCCGACTTGAAGTAATTGCGAATCTGCTGAATGTTGGAAAAGATGACGAGCAAAATATAGAGCAACATTCCAGACCGAAGGTACACATTTTGCAACCATGCCCTCGCAAAACTGGGACAAAAAAACATAGCATGCGCCGACGATGTAAGCAATGTTGGGCAGAAAAGAAAATAAGGAGAGATACTCCAAAATACTGCCCCGACTGCCCCGATCAACCGGGTTTGTGTGAAGTGGAATGCTTTAAAAAATATCATAATTACTGACTGCTTGTTATTCTTTTGTAAAATTTAAAAATAAAAAACTTAAATCCGTGAAAACTGGTGTATTATTATGTTTAGTGTTCGACAAATATTCAGAAATCACTGTTTATACCCGACTGCAGGTGCAGTGCCCGAAAGCAGAGGGTTATAGGTATCACGTTTACATTCAAATGCTAGAAAAAACCAAAATAGGTTATCTTTGGTCCATTTGCAGCAAACTTGAAGTAGCGTTTGTATACATTTAACTATACACATACGCAAGGTGAAAAGTCACAAAAAAATCTGTCAGATCGTTAGATAAATAGGTGAAAAGACCCTATTTGAAGTTTGGCCCAAGTGAACCCAGACTTTTTTTTGCAGCCAAAAATCAAAGGATGTTTAAAAATTCAGAATATAAACCTAGGTGTTCGTTCTTGGTCAGCCTTATTATTCACTAAATAATTGAACTCACAACTCACATGGTATACGATATCCAGTACCGAGTGACGACTATTTGCTTGCTGCTAACGCGTTTGTTGCATAACGCCATTTCTTATTGAACTCAAACCTTGCGTTCACGGCACCTGGTATAGTGATGTATGTTTGCATGCGCCACCAACTCAAAGGTTGCGTTGTGGCTATTTTTAAGTGTTATTTATGTTAAAATACTGATTTATCACTTAAATAATTGAAATATAACCATATTCATTATAATAAAGCAAAAATATCAAGCGGCACCTGGGAGTGGTTTAAAAATTTGTGCCGGCAATGAATGGGTTAACGACTGCTTAAATATTTAAGTAGTTCTCAAACCAAAATTTCGTATACTCAAACGTATTTTTTAAGCATGTGTTAAATCTAAGAGGATCTTAGAGTAAGTAACGCTCAAACTCTACTTAATGCACAATTCGTATACTGGAACGCAACTCAATCTTATTTAGCTGTCAAATCGAGTTGAGTAGGCGTTACAATTTGAGAGTGGTTGCGAGGTGTTTTAAATAGTAAAGAAGTTTTAATAGCAGTGAAAATAAGTGAAAAATAATGTCCTTATCGTCACTATCCTCTTTGTCGGATCCTCATTGTACTGCTGGCAAACAGAATTCCAAATGTTACGCTTCTTTAAAATCATGTTGGCATTGGTTTCCTTGTTTTCTATTATATTCTGGTACCTAAAAGAAAGATAAGTACTTACAGTTTATTTAGAATCAAGTAATATTGTATACTTGGTTCTTTATTCAGTTAGTAGATATACAAAGAAGATAAATTAAAATCATTTTACAGTAAGAATATGGGTTTTCTATATTAATTATGAAAGTTAAGTAGTGGAAAAATTATACGGAATATAGTAATAATATTATACGTAATTAATATAGTGCATACTCACTTTTTTACCAGACCTAGGAGAATATCTTTCTCCGCCATAGTATAATTACCACCACGTTTCTTTTTTTCTTCCATTTTCAAAATAACAATGCGGAAAATCCCCTCACAAACTATTTTCAATTCAATTCTATTCGTCTTGAAAGAAAAAATTCGCGCGCGCGATTGTAAAGTGTCACTCGCTCTCGACGTTTCATTCTACGAAATCTTTTTTAGATTGCTCATTAATAATTAATTAATTTGTATCCATATGTCTTATTTTAAATATTATAAAATTGTGCATATGAATAGAATAGTGTAGTAATCAAAACTTTTATTATTCGATACAATTTTAAGGGGAATTACGTTAAAGAGTAAAATATTCTTTAATGCAGCAAGTTTGCGTAAATCGAGGCATAAATAATGTTGCCATGGTTTTGGCACGACTTAAATATTTGAGTGCTGCTTAGCTGATCATGCGTACTTATCGTTTGAGTAGTGTTTGTGTATACCACTTAAATTTAGGAGATGCTTAAATTTAAGAGCCCTTCAACTGAGTAGTGTATTTGAGAGACGTTTGAGTATTCGGCCATAAGGGATCCTGGCCTTGCACAATAAATGTATTGGGCAAGGCCAGTATCCCTTTGACTTTTGGTTCCATATTTATTTTTCTTCGAGCGTCGATTAAAATGAGAATTCAAATCACGTAACACCAAGTGAAAGCAAAGCAAGCGCTACGTCTAAAGAACAAAACAATAAACAATGCGCAACGCTCCACAAAACTGCTTCATGCTGCTAGCACACTCTCGACGTGTAAATAAGAGTGAGACAGAGTAAGAGTGAGAACGGTTCCCTACATAAAGTAGGTAAATTACATATTTGCATAAGTGCATATTTCGTTTAGCTTTTGTCTGGATCTAAACAATATTTTTTTTAATTACTATTATGGTCGTTGACAATAGAGATAGACTTTTCTCGAATTAGCGAGATTGCTGAATTACCTCGGATGAGCAAACAACTTGATAGATATTTTGCTTCCCATATTCTAACGAATTGTATTGTATCGCCGCAGTTTGTTTACGTATAGACAAAAGCTGAATAAAATTAAATATACCCACATAAGAGAACTCGCACCTGTATCAGGTGTGAGTACCCCTACCTGTCAGGAGTAGGCAGGGTTTGCCACTCGACTTGAGCATAACTCTGACTCGTTTCATCAACATTCATTGGTCGCTGGTGGACATATTTTGACCAAATAAGGAATGTATATGCGCATCATACATTCCTTATTTGATCAAAATATGTCCACCTGGGACGTCGCTTACCGGCCCTTCCACCCAAACTCACTATTTCTCCTTCATCCTCTCCATAAGTCATCGAAACATCCACTTCTCAATTCTAGTCACTTCATTATTATTAATAATACGTTTATTGCACATAAGTAAATATTTCAATGTCAATGCGGCGGACTTAATGCTACGAGCAGAAGCGGATATAATGCATAATATTAATGTATATAAATAAGATACATAAAACTATAAACTATATAACCACAAATATAAATAAATATACAATATAATATGCACAATTAAACTATTAAAAAAAACTCATCCTAAGTTCATCCTCGTTCAGTCCACAAGTTCTCTAATCACACCATATTTCGTATTCTGTCCTCCTTTCTTGATTCTTCTGCCATACCCAAGTCTCGCTGCCATTCATAAGTCTTGGGAGCAGCACCGCATTATGGATAGCCAAACCCACTCCATTCAAAACACCATTTACGAAGGTTCCTCCCGAGAGTGTTGCTCGCCCGTCAGAAGAAGTGGAACTAAAGTTTGTTATTCATTTCTCACGCTTCTGTTTCCTGGGCAAACTGGCGCCTTCCTCCGTCAAGCAAGAGGATAGATAAATAAATATTTAACATCCACCCCGTTCACAAAACACAATACAAGTTGTCAATTTACAGGAGCAATTTCAAGCAGCAATTCCCATCCATACAATCATAGTTTCGTTTTAATTTACAAACGACATGCCCGATCGCATTGATTTACAATAGGTAGATAGAATATCCTTTATTTAATGTACACAATTACATATATTACGAGAATTAAACAATAATATAGTACAGTATCAGCAGGGGAACGGCGAGCTTGGCGTGACTATGACGAGGCGTATGCCCAACAGTGGGCGTATTTCATGGGCTGTATAGACAGATCATCATTCAGCCACAAGAAGTCCACTGCTGTACATAGGCATCCTCCATGGATTTTAAGAAAGATCGGTTGTAAGCGGCCTGCATCCAGCGCCTTCCTGCCACTTGGATGAGGTCATCTGTCCATCTTGTGGCTGGTCGTCCTACGCTGCGCTTGCTGCGATAAGTGGTCTCCATTCGAGAACTTTTTGGCCCCATCGGCCATCAGTTCTGCGTGCTATGTGCCCCGCCGACTGCCACTTCGACTTACTAATCCGCTGGGCTATGTCGACGAATTTCGTTCGTCTCCGGATCTCATAATTTTTGATTCGATGGTAGCGAAATTCCGAGCATAGCCTTTTCCATAGCTCGTTGCGTGACCTTGAGCTTTCTTATGAGGCCGAAGTTTCAGTGCCATAAGTCATCACTGGTACTCGTAACACACACTGGTTGTATAATTTTGTATAGACAGATAGTACAGTACAATTGGCGGTCTTATTACTAAAAGTAATTTCTTCCGGCCAACCATTGACGGAAAAAATTATAGTAGCTAAATGACGGGTAGTCGGTGCAACTAAACAAACTTATAATCGTTTTCGTATAAACTTCCAACGTTTCCAATTCTAAGCACGATCAAACCTCGATGTGTGTCCTCTCTAAACGTTAGTAAAGTTCCGTTGCGATCCTGTCGTTTGTAAATTAAAACCAAACTACCTTTGCATGGGAAATGGCCTCGTGATTGAGGTGAGAGATACATTGTATACTACCATACCCTTCGCTATGGTAACACTGATGCCAACCCTACTGTTTTAACAGTAGATTTACTGTTTTCGCCTAGTCATCCCTGTTTTCTGTTTTAGTTCGTGTTTCTACTGTTTTTTAAAAAATAATTCATTCCAAATTCATCACCAATTTTGGAAACATGTTTCTGAAATCAAGAATGGAGATGGTACACAAACATTTCCACTATTAAGCGACATGGTAAAAAAACTGCTATGTCTGCCCCATAGCAGCGCTGCCGTAGAAAGGCTTTTCAGCCATAAATATAATGAAAACAAAGTTAAGAAATAACATGCCCACGACGACAATTAAAGGCACTTTGCACACGAAGACAGAAGTAAAAGAATGTTTTACATTTAATGCAACTGAGGTGCATATAGACCGCGAAATTGAAAATGTTAATAAGTATTTTTTCCATTGTAATGTTTCCATTGTAATGTCCTAAATTGTTTAATTTTGATTAAATCTTTGCATTTTGACTTTATTTACTTTACAATTTCCAGAAATTCCTTAAATAAAAGCAATTTGCCTTAAATCTAACAGTAGTTGTATAACTACGTAATATCAAATCTATGAATGTTATATCGGACAATAAATTTGATGTTTTGAAATTACTATTTTACTGTTTTCTGCTGTTTTTTAAGTTCTATTTGCTGCTTTTTGTTTACCTGGGGTTGGCAACACTGTATGGTAACCAGACAAGGACATACAAACATGGAAAAACACCAGACCGAAGTCATTTGATCAATCTAAGTACGGCGGCCCCATCGGGAATCGAACCCAAGATGTTGGTAATCAAACTGCTAGGCCAGAGAGATTGTGGCAAGTGCCAAACCTTAGTCTTTGCCTATCCTTCCAGAATACAGGCGTCAATTTTTTGTACGTAATATGTCCTTAAGTACATCTAATCTATACTAATAATAAATCTGTAAGGGTCGGTCATGGAGTAAGTTAGTTTGTTTTCAGAGATATTGTGTTTATAGGCTCAATATATGATACTGAAACTAATTTCACGATTTTTAGAATTTTTTTCTGTATGTGTGTATGTATGTATGTTCCTCCATAACTCTTAAACCAATTATCCGAATTTGATGAAATTTGGTATAAAAACATATAGACATCTGGGACACAGGATAGGCTATTTAAATTCTAGCTCCAGTTATGATAAGACGTGGCCCCCATACAAATGCTGCTTCGTAAAAATCGAAATGTACGCGAACGGAGTCGCGGGCACAGCTAGTAATAAATATATCAGAATCTCGGAAACGGCTCCATGGATTTTCATTAAATTTAGTATGCAAGTGGTTTCGGGGGCGATAAATCGATCTAGCTAGGTTTTTTTAGAAAACGTCGTTTAATCCGTGTTTTCAGTTAATTAAAAACTGTTACAATATATTATATTAAAATACGAAGGTAAATTTCGCCACCATAGATCTACAAGGTTGTAATAGCTCAGGGAGGAAATCGGGCAGTCTCAATACCTGAAGACTTCGGCTCGAGTCTATCGGTCGGTAGATGTCTCCAGTTCGATTGTTTTTTTTCCCTTTTTTCCCCTTTTTTTCATTGTATCTAAATATAACTTCCAAAAACACGATTAACAAAAAAAAATACCGAGCAAAGCTCGGTCATCCAGGTAGGTAGTAATCTTATATATAAAAATGAATTGCTGTTCGTTAGTCTCACTAAAACTCGAGAACGGCTGGGCCGATTTGGCTTATTGTTGTTTTTATATATTTGTGGAAGTCCAGGGAAGGTTTAAACGGTGAGAAGAAAAAAAACGGTTGACGTCGGTGATACGAAGTTCACGGGGTCATCTAGTTAATTAATAGACGTCCCCTTACGGGTGACTTTGCAATTTAAGATTGTACAACTGCCGTACAGTCGTCAGCAGGGCTCCATTTCATGGAACTACATAACATAAACACACACCCGCCTGTATCTCGAAGGGGTCGGCAGAGACCAGGGTCTGCCACTGAAAGAAGAACTAGGTACAATGTTTATAATATTCACGGTTGTAGATAATATACATACATCGAATTGACATAACAAACTATTATTGTAGTTTTGTGAAACGGGGCCCTGCATTGTATGGGTAGTACGACACGAGTCGCGCGTTGTAAATGTAAAAAAGTCGCAACTTTTGTGTGCATTGTCAAATTCTGACATTTTAGCGCCACCAGACGCGTGACTCGTGCCGTCATACAACCCATGCTGGTTAACCTTTACATTTTTAGATCAGAGTGCATATTTAAAAGCTTCTTGTCCACTGTAATAGCTATCATTTGTATTAGTTTCCGTTTCGCCCAATTGTGCACCTTCACGAAGGTGGAGGTATCCGTTACAGTTCACCTGACACGGCCATGACACATCACATGGTGCTAGCTATCCAATCCAATATCCGATTGTGCATTATCAACACCGCACCGCAATAATAACTATGCCTCGCCCTGCCCATCATTCTACCTCAGCGAACCTTGAGTGGTGAATTTGTGATGTAATCATGTATGTTATACAATACCCATTACATAGTGAAAAGGGGTTTAAGGTAGCTGAAGTGGCTAACGATCTTTATCATTATGAAGGCCCGATCTTTTATAAATTAAGTAAGTATATTGGCGGCTTACGATCTTTATCATCATGAAGGCTCAATCTTTTATAGGTTAAGTATTTTGGCGGCTTACGATCTTTATCATCATGAAGGCTCAATCTTTTATAAGTTAAGTATATTGGCGGCTTACCATCTTTATCATCATGAAGGCCCAATCTTTTATAAGTTAAGTATTTTGGCGGCTTACGATCTTTATCATCATGAAGGCTCAATCTTTTATAAGTTAAGTATATTGGCGGCTCACCATCTTTATCATCATGAAGGCCCAATCTTTTATAAGTTAAGTATATTGGCGGCTTACGATCTTTATCATCATGAAGGCTCAATCTTTTATAAGTTAAGTATTTTGGCGGCGTACGATCTTTATCATCAAGAAGGCTCAATCTTTTATAAGTTAAGTAGGTATATTGAGATAGGCCGGAGAGGTTGTTCTACGAGAATGTTCTAAATATAAAGCATACATACAAATTAAAGTCAGTTATTTTTACCTTCAAAACTTAACCTTCGCAACTTCAAAATAACCTATTGTTAGGTACCTTAAAATAGCCTACTGAACTACTTGGTTTTGATTTTGTTGGTTCTTTTTGTATACTTATCTAGTTTATCTTGATTTGTTTATTTTATTTTTTTATTTTGCACTAATTTGCATTGTACTGTACACATATTTAAGGGAAGTCACTTGGTGACGCACTAGTAATCCTAGTTTGGGAGCAAGGGTTTCAAATTTCACAGTGGCAAATTGTATTTCTCAGGAAAGATATTTTGTATTTATAAAAAGTCGACTTTTTATAATTTATAAGACTGTAAAAGTTTTTCAATAAGGTTAAGCACACAAGTAAAAATTACATTTTCATCTTAAAATTAAAACCTCATTTTATTTTAAAATTGAAATCATCCTTTGTCACATTGACACACTCTGAAATCAGAATTTACATTGAATCTTAAATAATTTACATTCTGTTTGCTGAATGTCAATTTACAACGTTATTGCTTACTAAATTGCACACTAGAATTCCCTGTGAATTAAATTGAAAACAATGTCCTCCTACAATTACTTCCAGTCACTGTAGTCCACACCACAAATACATATGTTACTACTGAGTTTGCTACAAGTTAAGTACATAAGGACAAATTCCCACTTTCTTCGAGTTTTCAAAGTTCTCTTTTTTTTCGTGCGAGAATATTTACCCGACCTATCTCTAATATGATATAAAGTTAGGTAGGGTAGGCTTTATATTTTTTAAACCACACTTTGTATACCAGTTTTAATCGTAAATATAGGTATTTGAACAATAATTTTCTTTAAAATCGGTCCAGTAGTTTTTGCGTGACACTCGAACGAACAAACTGACACAAAAAATCTAAGATTCGATGATTTGTACTCTAGAAAACCGTACCACCATATTAAAATCTTTTTTCTGTAACATAATGTATCTTCATTGCACAGTCGCCAGCAGATTAACCTTTACATTTCAATCGTAAAGTCACACGTAACGTAACTAAAAGCACTTGTGTTACATTTTGTACAGTCAGCAGCAGGTCGACTTTTACATTTTCGAAAAATCGCCCGTAACATAGGTAACTTAAGTTAAGGCACGCATGTAAAGGCTGACCACTGTACTACTTAGTGTAGAAGATCTAGAGCCAGCCGATTCATATCTCATATTGCAAAACGATTGAAATACGATTAAAAGCAATTTCTCTTTCGTACCGACGTAAAGTTAACTTTTTTTTCCCTTAACTACGCACATTTGATGCACGGGAGTTCTACTCTAACAATTTAAATGATGATTTGTATCAGTTTTTGTAATAAGCCTGCAGACGTCCGAAAAATGGCTCCCATAATACACTGTGCGACGAGGACAAATTAATTAAAAATACCATGGGCCCGAAGCATAACCTTGATGTAATAAAACATGATCGATTTCTCACTTCATTTAGCATTCGTCCCCATGAAATGCGCTATTGTTAATTCTTTCACAGCACGCAATTTTCTTAGGACCGCGTTAGAAAGGTAGCATCCTGACTTCTTCCCATAAAAGCTATACTATAAGAACCTAAATTATGATTTCAGGACAAAATTCCGAATTTTGAAGTGAAACGTCTTTCAGTTCGGTAGTAGGGGGGGTCACTTGCTAAAACCGCGTGCAACGAAAACATGTCGCCTTGGCGAGGGCTGTAGGTAAGTCTGTAACTACGTGTCGTGTGCATTTCATTTATATAGTTGAGTAGAGCAAAGTAGCCAGATCCTCTTGACTTGTGCAGCTAGATGGCGCCACTGCCACGTAACGCACTGCGCAGTTTGAGTCGTGTAACCTGACACAGCTTCACCGGCATTATAATATGCATGCACTATGCGGGCTGGTCCGTGATATCTACCGAAAAATTTATATAGATAGATAGATAGAATATTATTTATTGTATGTACACCACCATTTCTTTAAACTTTGGTATTTTCTTTGTGCAATATTTCATGAGAAGCACGGGTAGGAGATCGTACTACAAAGTAAGTAACAGCAAGCAAGTGTCACTACTGTAAGAAATTATCTTGTTTCCTTCTACCAAGCCATGAAGGTAAACTTAACCTGCAGTAGGCCTTTTTAATGGAGCGAGGTTACGTACCGAAGCGAAAGAATACATTTGGTTGTATCATTCATGAAATGAACTACCAAATGAAGCAATATTTTCATGAACATAACAAAAATATGACCTATATACTGTAATACGCTATATTATTAATACGCGGATTACGGGCAATATATATTTTAATATACTCTTTTTCATCGATTCCCTAGCCTAGCTGGGGATCGACTGACATCTAAAACAAAACGTAACGATTCCCTTCAAAATATTTAATATAAGACAAGAATGCTCTGCCAGCCAGCTTCTGTAAAGAGGAATCGTTACATTTCCCCCCCCCCGGTTATCATAAAATTTTAATTACAATTTTAATTAAAATTTACTCTAGCTAACACACTTCGGTAACCTAAAGTCATACAGTGTCGGGGAAATTGTACAATCCCGGCGAACGCATGACGCTCCGTTACTAATTCGGTCAGTGTGCCAGAACAATTCAAAGACCATCAAGACAATATAGTCAACATCCATAAAAACTCCAAGTTATTTACAATTAAAACGCAAAAGAAAATTGGTCTATGACTGAACGGACATACCCCCTCTCGGCAAAACCCAAAAAAAAACCGAGAAGACACCATCGAACGCCGCTTCAAGTTTCACAATTTTATTATAAGTCCTACCTACCCCATTAACTTAAATAAACTAGGTAAACATTCTACAATCCTAAAAACTTAAATAAACTATCGCACTTCACTTTAACCGATCGACTTATTCTACCTGCCTACTCCTGTTAAAGTTGTGAGGATTCCACCTTTCAAATAGTGAAATGGCAAAGCTTCTGTGGTCCGGACTTCCTTTTCAAGCGCCTCTACCAATATGTAATACGCTATATTATTAATACGCGGATTACGGGCAATATATATTTTTATTATACTCTTTTTCATCGACTCCCTAGCCAAGCTGGGGATCGACTGACATCTAAAACAAAACGTAATGATTCCCTTCAAAATATTTAAAATAAGACAAGAATGCTCTGCCAGCCAGCTTCTATAAAGAGGAATCGTTACAATACCTACTTATTTTCAAGGGTCCAAGGTTCGGTCAGCCATAGTTAAACGCGGTTTATAGCAGAAAGGGATTGAATTTTTATAAAGCAATTCAACATTCTCAAAAAAGTAAAAGAAAAATAAAGTAAATTAAATGTTATTTATTTCAAAAAAGGTGACAGGCAGTTTAAAAAAAAACTTGCTAAGTTTCGACTGTAAATTTAAAAACCATACAATATTAATTATTCATCATCATCATCAACCCATTATGTCCCCACCGAGGGGCACGGGTCTCTTCCCTGAGGAAGGTATAGAATCGCTCGTAGCCCCGGCTGCCTGAGTGATCTTAAACGATCACGAAGGTTAAGCAACACAGGGCGCGTTCAGTGCATGGATGGGTCGCCGTCTATGCCTAACGCTAGTGGCATTTTTCCGAGCGGTTCCGTGCTTCGCAAGGCACGTTAAGCTGTTGGTGCCGGCTGCCGTCGATAGATGGCAGTCGTTAAGCCAAGTCAGAGGCCTTAGGGCGGCTTGACAACTTCTGACAGTAGACGAGCCACTAGTCTACAAGCCTCCACCAATCCGGACTTGGCCCCCGTGGTGGAGTATGGCCTATTAATTATTATGCAGGTTTATTTAATTACTTACTTACAACTCATCTAAGTTTATTTAAGTATGTTTTTTGCACGCCTACCAACTCTTTCCCCTGAGGTTGACGGGTAGAAAATGGTTCACATAATTTTTTATGTAGGTATGTATCATTTTTCCGTGTTTATCGAAACACCGCTAGATTGATTCGTATGATTTTGAGACGTAAAGTTGGCGTGTTTTATATATTTTTGAGTACATCTCATCTTTTATGCATTTTTTGGAGGGTTTTACCACTACTTCCACTAGGCATCTGTTGTGATGTGATCCCAAGTGGCATTCGGGGTTCTATATAAGATGTCTAGTTGTTCACATGTACTCCATAAGCTATGTAAGTCAGCTGTATAAGAACTGTATAGCTTGCTATAATGCTCTTATAGAACTAGTTTGGGCACAAATTAGACAGCTTTAAGTTCACTATGGCTGTACATTAGCAGTATAAAAGCATTATAATAGCAGTTTAAGTAGTAACATCGGACTTAAGGCTGACTTACGACACTATATGGGACGCAGTGTGAACCATACAACGTACATGAGTGTAATAAAGAGTAACAAGTGGCTAAATACACAGCCTTCAGAGTTATAAAATCCGACAAAAGTTACTCCAGTGCTACCTAAAATTCACGTGTGTCCTAAATTATTTCTTATTTTATTAACATTAGTTTTATTGGTTTTGTGTGTGCCATCAGAAAGCGGATCAATTGGATAAAAATTTTTGATAACATGTTTTAAATACTTAATAATGTTAAAGCCTATGGGAATGCAACTTAATCGTGAAATGTATACATATTTACAGCTAAAATATTCACGCGCCTCTGTAAAAAAGCGATATTCATTTTAAAATATTTAAAACTGGCTGAGAGGAAATCTACAATTTTCAGTTTTTCATATTATATTGGCATTATAATATTATACTAGGTACAGTCATTAATTATAACATGAAACCAAAACTCAATCGCTCTATCTGCGTATTTTGTGATAAATCTACATGATAAATTTGGAGATTTATTTGGTAAATATTTTAGGTTACGTAGAACAAAATGGTGGAAATGAAATACAGCTATGTGAACTGTTATAACTCCAATTTAATGCGGTGAGCGTATATATAGGTTCACATGTGTTCTGTTAGAATGCTGTTATATATATGAAGTCCCACATTTGTACCACTACAGAGCCAATGTCTATAAATTTATTCTAATGTGAACTTATGTACAGCTTTAAGATGTAGTTCAGGTCAATTGTGTATCATCGTTTAATTCTTTCAATATACTGAAATTTTAGAGATCCGCAACAATAATTATTGTCCGTTAAATCGCCTAGCCCAGGTACTAAGTCAAGTATGAATACCTAAAGTACAAATTTTGTAACAAACTAACAAAAATCACTTTTTGTTTTCGTGTGAGACACACAGTTTGGTGTCAGAGTATTTACACTTACAAAAAACACTACTCTGTTCAAGGAGGTATTTAAAAGAATGTAAACAAACTAGATAAAGAGGAACAACATTATGCCCTGCGACAGACAAGGACAGAAAATAATAGTTGTCACTCAGCCATAGGAACAAACACTGTTTACAATCTTTTACACCTGTCAGCACCGTAAGCGCCGAGTCGGCAAGTGTAATAGTGTAACCATATTTTGCAGAATGTATCAGATAAATAACTGTTAGTCCTGTTACTTATGTGATAAATAACTGTTATTTCTGATATTTATCTGTTAAAATTCTGTAAAATACGGTTACACTAGCAGACTTGGCGCGTACGGCGCTGACAGCAAATAAGAGTAGTACTTGTGTACAAATAAACTGCTATTGATGTTAATGGACAACACATATAGTCCTTTTAACAGCCTACAGTGCACATGCGAACCATTTAAACACTTCTGTACAGATAGTAAAAGAAGGTTATTTTAATGATCACAAACAAGTCCTACTACAGCTACTAGCTGTATAACAGTCAAAAACAAGTAAACATAACAGCCTTTGGCTTTATAAATGACTTTATGAATGAGTTACCTACTTTATGTTGTTACTTTTTGTTCAGCTCATTAAACATTTTGTTTTGTTTGTTTGTTTGTATTAAAATGCTAGCTCTATATCATCGTACAAGTAGGCCGTTAAACAGCGGTTGCCGTATCTCTACCCTCCTATAATGCTCTTAGTCAGACGGCTGACTAAAGGATAGTTGTTAGAGTATTATAACACCAACAATCGTATAAAAGTATAACTCAACACTCCTATAAGTCCCTTAGACAGGTATAGGTGTTATTAATCGCAATAATGCAGCTTATACATCACGAGTGAACTGTAATAATGCTTCAAGTACACCTGGGAACTAAATGTGTACTCTTAAATGGAGTAAAATGCTATTTGGGATGGCGGCGTCGTTGGCTTAGAGACTAGCTGGTTTGATTTCCGTATGGCGCTATTTACATTGGTTTGCAGATCCTCAGTGTGGATGATTTTCATTTCTATGTCCTTTTGCATCGTACAGGATATCCTAGATATCCCTGGATACCCCTACAATGCAACCTCTACACAAAACGGTACAAACCAATATAAACAAATATTATATGACCAATCTGACCTTTCTTCTTCTTCTTTATGCGGCCCGCATTCTATGAAAAGTTGGCTCGTTTTTCGAGGTTTCAAATGTATACATTGAATGTGTACGTACATTGTACATTGAATGTAGTAACGACAACATTCCCCGATAGAATAGAAATATGTGAGGTGGAGTTTGCTGACTCTACAGTGTTCAGATTTACCACTTTAATCTTCAAGAAATTAGTTCCGACCGACCATTCTGAATTGAATCAACTCATTACTTAGCTATTACGTGAGTACTTTAGTAGGTATTAAAATTACTAAACGGTTGAATTAACTGCCCGACACACAACGCTTTAAACTTCAGCCGAAATCAATAACAGTATGTAATCAGTAACATTTGCCTAAATATGGGCAAACTACGGTTTGTCACGGCAGTTGCAATGCAATGCAACAGTTACAACAGAAATGCTTCTTATGTTGGTCTACCCCTCGTACTAAAATAGTATCGAAACGGAGCTT
The DNA here is from genome assembly GCA_963969515.1 of Yponomeuta evonymella. Classification (NCBI taxonomy): domain Eukaryota; kingdom Metazoa; phylum Arthropoda; class Insecta; order Lepidoptera; family Yponomeutidae; genus Yponomeuta; species Yponomeuta evonymella. Next base: position 16,682,390 of record OZ018353.1, read on the forward strand.
ACCAAGTTCTACCGGGACTGTGATAATTATAGAAGCCTACATAACTTTAGGTGTGGAAAGGTAGCGGATAGGCGGTTATCGTCGGAACCTGGTACCAGTTTCACACAAAGAAAGACCAGTAAAGAAACTTCATACATTTCGTTTTATTTATAATTAGATGCTGCGCTGATGCTCGCACACGCAGCATTAATCTGAGCATATCCCTTTTATCGCATAACGTAAATTCAGTTAATTAATTTTATGTTATTTTTGGTTTTTTTTATAATAAAACCATTTTTCATTTTTATTTAATCCAAACATATCATTATTATTATTACTATTTAAGCTAAGGTAAATTAAGCGGCAGCTCTTGGACGAGAATGGCCGGGGACAGAAAAAAAAGTGACGTGCCTTGGAGGAGCCCTATGCCCAGCAGTGGACGAATTTATTTTTGCAATTGAATTTGATTTTTATTTTATAAGGAACAACAGCGTTAATAGCTTGTAATTATCTGAGTACTAATTAACTAAAACCAAGGCCAATAACAATTGAATCGTGTGATTATGTCCTTTCATTACAACTTTGCAGGAAATAGAAAAAACTGTTTTATTCAAATACTAATATCTAGAACAGCAATATTTTAGCATATTATATTGATTTCTGTATGAATAAACTACAATTTTTTTTTCTAATGTAAATCAATAGGTAGGTGTAAATAACTTAATAAAAAAAATGGACCAGTGTTATTTTAAAAACAGATGTGACTTGTGTTGTTTTAAAATCACACGATTCAATTGTCCACAGCTAGGTACTTCTATAGGTTATAAATAGCTATGCCCATGAGATTGAGCTCACGATCACTAAACTTAATTTAATGTGAAATAGATTGCCCAATATAATACAGTGATTCATACTGATCGTGTGAGTAGTTATAAGTCTTGCTAGTATTTGAGCTCAAACTATTACATTTCTGCGTAGAATAGTAGCTTTAATCAAATAACAGCTTAATAATAATAGCTTTGGCATCTGTATCGACAGTAGGTACGGTCTAACACGATAATTATTTTAAAAACATATTTAGTGTACAAACCCGAATTTGTTTATAACGTGTTCCCTTTGATTTTAATTAGTCCTGTTCCTGTCACAAACTCTTAACGTAACATTACTCGGACAAGTAGGTAGGTACCTACGTAAAGAGCTTCACTGTCTCACTTTCTGTACTTTATTTTCTGACACGGCACGGAATGCCGTGGATGGCCTTGGTCGCCGTGAAAAATGTTGTTGTTTCAGGCAGCCGAATGAATGCGGAAATGGACGTTTGCCCTATAGGTGGGTGTCCTGTAAAATATGGGGACCATTTAGTCACCTGGCTGCCTTCTCTAGTTATCTCTACTGTTAGAATCTACCAACCACGTAGGTAATAGAAATCAGATATTAATAATTTAGTTCAACATAATTTACATTCTGTTCCCTGAATGTCAATGTAATAAGTTATCTACTATGTTAGCTGCTGCCTTGGGCCGTATTTGTAGTGGACAAAAAGTCTTTTTACATTTCTATTGTTTGATGTTTCGCGACTGCTCCAGGAAGCCTTTGTAGCATCTACAACTTGAATCTAAACTTTAGTTCACAGGAATTGGACAAATGCCAGTAAATACCCGCTTCACCCCAGCCACTGTTGTGCTAAAGCCGGGTCTCCTGCTCGTGTTTTATCATGAAACATTACACAAAACAATCGGTTTTCAATGCTCGAAATTAACATTTTATTTTGCTTCCTCTAGCAACGAAAATGTTTTGCGCAAAGAAAACAGAATGTTTTGTGTAATGTTTCATGATGAAACACGAGCAGGAGACACGCCTTTACGTACGCACTCTCAACAATCTTTTTTCCAGTTAGTTGTTTTCAAAACACAGTCTGTTTGACTTCCCGAAAGGTATAAAACTCTTATTATTTTCAGTTACAAAATTGGTAAAAATGTGGCGAATCGTCGTCTTCGTTTCAGTTGTAATCGATGCCGGATCCTCCGCCCATGGCTGGTGCCTTCTCTTCAATAAGAGATGTAGGTAAGTAAGACTGCATACATGGTCTAGCGGTAACACGTTTGATTACCGTGAGAGCAGAGGTCGTGGATTCAATTTCCACTTGAGGCCACCCTACTTTTAACAAACGGTCTCAAACTGGCTGTCTTTGTGACGTCCTTATCTCGTTAACATATAACAGGGTATATCATTGTTTGGAACCAGGACAAGATGTGGATGTTACGTATTGTGCTAGGTCTACTCATTTATTACGTTTCATCTACTTCCGAGCTTGATACCATTTACAACTCTGCCGTATTGTCCCAGGCCCTTTCAAGTTAAAATTATCTCGTTTATGAGTGTTTTCCGCCTGTGGTCAAGGGTGCGATTGGTCAAAATACGTTTTCACCTCACTAGCTCGTAAAAGCTCTGTTTATCATTCGAAATCTGCGTGGAAAATCGCACTTTATCCGCTAGCGTGGAAAGTGTTTTTAAAATTCGAATATTTTTATTCAATAAAGGTTTCGTACAATAAATTACATATATATAAAACCTCATTGGTTTCGTAATAGTTTATATTCTCTGCAGCCAGTCCATTGATGATTGAAATGCAAATACTTATTTCATGTCATGCGCCAGCCTCATTTAAAGAATCGCACTGGCCGGCAAGAAAATTTGATTTAAAAAAAAAACTTTAAAATTTTCTTCTTTTTATTGAATTCACTTTACTTCCATTATTTTGGTTTGTTTTTTGATAAAATCGAAAGAAATCATAAAATATGAGCGAAGCTAGCAGCGACGAAGATATAAATTAACAGTAATTTAATATTTATTAAAACTGTTTTTTTTGCACCTAACATTTTCCTCGCTTTAGTGAGGTGAAAAGTTGTGTGTTGCGCTCGGCAGCAAAGTTATTTAGCGTCTCGTACCTTTAAAACCCTCGCTACGCTCAGGATTCTATATTTGAACCACTCGCTTCGCTCGTGGCTCAATCCTAGAATCCTTCGCTTGCTCAGGTTTCAATACAAGGTACTCGCGCCAAAAATTAACTTTGCAGCCTTGCATAACAAATAACTATTTTAGTCAAAGGCTCGTTTGGTCCAGCATGTGGTTTGCCAAAGTCGCGATTCGTCAAAACGTTTTCGTCAAAGGTGCTTTTGGGCTAAGGTGAGCTTTGCCAAAGACGCGAGGAGTATGTAATGTTTTTATTAACAGTCTATCTATGTAATGTATGTTATTCCTTTGTGGCACTCTAAAGGCCAAACGGGTACTTAGACTGATTATGATGATTACCTAGTCGATTCGTTTTCGTTGTCCGAATATCAGTAAAAATATTATGACAATATTAAGAATATAATTATGCTATTGTAAATAAGAAAAAAAAAAGTAAAAGGCTCCTATCCCCCAATACTTGTTCGAATTTTGGCCTTTAGCGGAATCACCGTGCAAAGGCACCTTTACCAACAGGGTATTTTGACGAATCGCACTCTTGACTATAGGCGGAAAACCCAATAAAGTGGGTCCAAGTGAAGTTTGTGTCATACTTATAGGTACTCGTAATCAATTCGGAGCACAAGAAATATCTCCACTCCACTCCATATCTATCAAAGAGAAAGAAAGCAAGAAAGAGAAACATTTATTGCAGCAACAAACAACACACGATAATTAAAACTTAAAACAAAACAAAACAAAGCAAAAAATAGTAATAAAAAATAATAGGAACACTTTTCAGAAATTATCGCGGTGTGTCTCTGCTCCTGCAAATGGCAACTGACTCAGCATAGTGCTGAGGGTGTGAACCCTCAGCGCTGATTTTCAGTCAGTGCCGATAGCCCCAAGTGCTCCAGAGCGGAGCGTGGCCTGCCGCTAACAAATAAATAAAAACATATAGGTAACATAACATAATATCACTCCATCCCCGAACGACGAACTATTCCTGGGGCACCCTGGGCAACAATCATTGAGCTTCTCACGCTGATTGGCAAATCTGAAAGAACACACTAAGAAGAAAACCCCATTACAAGCATTACCTACTCCGCGTAAAATACCTGAAAAACTCTCCCAAATTGCAGGCGTAACTCACTGTCCCCGCTACATGCACCCGTACTACACAAGGTGTGATATCGAGACGATCACCCAAAGGACGTGCAGCAACCCCGTTCAGCACAAAATGGGCTTCACGTGCGGGTGGTCCCGCTGTGATTGCAACTCCAACTTAGTCTTCGACGAGGACGCCGTGACGTGCGTGGAGCTTGAACGATGCACCATGCAGATGAGCAGGCGGGAGTACAACAAGAAACAGCGATTGAAAGCGAAAAACTCGTATCACGTGCCGAAACATCTCGAGTTGAATCCCGACCGTATACCGGAAGATCGGTTGCAGTAGTTTGCTTTTGGTGGTATTGTTGTGTAAATATTAATGACAGTAGGATAAATGGCAACAGAGACGAGGATATGATGCCCATTATACGGTTGCATCCCAAACGATCAAGACGCAAAATGCGATTCAGTTTGGTGGTCATGTTGTGTCTTCTGAATGTGATAGAAGCGTCCTACTATTATCAAATTGGGGTAAAAGGTTGCCTTATGTTTAATCGAACATGTAAGTACAGTCTGAGTGATATATTTTTTAGTTCTTCTACTCCTTTGTTTTGAGGGCAAAACGGATGACAGAAGACTGAAGCCGTGACTCAAAATCATCGTGAACAAAGAGAATCTTATTTAGGCCAGACAGGGCCGGATTTTGAGGTCTGGAGGCCCTAGGGCAACGAAGGAGCGGAGGCCCCTAATTATTTCCAAATAAAAATACGAAACAAAAACTATAAAATGAATTACGACGAATTTTTTTTCAAATTTGAAAAAAAAACGTACGTTATAAGTTATAACTAGTTATAAGACAGACTTATAAAAGATTGGAGTTTAATGCTAGTACAAATTAGCCGTTTGTGGGGGCCCTTCCCTTGTGGAGGCCCCAGTGCAGTAGCCCCGCCTGCCCTCCCCTAAATCCGGCCCTGAGGCCAGAAAATAAAAAGCAGACGAAACTTTAATGCCATAACAGTACAATAGAAAGCCACAGGGGACTGCGATAGCAGCCGAAACAACCAAAGCTTAGGTATATGTGCTAACTCAAACCTGGTGAAAGAAGGTTGGACCCTCTATCTTCTTTTACATGTCTCTGATGTCACCAGAGATGCTCTGGGTATTATAATTATTTGGTGAAAGGATAGTAAAGCAAAAAAAAAATATTAGGTATCAAGTCCCACCTCTCCATTTTATAGTTATACCTACATTTAACGGGTACTGTTTATTAGGTGTACCGTGCAGCCATCTTAATCTAAACCCTCTCGGCAGGCGTGGACAAATGCCCCGAGAATATGCACCGAAGAGACAGCGAGTGCAGGTCAACCCCCTCGCAGCGCACGTGTGAGAACCCAGTAGCCCGGCCTCTCGGGGTCATCTGCGACTGGTCCCGCTGTGATTGCGACTTCCCTCTTGTGCTGCACCTGATATCTGGCTACTGCTTCATGCCCGAAGACTGTCCCAGGGACGACGAGTGAATTGCTCGGATTTACGCGCACCAGAGCCTGAACGGTTCCAATCGTGTAACAACTGCAAAATTCTCTACTAATTCATATCGCAACGTCAGGATTCCCATAGGATTTGGTGTGCCTAATTAGGTCTTGCGTGCATCAGGGCATTTGGAAAGTTGACTGTTTTATGTCTAGACTAAGTTCCAATATGTTTGTATATTAAAGTTGATGGATCAGTTTTGTATTATGTTAATAATAAAACGTGATTGATTCAGTGCGGCTGGAATTAGATTTCTCAGCTTGGTGAATTATTCAGATTCAATGTTTTCAATTTGTATTATTTCATTTTCGCGACCAAAATACCTGTGTCTCAAGACAAAGGTATATTATAACCAATGTGTGTTGCCAGTGATGACTGACGTGAGACCTGGTCGCTGACTATGGGCCTCATAAGAAGTCTCAAGGTCGCCCAACAAGCAATTGAGGGAGCTATGTTAGGAGTTACACTGCGTGATCGAATCAGGAATGAGGAGATCCGCAGAAGAACCCGAGTTACTAATACAGCTCAAAGAATTGCTGAGTTGAAGTGGCAGTGGGCGGGGCACATAGCTCGGAGAACTGATGGCCGTTGGGGCGGAAAAGTTCTGACCTGGCGACCGCGGATCGGACGACGCAGCGTGAGCAGATGGTCTGACCACAGAAGAGAGAAATTATGTTCTGTGGGTCTGACGACCGGTAGTCGCTGGATGCGGGCGGCACAAGACCGGGAACCTTAGAAAACCATGAGGGAGGCTTATGTCCGGCAAATGACTGATGATAATGATGATTAGGTATTATTTCGGAACTTGACAAGTCTATAGAGTTAGCATAAAAATATTTCTTTAGATTCGTGTTACATTTAGAATTAAAGACTGTACGAGTTATTAGAAGTAGATAAGTTTGTTAAAAGTGTGTAAAATGTTCTGAATAAATTGTTTTTTTTTATGTTTTTGTATTTTATTGGTAAAAGATGACATAGAAATTGGATAAAAGTTACCTAGAATTTAAGAGAATATAGAGGTCAAGGAACTGAGATACATCCCAAGCTAACAAATAATAAATGGAGACACTGAAACACATAGGTACAAACATAAACTCACGCCTGTATCCCTCAGGTGTGGGCAAAGACCATGCAATGAAAGGAGATACTAGAAATAATTATTTATTTACTAGCTAACCCGGCAAACAATGTTTTGCCACATTAATTAGCCTACGAACTATTCTCAGACCTATCAAATATACACATAAAATTTTCATGAAAATCGGTGAAGCCGTTTTGGAGGAGTTCGATAACAAACACTGTGACACGAGATTTTTATATATTAGAGATTAACGGCCTTATTATACAAACACGGTTAGACTAAAGCACTCCTAAGAGGCAGTTTAATTTATCTGTGGTTTCGACTATTTCTTGTAAAATCCACACATGCTATTTGAATCGGCGTTTTAAGGAATCATGTGTTTTATAAATAAGACGGTAATACTTGTATTGCACTTAAACCAATTTACAATATGGCGGACTTAATGCCGAGAGGGCCATAGGCATTTTCTACCAATCAACCGCAGGAGATGGAAGAAAGATTGGTAGGCGTGCAAAAAAAGACAAAAATGGAAATGCAATTTTAAAAGATACTTATGCAAGGTAAAATTGAATAAATATCGACTAAAACGACGAACAACTTGTTACAGGTACACTGGACACTGTCCTATGCTGAAATTCCGTTACGGCAAATGCTATGGCGACCACACGAGGCAAATCTTGAAGGAGATCCGTGCCAATGGTTTATTCAAGTAAGAGATTAGCCTAATGGCCGCGTGATGTACATGCCAGTAAGTGGTCTAGGAGCTAGTAAGCTAGCGCGCCGGGTACAGGTATTCTGTGTCACAGTGACAACACATACCAGTTTGAAAAACGTTCCATACCGTGCCATTGACCGGTCTGAATAGAAGATCGCCAAAATGGATAATAATTTTATCGTATAATGGATAATAGTATCAAATAGAACTCATAAAGTTTTTTCACGTCCCCCTCGAACCATAATATTTTGGTTAAACCTAAAATACACCAAAAAACACAGACCATTCAAGTTTTGACAAAAGGCTGCGATTTAGTAGTGAGCGTGCTTGTAGCTGGCATGCGTGTTCCCTGTATACAGGGAAAATGGGGGCTTTTTTCCATACCACGGTAGGGAAACAAAACAAAAGTACTTGAGATCTTCTAGCATGCTTCCTACTGGCCCTCCAGCTACGGACAGCGCGGTTTTATGCGAGTAGCTAGCGTGTGTATCACGGGAAGACGGCTACTAGGTATCGGCTACGCAATAGATAGAGAACACCTGACAATGTTCAATTGAGTTCTAATAATACCTATACTAGGTATATACTTACGAATTGTAGTTTTATCAAAAGCGGCCCTGCTAACCCATACTAAATTGTGATACTTGCTGTAGCAAAAGAGTAGAATAATACCCGACCTTTATACAGCGCCCCGATGTAGAGCAAAAGAACTAAAGCTTTGTCCTCTTCCCACCAGCAAACCGTTGGAGTACCGACCTGACCACAACTACGAAATCGACAACATGCGTCAGAACAACCCGCCCGTGCCCCAAAGAGACGTTTACGAGGGGCTTTACAACCATTGCCCGGTCTACATGGCCGGGTATACGGGTTACGTACCTGGGATGAACTCCAGGTAGGTAAAATTGCAGAGAATATCGTGAAGAAACCTTCACACAGCGATTGAAACTATATATTTGTCAATCAATCAACCAATGTCTTCTTCCTTTTGCTCTCTTTTTGTGACTGCGAAATAACATCTTTTATCGGTAATTGCTGCATCACTTTGACCAACGACGTTGCGGAAATATGAAACGACCAACAAACAATGGAGGTACAATAGGCATGAAACTCGGTCTATATTTCACTCCATCTCTCTTTTTCTGGCTATTTCTACCAATCAAGATATACATTATATGCTTAGAAGCGGTATTTAGCCAGCTGATCATTGTTATTATGTCCACAGATACGGAAAATCCTACGGGCGAGCAGCTGACGACTGCATGACCGATTTCACGCACCAACAGCGGCAGTTACGTCGCAAGGCAGAGCTGAACAAGAGCTACGCACGATCCCGCAGCGCGCCCAAAATGGAGACAATACATTCTAGGGACGAGATCCGACGGGATTTGCACAGGTTCAAAGAGATCAATAAGTATAAAGGTAAGATGACAATGTACCTGATATTACAAAAACTTTATTTTTTTTTTTAAGATACCAACAGGTCTTTTTTTTTAAGTTTCAAGTTTCTTAGGTTCTTATGGTGTTCCACATAATATTTAATAGGACCACTGTTATTCCTTTTTTTCAAAAACAAGATCTTGAATTACTTAACTTCAACACTACTGCAGGACTTAAAATGAATAATGTTTATCGTTACAGAAAACACAATATCGACGGAATTCCCACCGATAGCCGGCTACACGGGACACATACCACGAATCAAAGGATCGGAGGCCTCTCTGAGCCAACGTTATCACTGCGCCGCAAAGCGAGGTCTGGAACTTATACAAATGGAACGAGATACAAGAAAGCAACACCAAAATGCAGACTCTAATATAAAACAAATTCTAAAGAACAAAGACAAGAAGTCTTCCTATTACAACTGGGGATAGCACACGGCAAGGAAGATGTTTTTCGGCAAATGCCGGTGAATTATCTTCCTAAACAACTTGAAACAGTATTCTTAGATGTTAGAGCGTCACGAATTTTCATCAGCTGTGTTCAATCTAGTACCTGTTTTACTGAGTGAAAAATAAATTTGACAAGATGTGTAGTCTTGAATGCAAAATAGTAATTTGCTAGATAAAATGTATTATGCTGTATTAAAAACTTTACATTTGTTCGACATAGAATTAAGAAATGACACATATTTTAAGCACTTATTATTGATCAGTATTATTTTTGTGCATTCCAGTAGAGTTAAAAAGTTAAATGGTATTCAAAGAGTATTTCCGAATATTTCTAATTTGATATTGCCTTAGTCAATAAGAACAAAAAGTCAAGTGCAAATATAGAATTTTACTCGCAAGAAAATATTGATATTTGCATGGTTAAATACTTGTAAAAAAATTTACTTATGTTATGACACGTAACTATTGAAAATAAAGAATGTTTTCAATAAGAATATTTTTATTTATTAAGACGATAATTAAAATTACACCTGTAATATACATTTACACTAAGATACTGGCAAAGGCACTTTTAACTTTACATTAGTAGATTAACTTTATAAATAAAGCTTGCTTCATAAATAAATTCGTTGTAAAATATCATCAATATTTTGTCATGTTTTACACAACTAGTAGTTTTCTTTCTTACAAAATAAACTCCCCATACAATAGTAACAACAAACTGGTTGTACATAATGTATTAGGGGTTAAAGTATGAAATTGCCGTTTTATTGCAATAGGTTCTTTGAATTGACATAGAATCTTCATGGTTTGAGGTTTTCGAATGAAACTTTTTTCAAATGGTTTCTATGATGTTCTTTTTTTAAAAAATGTAAAACATTTGAATATCGACTTTCAATTGTTTTTGTTATTCAATTTAGACAAGAAAGATGGATACTGCGAAAATTCGAGTGATTATGAGGCACCCATTTTTCGTATTTCTTTATTTTATTGATTTGACGCAAGTGAGTCAATATTGTGGGTAAGGTAACGTTAAACCATGCCGCTAATTCCTGGGTAGTTTGACTAGGGTCGGATTCCACTATCTCTCTTAATTCATCGTTATTCACCTGTGTGGGCGGTCTTCCTCGTGGCTCGTTCTTTAAGTCGAAATTTCCATCACGAAAGCGTTTAAACCAAAATCGCACGGTGCGTTCATTAGTAGACCCCTCTCCAAACGCAGCATTGATATTGCGGGCTGTTTCTGCCGCGTTAGTTCCGCGTCGGAACTCGTATTCAAAAATCACTCGAATTTTCGCAGTATCCATCTTTCTTGTCTAAATTGAATAACAAAAACAATTGAAAGTCGATATTCAAATGTTTCACATTTTTTAAGAAAAGAACATCATAGAAACCATTTGAAAAAAGTTTCATTCGAAAACCTCAAACCATGAAGATTCTATGTCAATTCAAAGAACCTATTGCAATAAAACGGCAATTTCATACTTTAACCCCTATTATTAATTTCTAGGTCGCATATCATGTTTGTACTGTACTTTTTTATATAGGCACTTATTAGTCTATGCAATACAGGTAAATTTTAGTACTACATGTCTCATATTCACTCTTTTGGTTAAAACATTTTGCTAAGTCAGATTAAATTAAAATTTTTTTGAAAAGGCACTTGCAAGTTTTCTTATAGCTGCATTACATATAAAACTGTTTATTATCAACTAAAGTTCAACTCTACAATCTTACCAGTTTTCTCATCAACCCCATCTACTATTACTGGCTCTTCATCAGTTACTGCCACATTGTCTTTTTTCTCGTCAACTAGTTGCAACATCAAAGTTTCTAGTTTCTCAGCTTTCCTGGTCTCATTGTGAGTTATGAGGGCACTGAGGTGTTCTGTCAGTAACTCTTTCTTTTCTTTCTCTTTCTGCAAATGGATCTTCGCCTGGAGAAATTCCTTTTCTACCTTTAAGTAGTGCTTCCTGTAAGACAATAAAAAAAATGCATCACAAAACAAGTGCATTGTGTGTGGGTCTGTGTGTTGATCATGGCCTTCAGATGAAAGGAGTTTGACAATAATATTATGTTATCATTGTATCTCTATCAATGATATTGATAACTCAAAGGAAAGATTACATAAATCTTACAAGTGGAAATATGTGATGTGTATAACTCAAAAATAACATTAATTAAAAGGTCTTGGGCAAATTACCAAATTAGCGCTCAGTACTAATATAACGAGAATATGATGTCAAGAGTAAAGGAGCAGGACTGTTTTCTTCATAAACAACATAAAAATAAAGAATATGAATCCAACTGGATTTCTGCTATTTGGAATAATTTCTATACTTACTCAGCATCTGCAAACGTCAAACAGGCCTGATCAATCTTTCTCCTGAGAACTGCAATGTCTTGCGAGAACTGACCGTCCAGCACTTGAAGCTCTCGTTTTATCTTTTCCAGTCTCATTACTTCTTCTGCCGTTTGCTTGGTTCTGGGAAAAACACAGATTTCATAAAAAAAATATGTTTAATTTTTGTCAACAGCACATAACATTACTGTGAATGCATTGAACTTATTTTCTAATCAAATGTGGTACAATTAAGCACTGCTACAATAGATGTATTTAGAATCTAAGGTTCTAATTACTTTACCTATCAGCAAGAGCTTTAGCCAGCATTTCTTTCCGTCTCTTATTCTGTTCCTCCATAAGCCGTTGCTTCAATTGCAGCTCTCCCAACTTTGCCCTGTGAGCCACTTGCTCATCTTCTGTGTAATTTGTCACTCCTCTTACAGTATCTGGTCCAGAATCTACGCTAGACTTTCTGAGATCTATGTTGGCATTGGATTCTAAGCTGTTTCTTCTGCTGTCTATAAAATTTATGTTGTCAGTTTCTATTGGGAGATTTTCTGGAGTAATGGTATGATCTGCTGTGTCTTGTTCTACATTTGAGTTACCAGTGACATCATTGTTGTTGTTAATAACATCAGAAGGAGGTGAAGTCTGTGGTTTTAGACTCAAGCGGCATTTCTCAAATGTGATGCTGTCTATGTCTTCGTCCAATGACTGCTTTGCTAACTGTGATTGCTTGTATGTCAAGGCTTTCTTGGTTTTCACACCAATTTTGTCAATTTTTCTGATATTTTGCAGTGCAGAGATATTGTTTGTATCTGGAATGAAATTTTAGGGTTGTTAATTAAAGAAATAGTAATAATAATTTAAAAAAATATTCTCTTGGATGCCGTTTTGTGTTATGTTGCATGAATAATTGGCCTACATAAATACTAAACTCAAATTAGCCTAGGTGTACTTACACAACACAAAATATTGCAAACAGTTACAGTGAGTCACTAAAAACATACAAATAGTTTCAAAAAAGCAACACACATAACTTTTATCAATTACCAGTTTCCTGGAAGAGATTATTGCAGATATTATAAAACTTTAGTCACTGGACAATACCTAAAGGTCAAATGAGACAATTTAGGTCAACATTCTAAAATATTTTAAACATTTATTTTTATTTTCTATACCTACATACTACTGAAATGAATGTTTGAGTGACATTACTGATAGTTGAAATAATTGCAAAAATTCCCACTATTATGAATACGTTGAGAACCTTATACCAAAAAAGATGAATGGTGTTGGGGGACATTATTTTTGGAAAGTATGTACCTACTGTTATAAAATATGAATGGACTGTAAATATTCGTCTATCCCTATCAGTAGAGGAAGACAAAAGTAAGATTAGGTCAAAATTACCGTTGGTCGCTGCAGTATCAGCAGATTTTATCCTCACCAAGTCTTCTTCACTGAAACCGACAAAAGTTGACATAGCTACCGGCCTGTTCTATATGATGTGAAAGATTATTTAATTCAAAGGCATAAGTAAAGTGGAGGAACAATGCAAATCGGTTTCATTTAATTCATGAACTTTTTCAAACTTTTAGACGATTATTCCGAAGAATAATTGAAAAAACGTGACGTGACAACACAACAAAAAATTCACAGATCAGTATAAAAAAACAGAAGAAAATCGGTGTCGGCAATGACAGTTACACAGACTATATAGGTACATGGTAAATGAAACAGTCGCGCAGTTGCGCATCATGTGCAATCTCCCTATAATGAATGAGCTTATGGAAAAAGCGCGGGAACTGTGAAAAAGAGCGGCGGCAATTTTCAAATTAAAATTCAAAAAATTATTATAAACCTTTAATAACTGTAAATTAAACATAAATAGTGTATAGAAGGTCTGTGGTCTTCTTTATAATATCGGGACGTCATGTTGTCTGGTAAGAAAAAGCGGAAGAAATCTGATGATGTGGAAGTGAAACCCAACAGTGGTTCAGACTCTGAGGTTTCAATGGATGATGAAGAGAAGTATGAAATCTATAAGGTTGCCGATTACAGGCGACTTTATCCGGAGGATGGCGGAAGTTTTGAATATATTGTCTTCTTGGAGGGCTCTGATGGATTACCATTAGGTGATCGTGATCTCATGAGCTTTGGCAACCATCTGAAAAGAAACAATAAAGGAGTCAAACAGCTTCGAAGGGTGAATAAGTATAAAGTAGGGGTAATTTTTGAGAGACCTGGCTTGGCCAATGCCGCATTGATGAATAAAAAATTCCTTGATTCATATAAATTGAAAGCCTCAATACCTGCAGCTGCAACTGAGACAGTAGGTGTCATCCAACACGTGCCAGTTAACATGTCCAACAAGGAAATTTTTCAGTCAATGAGCAGTGGAAGAAATATCGTAGCAGTGCGTCGTTTCATGAGACGAAATGGTGATATCTTTACTCCCACTAAAACAGTCAGTATTACCTTTTCCTGCCCAATATTACCTGAAAGCGTAGACCTCAATAGTTGGCGTTTTGAAGTGAGGCCCTACATCCCCCCTGTCAAGCAATGCTTGAAATGTTTGAGGTATGGCCACATAGCAAAATTCTGCAAAAATTCGGAGCGCTGCTCTATCTGCAGCCTAGATCATAACTACAAAGACTGCCCAAATATCGCGAACCCTCAATGCTGTCATTGTAAAGGGACTCATGCAGCAATTTCAAGAGATTGTCCAGTCAAAAAGCAAAAAATCGAAGAAAATCAAAATAAGTACAATAAACCCTCATATGCTGATGCTTTATCGGACAGAAAGTCATTTCCATCTATAAACAACTCCCCCGCAGAACAATTAAAACTACTATTAAATTCTGAGTCAGTGCTGACAATTTTGTCTAACGCTCTCGTTAAATTAATAACTCAACACAAGACAAATGAAAAATCCATCACAGTCAGTAGTATCAAAGATGCACTTTTAGACAATTTCAAAACTAAAGATAAGTAATATTCACTCCTAATTTACTCTTTATGGATCATTTGCGTATTGTTAACTGGAATGCTCAGTCTATTAGAAGCAATAAACATGTTTTAATGCATTTTTTATCTCAAAAATCAATTCATGTAGCTATAATTTGTGAAACTTGGTTGAGGGATGGAGAGTCCTTTAAAATAAAAAATTATAACATTGAAAGATTAGATTCAGGTAATAGTCATAATGGAGTTGCAATTCTTATACACAATAGTCTCAAATACACCAATTTAAGTACTTTTTCTGATGATAGTATTCAAAATATAGCCATTAGATTATTTTATGCTAACAAAGAACTCTCTGTTGTTAGTCTATACAGTCCTACTAATTGCACACCTTCATTTACAAAACATAAACTAAATAATTTAATAAGTAGCATCCCAGGTCCTATTATGATTGCAGGAGATTTCAACAGCCTACATTCTGCGTGGGGCTGTAGAAATATAAATGCTCGTGGACGTTATGTGTTAGAGTGCATTGACGAAAATAATCTGGTCTTACTTAATGACGGTAGTATGACCACTATAGGTTCTCCTAAGTGGCAGCAAAATGCTTTAGATCTTACCATAGTTTCTCCATCAGTGGCTCTTGCTTCTGAATGGGAGGTTTTTGATGACCCTCTTGGCAGTTATCATTTACCTGTAATAACAACAATAGTAATTAATAATATAATCAATCATTCTCTGGACAATATCAACTGCCCAGTCTTTCATAATTATCGATTTGTTGATTGGAAGGCCTATTCTATGATATTAGATAGTTTATTAGAATATTTTGAAATTGATTATTCTAACCCACTTGATAGCTATAACAAGCTTATCGTAATAATTAACAAAGCCATTGAAATGGCCATGTACAAAAAGAGTAAGGTAACCTCATCTCAGATTCAAAATGTGCATAGTAAAAGAAATAGGATTCCTCTACCCTGGTGGAATGAAAATTGTACAAAAGCAGTTCAGAACTCTAAAGAAGCTTATGTAATATTCAAACTGGATCCTTCTGAAATAAATTACATAAACTTTAAGAAAATGCAAGCTAAGAAAAAATTGACTTTAAAGTTAGAAAGAAATATTAGTTGGTCAAAATTGTGTGAGACATTTAATCGCACTACACCCATCTCAAAAATTTGGAATCTAATTAAAAAATTTAATAAAAAGTTCATTTACCGCCATTGCATTGGTCAACCCAACTGGATTACTGATTTCCTTAAAAAATATACACCTGATACTGTGGAAGCTCCTTTAAGTTTAGACAGTTATGTTTCACCTAGTAATAGTAACTATGTAACTAATCCATTTTCGTTACAAGAATTCAAATCTGCTATTAGCTCTAGACTTGATACAGCATTTGGCCTTGATGGTCTTCCCTATAAAGTCCTAAAAAATGCAACTGGCAGCTCTAAAATTGTTGTTCTAAATCTTTTTAATTTACTTTGGAAAGATATGCTAATTCCAAATGACTGGAAAACAGATTGTTTAATTCCCATCTTGAAACCAAATAAAGAAAAGGATTTGGTAGACTCATATAGACCTATTGCTCTGACATCTTGCATGGGGAAAATTTTTGAACAACTTTTGAAGCAAAGGCTGGAGTTTTTTATTGAGAGTAATAACTTGTTACCTTCAAATCAATTTGGGTTTCGCAGAGGCAGATCTTCAAGAGAAAGTATTGCTCATTTGCAATTAGACATTTATCAGTCTATGAAGGACAACCGCTATTTAGTCGGTGTCTTCTTCGATATTGTAGGTGCATTTAATAATGTTAATCACCATGTTCTTGCTCATGAGTTGGCTTCACTTGGTATACCTGAAAAATTAGTAAATTGGATTTTCAACTTTTTACATGGCAGGCAGGTTTTTGTTAAGATGAATAAACACTTGACTGGACCACGGTATTCTTACAAGGGTGTCTGTCAAGGCGGTATCTTGAGCCCTTTAATATACATTCTTTACATCCACAAGCTAAATTATTTATTAGGAACCAAAGTAAACAGTTTACAATTTGCAGATGATTTAGTAATTTATACTTCTGGTGCTGATATTACTGATGTGCAGGGTAAAATAAATAATGCTCTAACAAAGTTATGCAACTACTTTACTTTTCTTAATCTTGATGTTAATGCAGAAAAAACAAAAGTGGTAGTCTTTAGTAAAGCAAAGAAAAATATTCAGATTTATTACAACAATTCACAATTACCTGTGGTGCTTGAAGTAAAGTTTTTGGGAGTTATCTTTACTTATAATATGTCATGGAATAAATATGTTGACTGCATAATTGCAAGGGCCTCTAAGGCTTTCAATGTAATAAAAATGCTAATTAAGAGTGATCCAAAGACTTTGCTTATGTTGTATAAATCCTTGATTCGTAGCCACTTTGAATATGGTTTCCTTTGCTTTGCTTCAGATGATAGGTTGGTCAATAAGCTGAGTGTCTTGCAAAATAATAATTTAAGATGTATTACAGGAGCAATGACAACCACTCCTATAAATTCCTTACAAGTAGAATGTAATATTCCACCCTTACCTATTAGGTTTAAATATTTAAAGCAAAAGCTTCTTGTGAAGCTATCTTCAATCACCAATCAACCTTTGCTCAAGAAACTTACATCTAATAAACACTTGTTGAGTTCCTCTATCACCCCCTACATTCTTCATGACTTTTCTGGATTCCAAAGTCTTATTCAGCAATATCAGATTGGGGAAAGCGACAATTGGCTATGTTATTCTGGATCTTATGAAGCACATTTCACACCCATGAAGATTTTGATTGACTGTACCTTGGAAAGAAAAGAAGAAGTCTATCATCTTATATCGCTACATCCTGATCATCGCACAATTTTTACTGATGGCTCTAAGAATGAATCAAGAGTATCAATGGCTATTTACATACCTTTCTACAAGTTAGGTCATGGTGCTTCCCTTCCAAAGGAATTGTCCATCTTTTCGGCAGAATCCTTAGCAATATTAGCGGCTTTGGAGTACATCGCGGATCACAAGCATGAACACAATCATTGGCTTATTGTTACTGACAGCATGAGTGTACTTCGGGCACTTGACATGAATAAGCTGGATGCAAACATAAATCCCTTCATAAATAATATAAGACAGCTGTACGCCAAACTCTCTCTCGATACGGATATCGTTCTAATGTGGACTCCATCTCACGTAGGAGTAAATGGAAATGAAAATGCGGATTATTTAGCAAGAACAATAACAGAAAATGTAAACATCGACAATCGACACGTCAAAAGTGTTGCCATTCCTAGTTCGGACATAAACAGTGTTTTTAAATCAAATATTCGTCAAGATTGGCAAACCGATTGGCAAAACACTCTTCAAACTAAAGGCTCTTGGTATGCTAAAATTAACACAAAGATCGATTGCCCTCCTTGGTTTACATACTCAAAAATCTACATGTCAAGAAAGTTCTACTCAATTATAAATCGTCTACGGTTTGGACACTGTCGTGTCAATCATCATCTTCATAGAATGCACATCGTATCATCCCCTATATGCAATGATTGCAATTTATCCGCTGACCAAACACTAGATCATTTTTTTTTTCATTGCCCTGCTTACAATCTTCAAAGACTGATATTGATAGAAAAACTTTTAAACATCTATAATGACCCTGAAAGCATCCCGCGCGACACTCAGGGATTACTGATTAAATTTGAGAACTATATACCACTATATGAGTACATTTCCACTACTGTGGAGAGTCTGTAAATAAACTACATAATGTAAATAGTGAAATGTGAGCTGTTAAAGACCCAGACCTAGTATAAATAAATGTAAATAAAGTGTAAATATTGAGAAAAATTAACCAAAATGTGAAGACCTGGCATCTGCCCTAACAAGAAATGACAGTTAAACAAATTTTTATCAAAATGTGAATGTGCACAATAAATGTGACTTGGCATCTGCCGTAACAAGAAATGACAAATTAAAAAATTACCAAAGATTTGGCCTCGGCCTTAACACGAAAAAGACTTCTAAAAAAATCATTACAAAGATTTGGCCTCGGCCTTAACACGAAAAAGACTTCTAAAAAATTATTACAAAGATTTGGCCTCGGCCTTAACACGAAAAAGAAAAAGGAAAAACGTTAGACCTGGCTGCACGGACGAAAGTCCTTTGCCTATTCTGCTATTAGCAGAATAAGAAGATGAAAAAAAAAATGAATGAGCTTATGGTTTTTTTTATTATTATGGCCACGAGTCTCACATTATATAGGTTACTCTATGGCCACGAGCATCTGGCAACACAACACTACACTGTTCGCAGCGTTGCCATATTGTGACTTTTGTCACAAATTTTGCAACTTTTGAACCCTTTGTAACTTTATTTGTGACATGGCTTAATTTGTTAATTTTTTGTGACTTCAATGATTATCTGTGGAAGCGAAATTTGACAGCCTCGTTCCTAACGCAACAGATTGTTCTATGGGCCCGCACGTCTAAAAGTGCCATCTATGAAGTGTTTTCAATTCACCTTTTAACTGTCAAAGAAAGCGGGCCATTGACTCGCCGATTTTGTTACACAAAACAACGCAAGTTTGGAAAAATAGACTATAAGTATGTATTTTTTTTATATTTTCTTTTTAATTTTTCAAGTTCCAATAAAAAATAAGGATTCTAAAATGATTTAAAGTACGTAACTTTCAAGTGGTTTCATCACAGGAAAAATATTTGATAAGAAAATTGTAACTTGCTCGTGTAACTTTTGACGAGCGGGCTCTGGCAACACTGACTGTTTGTAAGTGTTGTGCGTTTGGGCGGCATTTTTTAGGTTAGAATCCAAATTTTGCAGTTTTGAGTTTATTTAGCCAGTAAAATCGTGAGTAAACCAATTTAATTAATCGAACTAAGCATATCTAAACCATTTACATCCTAAATTCCTATAATATTCCTTGTTTTCAGCACTAAAACTTCGAAAATGGCGGCGGCTATGCCTATCAACCCGAAACCATTCCTCAACAGCCTCACGGGAAAATCTGTGCTTGTAAAACTGAAGTGGGGCCATGAATACAAAGGCCTCCTCGTTTCCGCCGATGGTTACATGAATTTGCAGCTCGCTAACACCGAGGAACACGTTGAGGGCCAATGCACAGGTGTGTGACCAATATCATGCCGTGTTCTTAGTATATAGTATCTGAACCCAAAAAAATATAAACAGAAAGTATCCTTCATATTGAACTTTCTATGGTTGGTGGGCAAAGTTGGGGGCATTTTTAATCAGCCCATCTACAGAGTCCATTGACAGTGGGATAAAACATTGTTGGGTACAGGCCTCTTCCAGCGTAACCCATGCAATCCTTTGCCAGTCTCAACTATAGGCCTACATTCTGTTAATGCATAATTGAACAATGAAAATTGTATTTAGGATTCTAGGATTCAGTGGCATAAAAACCATGTCACATGACCAGACTGCGAATCTGATTATACTCTTTTGCAGAGAATCAAGGCCCTGATGTTAATTTTGATATCCTTCATGATCATAGTCAAATGTGGAAATTGTATTTGATTAATGTCACTGATAGCTGTTACATTAATCAAATACAAGCAAACACTTAGAGCAAAGAAGGTGTTAAAAGTTCCAAGTTAGTTAATGTGGTGTTTTTGCTCAGACGGTTAC
This sequence comes from Yponomeuta evonymella, assembly GCA_963969515.1. Lineage (NCBI taxonomy): Eukaryota > Metazoa > Arthropoda > Insecta > Lepidoptera > Yponomeutidae > Yponomeuta > Yponomeuta evonymella. The sequence goes on from OZ018353.1 coordinate 16,702,648, forward strand.
CACCTATCACTTGCCATATGCTGTACCCCACCCTTAAACTGCGTCCATAATATATTTTGAACCACTAGACATTACTCTGTTGTATAGAACTGTCAATAGATACAATAGCCTAGCATAAGTCACAAACAGTATGTACTAAGAGAGTATGGGCTTAATCAATGCAGGTTCCCTGTGGTTTTGGTGAGTTCAAACACTGAAAAACCATAATGGACTGTTTTTCAATTTCAGGAAACCTTGGAGAAGTTCTCATCAGATGTAACAACGTTTTGTACATCAGAGGGGCAGAAGAAGAAGACGAAGAGGGTGAAATGAAGGAATAGTCATAGTTAGTTTTAGGATAGCGTAAAATAGTTTGTGGAGTAACTTTTCACAATGATGACTTGTGCCCCTATTTGCTGCCAAAATTTACCACAGCAGTCTATGGTTCACTAAATTCCACTTGTTCACTCCATCGGGTGTGACATAGCTTGTAATTTAAGAGCCTAACCACCTGTTTCTGAATCAAAAATTTCTCTAAGTAAATACTGAAGTATCTATATGAGTCATTAATGAAATTTTGAAATCTGAAACCAGTGGACGAGAAACTGTCAGTTGTTAGCAAATAGGGACTCTTATTTGGTCAGGCACACATTCAGTTCCTGCTAAATAAATAGCAGTTGCCTTTATAACATTCAGAAGAACATTGTGATTTTCGTTCTAAATATAAGATAAGGTTTCAGTAAACATTTGGGTTTCATTTACTTCAAAGCTCCTCAAGTAAGTGGTCCACATTTGTAGATAGTTGAATGTATATTTTTTTGATAAATTTTATATGTGTCATCTAAATGCATCCATTGGGTACTTTATGCCAACCTATAAGGGAATAAGCAATTGTGCTAGTAAAGCAAGGGATATAATTATATAGATGACAATGTGTTTATTTCATACCACTTTACATAACAGTTATATACATACAACATCAATTATACAACCACACAGCATTTGGATCAAGGCCTACATTCAGTGGCGGAAACAGGATATATTATATATATTACGTCCTGTAAGAGGATACAGGATATACTGTACAATGCTGAAGGCAAGCGCCGAAGTAGATGGTACAGTCAACAGCTCGTCAACCTTTTGTTACAACTTACTCTTTATTGCATTCCACAAGTTTTAGGGTTGTTACATTTTAATAACTTAACTAAATATTACACACATACATTTTGTTACAATACCGCCCTTAACGTAACTGAGTACAATTTCCTTTTTTCCTCTGTGGAAGAATGCATGCGTACAGGCTGTGTCGACGGTAAAATCTTTAGCTATTACTTTCATTTCATTGGAAAGTCGCTCCTAACGTAACGAACTAGAGTGCACGCATGCAAAGGTTGGTGCTGTTGCCTGTAGCTCCAATGGTTCCAATAAACTCCATTTTGGTACCCTATGTGGGTACCACAGACATGAATCAATGCAAGTACACCTACTTTGCGAGCCCGACATAAGTGCCAAGCACCTCTGCGGCCGCTAGTTCTCAAAAATTAACGAAATGCGTCATTGCGTAAATTGTGATAAACTGTAAAAATACAACATACATCCTTGCACCCAAAGAAAGGAAGACATTTCCTTCACTTTCTGTCATAGTAGGTAGTAAATAATCGGCACGTTTGGTTTTCATACAAATCGCAGTTTAGCTAGATTTATGTCTGTGCAACAATAGCAGTTCAGCTTTACGAGAGGAAGAGAAGATTTACACGAAGTTTTCATTGTTCCTGGATCCGCCTTTTCCTACATAGTGACGAGAAAGGTGTCATTGTGCAAAAGCGTACCTAATTGCTTAACAATCTCCAGTAAGTAAATGGTCGTAAAACAACCAAGATGCAAGAGATAAAATTCATATACAATAAGTGTTCACGGTGATATTTGTAGTAACTTCGGACCATGGATGCTTTAAAATTCCACGAAAAATAAGATCTTATATTATAGATGAGCAAAAGACCTCAGAAATAGCTATTTATTGTGTTGAAATTCTTGGCACATTTATTACCACGCATTTACAACTACCGTTACCCGAGCCTTAGAAGAAACATTTTAATTGAGTAATAATTCAGTCGTTACTCCTGCCTTTACGTGATATTAATTATGTGATATTAATTATTAATTATAAATCGTATCACCTTAACGACCTTGGTTACAGCAGCTCTTAGGCTGCATATACATATTTAAAATTCAATGCTGGATATTTCGTTTATAATTAAACATAGATACAGTTAAGCTTAGAAGTTGCATATATACCTGGGCGGCGAGTCTCTTAAATACATAGTTGTTCGTAGTTTCATTGATACTATTGGTAGGCCACTAATCAATCGCACACCCGTGCAACTTAACTCCGTGCCTCGCATGATTCGATCACGTTCGCGAGATATTTGAGCGGGTTATAACATTGGAATTATATCGTACTTTAAAAAACTATAAAAAGCCTAAAAATTTCACCCATGCCGGGACTTGAACCCGCGACCTCTGGCTAACCGTGCCAGCGCTCTCCCAACTGAGCTAATGGGCAAGTGCAGGCATCAGTGAAATTTCGAGCCTCTTTACAAACTTCTCTGTATTACGTCGCGGCATGGGTGGAATTTTTAACCTCTAAATAGGTTTTTAAAATTGTCCTCAGCAGGGGTTAGTGCAACAAAAAGAATATAATGATATTGTACTGCCAGTGGCGTAACTATAACAATTCATTGGATGGCGCCCTCCCAGTGAAAATAAAAATATATACAGGTAATGGTCTTTAGTTGCAGTATATATGGCCCAACTTTAATTGATTTGAAGTACCTACTCATATATGTACCTACTCAAAAATGTTCCGTTACTTCTGAGCTCGCGGCCTAGCCTACTAGTTCGGAGGCGCCCTCAGGTCGGGGGCCCGTGGCATTTTGCCAGCTCTGCCACCCTATAGTTACGCAACTGTGTACTGTAACACGCTACTTATTTAAAACGCGGATTACGGGCAATATTATAATATTTTATTATACTCTTTTTTATCGATTCCCTAGCCTAGCTGGGTATCGACTGACATCTAAAACAAAACGTAACGATTCCCTTCAAAATAAGACGAGAAGGCTCTGCCAGCCAGCTACTATAAAGAGGAATCGTTACATTTCCCCCCCGGTTATCATAAAATTTTAATAATTGTACTGCTATTGCTTAGTAGACTACGAAATAAAGGCTAAAGTCGCGCTAGTATAATTTCATTGAACAATTATGTGTGTATTAAAACCCCATCAACCTATTCTGTTAGATGAATAGTGTCGATTTTACGTTGACCGCGCGCAGTAGACTAGTTATCATAACTTGGTAGCTGATTCAATACAGATACACTTTTTATGTGTAATGTGTGATTAAATTGCTCGCAATTTTTATTCGATAAAAACCTAAACCTAAACGGCTAAACCAAACAAAGATACGCAACATAAATCAGAAAAATCATGTAGGTAAAATAATTAATAAATTGGGAGGAAAATATTTCAGCCTCAAAAGTATCTTGACAAGTATTACGTTTACAATCTTATAGCTAAGACTTCGTTCCAGCAGGATCTTTAAATCGAACTTCATGTAATACAAGCAGCGCCATCGTACTATGGATTGGCTTGATCAAGCTGGTTACAAAGTTATTTTTGTAATTTTCTTTTTTATTCTTCCATTGTGATCCAAGAATGACATGTTCAAAACGAACATTCATTTTTATAACATGAACCTCCAACATTATCGGACCTACAACATTACACTTATGAGTTTGTATCGAGCTCGTATAATATTCGATCTTATTAATCGCACACTGAAGTCCTATTTTTACTTCAATAACATTTTACAACCGTGCAAAATGTGTCGGTGATTGTTCACATACAACACAACGTAAGTCTACGGTCATAATACGAAACAGGACATCCGCCATTGAGATACAGTGCATTTTCCCCTGCCAAATGCCCATACAATACTAACGATACAAGGTGCACGCTCGCAGTTCTGTTCAGTAATTGACTAGCTCCCCGTAGTAAGCCGTTAGCGCTATAAACCGTCGTCCGAGGAAGTTTTGTTCGATCTCCACTGCGCCGCTGTATTTCGCCAGCGAGACCAGCTGTGGAAAAAAATATATTATTCTTAATTTATCAAAAGGCGCTTCAATAAAAAGACTAACTAGACAAAGGAGAAATTCTGCGCTGAATACGCGAAACGTCCAGATACAAGCACTGCGCTGACTGCGCATCATAGCACAGTACAAGCGGTGGAAGCGCAGCGATAGAACGCCGGCTTCTCATTCGGGAGGTCGTGGGTTCAAATCCCGGCAAGTACCAACGACTTTGTTTTGTAAGTTAAGTACATATGTGAAGTTATAGTAGCAATACCACTCGCTAACGGTGTAGGAAAAACATCGTGAGGAAACACTAGTGTCTGAGGTATTTACATACCTTAGCGCTTGCTACGTACAATGGCCCAACTATGACGCTAAGTGCGGAAATCTTAGGTCGAACTAGAACGTAGTACAGTCTTTATTTATCAAATTGTCGTCATCATCATCAGCCATTTGACGCCCACTGCAGGACATAGGCCTCCCCCATGGTTTTCCAAGCTTCCCGGTCTTGTGCCGCCTGCATCCAGCGACTCCCCGCCACCGTAACCAGGTTGTCAGACCATCTGGTGTGGGGCCTTCTCACGCTGCGTCATCCGGTCCGCGGTCACCAGGTCAGAACTTTTTCGCCTCAACGGCCGTCAGTTCTTCGAGCTATGTGCCCCGCCCACTGCCCCTTCAACTGAGCAATTCTTCGAGCTGTATTGTAACTCGGGTTCTTCTGCGGATCTCCTCATTCCTGATTCGATCACGCAGTGAAACTCCTAACTTAGCTCTCTCCATAGCTCGTCTCAAATTGTACCAACTATTAATTGTTTATGTGGAAGTTATTATTATTAATTACTAACAACAACTTAATTACGGACAGCCGACAGCAGGGGCTTGTTTCATAGAACTACAATTGACGGTTTACTATGAAATTAAACATATGTCACTTAAATAGATTTGCGTGTATCCGAATGCTTCAAAACTTTCTGTTACAACTCGACTACAACCAAACCGAAAACTTATTTAAAATAGTCAAATCGCAGGACACATAATTTTTTTTATTTTTTGTTTTTTGGTATATGGTTGTAGCCGACTCTCTCACTGCATAGGTCTATGGTAATCTTTCTTCTTTCACTGGTAACCAATTTACTGAGATCTCTCATAGCACTTCCATACCATGCAATCGAGTCTCACGCTTCTCTGGCTACGAGTTTGCCTACTCGTTGGTTACTAAACCCACACTTTTAGCAACCTACCCTACATTGTGAATAAATTACCAAAGTTGGAATTGGAAAAGATGTTTGGTTTACTTATTACGATGCATCTATCACAGTATATTTATGTAGTTTTATGTATGTCATATTAATTCCAGCAGGCTTATACTTATGTTTATGTAATAGTCTATTTTGTTTTATTATATTAAACTCGTACAAACTATTGAATCAATATAATATCTATAATAATATTTTAATAATATTGTATGTAGGTTTATTTTATTATTTGAAATAAAATACTTGAGCCATGTTATAGTTTGCTGTATGCATGTTTAAAATTTATTTTATTACTGTACAAACACTGTTGTGATATATTTAAGTTCACCCTGAATGGACCACTGTGCCCCAAGATACAATTTAATTTAGTTTGGGGCTCGGAGTTACCTAATTTATGTTGTTACTTTTTGTTCAGCTCATTAAACATTTTGTTTTGTTTTTTTTTTTATGTACATTGCAAAATCGATTAGCCCATAGAACAACAAGTACACTGCTATGCAATGTACATCGAGTCGTCATAATAAACTACGAATTGCTATTTTATGAAACTCGGCCCTGTTCAACCTTTACATTATTATACTTACTTTTAAAATCTTTGCTAACTTTTTAAAATTTTTTATCTTGATTAGAGTCCCATTTTATTTACAACTGTCTACATTTATTGTTCCAAAGTTGTACGTAAAGTAACCGAGTAGAGAACTCGAGTATAAAGCCGTTTTGGTCATTTGGAGTACCCACTCGGTAGTACCCATGCCAAACGGGTACTACCCAGTGTACCCATTGGGTACACTAAAACGAAGAATGAAAAGTACCTGTTCGGATCTGCTATTCCTCGGCACGTAGATGGCCACGTTGCTGGAGATGACCTGCGCTGCCTCCATCAGCTCCGACGCCGGTTTGGGCTCCAGCATTGACTCCAGGTCGTATTGGGAGTTCTGGAAGCGAGACGGTATGTGGAAATCTTCGGCAGTAGTGGAAACGCGGGTCGACGCGTGGATTAAGCTTTGAAGACCGAGGAGTTGATAAAAAATTATTTATTTATCGGACAGAGTTACCGCTAGGGTTTATACAATTACAATATTACCTATTCTAAGGTACTAAGGCTATTTTAATAAAGTTTTGAAACATCAGCATTAATCTATTGGCGTCATGGCCTACTTTGAAGAAGTGCCAATGAATGATATTTGGAGAGGTTGGTCTACGTTAACTAGTGCGGAGTGTAGCGATATCTTGTCGAGCCCGCTTGACACTCAGGGCATCAAGAAGGCTTTGCTTTGCTCCTTTTACGAGCTCAGTTAGTTATACAACGTTACCATTAACAGCTATGGGGAACTTACCCCAAACTTCTATCACAGTGACATTGTTTTTATACCATAGAAGACAAAAAAAAAAAACTGAAAAAATAAAATATTTTTTTCCGTCTTTACAGGCCCTATAAAAAAAAAAGAAGTTGCTCTAATAACAAAGAAAATATTAGATGTACCTAGTTTTTCCATTGAATTCTAAACTTTTTCTAATGAAGATGTACGATCTTAAAAACTTATTTACGGTCTATACCGGTTTATGTACGGCCTTATTAATAAAAACACGATGCCTTAAAACACTCCACAGAGGCAGTTTAAACAGTCTATGGTAAAAGGAAAAACGTAACCACATATTATTTAAACTGCCACTGAGGAGTGTTTTAGAGTAACCGTCTTTTTACAAATAAGACTGGTAGACTTGTAAAAACATTATTTTACGAGACAACAAATAAGTCGAGATCTTCATGCGTTACAAGGCGTCTGCACCATGTGACGTCATAGCTTTTCAATGGCTCGTTTTTGTCCCACGTCAGGACTATTTTTTCGATAGGTATATTATGAAAAGTATTAGTGGTAGAGAAACAAATTAACCACGATAATTTTTCTTCTGACATAGCCCCTCTTATTAAATTAAAACATTTCTTTGCAAGTTCTCCATTATTATTTATATTAAAATTCTTTAAAACAAAATAAAAAGTAGAAAGGCGAACCTAATGCTAACAGCATTATCTTCCAGTTAATCTTGGTGTTGCTGAACTAGAAATATATAGGGTAGTGCTGGTAAAAATATAATAAACATAACAGATAACAGTTAATTTTAATTTAATTTTATTTTATTTAGGACACAAACATAATAAATTTGAATCTAAATTTAAGGGGGTGGGGGAAGCGTATATATAAATAAACCTTTAAGATATAAATATATATACGAAATAATTATTATACTTATGATACGACAACCAGATTACATACATAATTAGGATAAGTTACCGTTTTCTAAATTTAGGAATTGATTAAAAACTATCCCACGGAGAGACAGAAAGTCAAATGAAACAGCGGCGTTCGCAGCGAGTCTCACCTCGACATACTTGGGCCCGCCCCAAGGCGGACTTAGGAACACGACGTCGGCCTTGAGACCCGGCGCCAGCGCGAAGAAGTCTCCCACAACGAACTCGATGCGGTCGGCCACGCCGTACACCGCCGCGTTGTGCCGCGCCAGCTCGATCTTCGCCGGGTCGATGTCTATGGCTATCACTGAATAACATTAGAACAAAAACAAGTTTAATTTTCAATAAATAAAAGTCGCCAATTGGGTATTTGACAAAATATCAAATGAGTTACTTTTAAAACGGAATTTTGTATGAAAATACTTGCTTATGACGTCACATTTCAGAGCACTCGTTTTATGTTTGAACTATTTAAAAATTGTAACAACTAGTAATTGACTAAAAGAGATACATTTTCCGAGACATTTTGTAATTTTTGTTGTAATCGAGCATATGAAATAATTTATTGTTGATCGTGTCAAATACCGTATTCACATTACCGCTCATGCCTCGAGAGGCGAGTCTTTCGCCATCGGCTTGCATTTATTTGATAATATCTAGCCCTCCAAGGAGCTCTCGCTAGAGCAGAAACTGGGTACGTTGGCCAGTCGGAGCACTCCTTAAGACCTTGACACATTTCCTCATCTGAGAGAATGTCGGAGGTTTCATTACACGATTGAGAATCTGAATGATTGTTCGACCGAACCCACAGCGCGGAGCTTCACTGAACAAGAAACACCATATTTATACACTAGGACTGGGCAGAACGTCCTTAACATCCTTTTTGTCGCCACTCTTGATCTGTTGTGAAAGTGACAATAATAAAGGTATTATGCCGCTACGCCGCGCCCCAGCTCGATCATCGCCAGGTCGATGTCTATCACTGCAGAAGGGACATCATATTTTGACGCCAGGATCGGCTACATACAGCAGCCTATTTTTTGACGTGAAACGTCAAACCGCATGCAACGAAAACATGCAAAAAACGGCGCACATCACACTGTTATATTCAGTGGATGCAAATATTGTTGTGTTTGTATTTTGTATTTTATGGATTAAATTTTACTCAGTAATTAGATGGAGTAGGCTTGACTAGAATTGTAGGTACCATGCTTTCTGGTTGGTCGACCTTTTTACAATATGATTTTAGAAAAGACATTTCACAAATCATAATCTATGTTTTCACGTAGCATAGCATTAGTTTATCTGATTGTTAATAACTTTTAGTTTCAACTAACGGGCGAAATAAAATCTCCCACCATAAACCTCGATAACAATGGGACTACAATAATGTTTTTTATCAGAAATAATGTTTCCCGTTTATATGCCAGGGAAGGTTGGAGTGCAGAAGGGGATGATTTTGTGCAGCAGAGGGACACATTACAGGCTAGGTAAGAAAATATCTTATGACCAATGTTCGTGCATTCTGGGTTTATAGATAGATTGATTACTGATTTATTTACACCCATGAATACAAAGCATTACATATTAGGGGTTAAAGTATGAAATTGCCGTTTTATTGCAATAGGTTCTTTGAATTGACATAGAATCTTCATGGTTTGAGGTTTTCGAATGAAACTTTTTTCAAATGGTTTCTATGATGTAATTTTTTAAAAAAATGTGAAACATTTGAATATCGAATATTGAATATCAACAAGGCAACACAAGTTTCAACACGCGTTTCTTTCTGCAGATCAGTCAAATCATGAGGCACCCATTTTTCGTATTTTTTTATTTTATTGATTTGACGCAAGTGAGTCAATATTGTGGGTAGCTAATTCCTGGGTAGTTTGACTAGGGTCGGCTTCCACTATCTCCATTAATTCATCGTTATTCACCTGTGTGGGCGGTCTTCCTCGTGGCTCGTTCTTTAAGTCGAAATATCCATCACGAAAGCGTTTAAACCAAAATCGCACGGTGCGTTCATTAGTAGACCCCTCTCCAAATGCAGCATTGATATTGCGGGCTGTTTCTGCCGCGTTAGTTCCGCGTCGGAACTCGTATTCAAAAATCACTCGAATTTTCGCAGTATCCATCTTTCTTGTCTAAATTGAATAACAAAAACAATTGAAGGTCGATATTCAAATGTTTCACATTTTTTAAAAAAAGAACATCATAGAAACCATTTGAAAAAAGTTTCATTCGAAAACCTCAAACCATGAAGATTCTATGTCAATTCAAAGAACCTATTGCGATAAAACGGCAATTTCATACTTTAACCCCTATTATTAAGTCACAGAGTAAACATAGACAAGATAGAAGCATACATAAATGATGGAAACATAACATCTTGCCACAGTACACGGTACAGTAAGTACCTATTGGTGACATTAGAATTTAAAAAGAAAAACAACATGAACACGCGGGTGTGGTAAATGCAAATGGGTTCCGACTCAGCATTTGCCAAAAGTTTACAAGTAAACTCACCCCTCTTCTTTCATTGACTGCCCCGTTGGACTAGGGCGCTTAAGGCGCTTAACTACCAAGACAGAGGTCGTGGGTTCGATTCCCACTGGGGGGGCCACTGTACATTTGTACGATTGGCCTCAGTCTGGGAGTATTTCTATGTTTGTGATGTCCTTGATAGTGCAGGGCATACTAATTTGGGACCAGGTCACGTGATTGTGTTGTGTGGATGTTTTTTATCTATTGAGCCGAACGTCGAATGGGTATGTGGTCAAGCGACCGACCAGACGTCGTTGGACCAAGGTGGTGGTAAGAGCGGTGATCGAGATCGGGTAAACGATCGGTACGCAGATCAGTGACTCGTGGCACGGGACCGAGAGGTTTGGCGTGACAGGGAAGAGGCTTATGATCCATAATTACTAAAATCCATTAACTATGGAATCCATTTGGCGACGGTCACTTTGTGTTCAATCGTTCTAAGTGGAAGATAGGAATGAAAGACAGAAATGAACGGATCGTGAACAGTCTGATTCCGCCTTTAGCTTCAAACATTAGGTACCTCTCTCGCAAGTCCAGGCGAACTGTATGGCGTTACCACCAGCTCCGCAGAAGGCGTCCACGATGAGGTCGCAGCGGCATTTCTCCGCCAGATGCTTGGCCACCTTCTCTGGGGTAACGCTGAACCAGCTCTCCACGTCCAGCCTTATGCCCTCGTCGAATCTGGGGAGGGAAAGAGCCGTGAGAAACTCCATGGGGTCGTATCGTAGCAGGTGGGCGCCGTACGTTATAGCACGGCGTCTGCGAGGTGTGCGAGAGAAGTGTAAGATGTACAGCACTCGTGTGTTGGCTTAAAGTCACTTTAGACGTTAAGTAGTCGCAACATCGCCACTGCAAAGCAGTGAAATCGCAAAAAATCATAAAAAAATGGAAAATTTAACAAAAAAAATCCAAAACTAGTAGAGCAAAAGTTGTTGGAATTGATATAATCCACTTTGAATTGTGGCCCAAGTGATCACACGAGGGCGTATAACGAACAACATTGGGAAGACGAGATTCTTTCAGAAGGCCAGCAGCTCACTGCATCACACCAGCGTGGTACTGGCTTTCTGGAATGAGACAGGCTGGCTGGCTGGAGTAGTCTCACAGTCATAACGTGCAATGGCTTAAGGCTGCTTGTCCTTTTGACATCCTTACTGCTTGCACATTTTCAGTTAATGTAAAGTAATCGCAAACGCTAACTGTGAAGGAAAACATCGTGAGGATACCTGAGTGTCTTAGGTGTTCACATACGCAGCACTTGAAATTGATAATCCGCGGTGGGCACGCGTGGTGATTAAGTCCATACTCTCTCTCCGAGAGAAGGCCTGTGCTCTGCAGTGGGACGTATATAGGATACATAAAAAAATAAAAGAATAAGAATTTTACGGACATTAAATTTTTCATATAGAAAATTGGCAAGAAGAAATATTTCTACACATATAAAACTTTTAATAGTATAAAATGTCTGTTATATAAAATTACAGAAAAAACGTAGTACCACCATAGCCAGTAGGATTTTTAAAAATTTACAAAAATCTAGCAGGATTTTGTACGAAGTTTTCCTTTTAGAAGTTAAGATAAGTCGCCTATTAGTTACTCGTTAACTTGTGAAGCCTGCTTAGCCGTGATAGTTTTCCGTTTAAGTTCATTAGTTGTGTGCTACTACCCGAATTTTTTCACGTTTCTACAATCAACCGTTTAGCCGGGACAGGGGGGGACACCCTACTCGGACAATAATTTGCGCTTTGAATCTTAATATTTCGCAAACGGAACTCTAAATGGAGAAATTATCTTCCTACACCCACTATATTTTTAAACATTTTTTTTTATTTTTTTATCTTTAAATTCTACCGTTTTGTCGGCGTGATTAATATTAGGGGTTAAAGTATGAAATTGCCGTTTTATTGCAATAGGTTCTTTGAATTGACATAGAATCTTCATGGTTTGAGGTTTTCGAATGAAACTTTTTTCAAATGGTTTCTATGATGTTCTTTTTTAAAAAATGTGAAACATTTGAATATCGACTTTCAATTGTTTTTGTTATTCAATTTAGACAAGAAAGATGGATACTGCGAAAATTCGAGTGATTATGAGGCACCCATTTTTCGTATTTTTTTAATTTTATTGATTTGACGCAAGTGAGTCAATATTGTGGGTAAGGTAACGTTAAACCATGCCGCTAATTCCTGGGTAGTTTGACTAGGGTCGGCTTCCACTATCTCTCTTAATTCATCGTTATTCACCTGTGTGGGCGGTCTTCCTCGTGGCTCGTTCTTTAAGTCGAAATTTCCATCACGAAAGCGTTTAAACCAAAATCGCACGGTGCGTTCATTAGTAGACCCCTCTCCAAACGCAGCATTGATATTGCGGGCTGTTTCTGCCGCGTTAGTTCCGCGTCGGAACTCGTATTCAAAAATCACTCGAATTTTCGCAGTATCCATCTTTCTTGTCTAAATTGAATAACAAAAACAATTGAAAGTCGATATTCAAATGTTTCACATTTTTTAAAAAAAGAACATCATAGAAACCATTTGAAAAAAGTTTCATTCGAAAACCTCAAACCATGAAGATTCTATGTCGATTCAAAGAACCTATTGCAATAAAACGGCAATTTCATACTTTAACCCCTATTATGTATGTCTATGGAATTTTTTCTCAAAACTCTCATGTGCCAATAGTTATATAGACATTATATATTGGGTGTCTGGAAGAAATCACTTTTAGTAATAAGGCCGCCAATTGTACTGTACTATATTATTGTTTAGTTCTCATTCGTATGTAATTCTCACATACAATAAATAATATTGTATCTATTACACCAAAAGTACCTGTGGAACAGCGAGTGCCGTTTCTTCCAGTACTTCTTCATATTGGGATGCAGCTGGAGTTCGGCGGGCATTTCGTGGCCGTTATCGGGACTGCGGCGGCGCTTGCGGCGGCGACGCTTCGTCGCCTCGCCGGGCGTCGCGTCTGGGGAAAAACGGCCTTTCGTACTAGTGGTAACAAGGTCAAAGTCAAAGTCAAAGTCACAAAATCACAAAATTCATTCAAGAAGTCGAGTTTTTGAAGCCTTATGAGTAGACTAAGTAGGGGCCCGGCGAGGTTGGCGTTACGGCCTATGCCCAATAGTGGGCGTCTTTCATGGGCTGCATAGATACACAGATGTGACTCGCCTTAGTTTTCACGCCTTACGACTAACCGGAGTCTTTTAGCCTTAAGGCGACTCCTCAAGGAGCAATTCCCATGCAAACGGTACTAATTCACAAAAGGCATGCTGGATCACAATGAAACTACCAATACTGTTAGAGGACACAAATCGAGGTTGGATCGTGCTCAGAATTGGAAATAAACTTATCAAAAACATACGCGTCGAGTTGAGTACCTCCTGCTTTTTTAAAGTGGGTTAAAAAGAAATTATAGCCTTGAGAATAGTTTCTCTGAAAAGTCTTATGAGCCTAAACCGGCCAAGTGCGAGTCGGACTCGCGCATGAAGGGTTCCGTACCAATATCTATACAACATTACACAAAGATCTAATTTGAAAACAGCGCCATCTATAGAAACCAACAAGAAGCGTTTAACGTTGACGATATGACATCGGGGCTGTGAAGGTTACATAGATGGCCGCTAGATGGCAAGCGCTGACTTTAGACAACGTTTGTTGTATGGGAGCCCCCCTTAAATATATATATTTTATTCTGTTTTTAGTATCTGTTGTTATAGCAGCAACAGAGATACATCTGTGAAAAGTTCATGAGATACAGCCTGGTGACAGAAAGACGGACAGACAGACGGACAGAAAGACAGACAGACGGACAGTAAGGACTGAGTAATAGGGTCCCGTTTGGCATCCTTCGATTACGGAACCCGAAAAAGGGTCATTCGAAAGGGCTCGAGCCTCGGTAACCTCGACATATGAGTCGTGAAGCAAGAAGTGAACTTTTTTGTTGCTCTAGAAATAAACCCACGTAGTGTGTCTTTGGGCACGACTGTGTACAGCAGTTGACGAATTGGAGCTGATTGATTGCACATCACAGCAATTATGTACCCAAACCCAACTTACCCACACTCTCCAGAACTTCCTCGCCAGACTTTTCCAACCCATCGGTCCCCTGTCCATCGCTATCGACTTCCGGTGGCAGCGGAACCGTCGCAGCCTCGTCTATCGCCCCCCTTTCATCCGGACAACCGTCCGGTTTTACGGGGACATCCGTCGCGCATCCTGAGTACATCTGTGAGGGTATTCCGTCATCGTTGCCGAGGACCTTGAGCTTGTTATCGGTGACGTCACTGTTGTCATGGCGACCGGGTTTGTTTGCGTCGTGCGCGTCGGTGGCCATTGGCTGGAAGTCGCAGTTGTCATGGACACCGCTGGGTTTGTCGGTGTCGCTTTCTGTGAGCATCTTTTGGAGCTCGCTTTGGTGGGGTTGGCGAGTCTCGCTATCAGACCTGACTTCTGGGCAGTCATCGTCGGTCTGCATGTCTTTCTCCTCGTTGGAGTCTTGTGGCTGCGAGGAAAATGTAATCAGAGATGTGAAATGTTGAGGCCAACCGAGGCGAAGTATTGGCGACGTATGTCTTGATTAGGAATGTTACGGTGGTGGTTTTTTCGGAACAGAATTCGGAATCGGAGTTTTTAAACTTGGTCCGTCGGAACGGAAATCGGAACCCAATTGAGATCGGAGGCGGAGGCAGAACAGAGATCTCTTAAATGTAGGTCTAATAAAATAAAATTACAAACGTTATTCAGTCTCCTTATGTTAAGTTAAAAAAATACACTTGATTTTTGCTTCATGAAATTTATAATCCAAATTTATTAAATTTAAACTAGATTTATTTAAATTTGGCGCACGTCGAATGAAACACTAACATCAAAAACTTGGATAAGCATAAATGAAGCGCAATGCACGATCCTAACATACGACACGATCTTAAATGCGAAATAAGCCAACAAGTAAAGAGTAATCGTGAAAGAACCTGGGGCGGGAGGGGTTCCCCGCGCAAAAATTATAAAATTCAAAACTTTCACCTCCGATACAAACTTTTTGGAAAGTGCCTAATCAATCGGAAGTTCCGACCTTTCGGAATCGGAGTCGAAGCTCCGTAACATCCGTAATACTCGTATTGATGCTCCGTCAATAGTCAATTTTTGACTATTACCATCAATCCAGCGTCATGACATGACATATGGTGCCAAAACGTGGACACTCACGGTGGGGCTGGTCCACATACATAAAGCCGCTCAGCGTGCTATGGAAAGGGCTATGCTCGGGGATTCTCTGAAAGATCGAATACGAAACGAGGTGATCCGAAAGAGAACGAAAGTCACCGACATAGCCCACCGAATTAGCATGCTGAAGTGGCAGTGGGCCGGCCATATCATCCGAAGTACTGATAACCGATGGGGTAGACGAGTTCTTGAGTGGAGACCGCGGATCGGTAAACGTAGTGTAGGACGTCCTCAGACTCGGTGGAGCGATGATCTTCGCAGGGCGGCTGGCAAGAGCTGGATGAGAGTAGCCGAGAACCGTGCTCAGTGGCGTGCAATAGGAGAGGCCTATATCCAGCAGTGGACAAGCATAGGCTGACGATGATGACCAGCAATCCCAGAAAACACTCCGTGCCGAGCTTTGTAGTGTTTGTAGTAAAAAACTACAGTCTTAAGTTACGTACATTTGTAACTGTAGGCGATAGTCACTCAAGGGACTACAATCGCTTACTACAAAAACGTGTATACGGAATACCTGTCCCTAAAATTAAAAACTCGTTTGCTTTGAGCTTCGGCCACTTCATTGGCTCACGCATTTGTAACAGAGTAGTTAAACACTGTGATATAAAACTTGATACGTAACAAAAGTCAAGTACGAGGTAACCAACTTCTTACTTGAACTGGATTACCAGAGTACCGAAAATTTAATAACGTCGCCATAACTATTCTAATATTAATGCAAGCAATGAACTGATTTATTTACTCAAGTCGCACAGATTTAAATGGATTTTATTTTACTTTTTTTTTAGTTTTAAGTAAGATCAAAATAACCACATGTCTTTAAGATTCCGATTTATATTTAAGTTTACAAAATGTAATTTCCAAAACTAATTTAACTGGTTCCTTAAGATACAGGCCTAGCCTAGTTTAAGGACCCCTGGAAACAATGTACTTTACCTAAATTCCAAGTGAAAATTGTGAAGTTATAGTAGCAATACCACTCGCTAACCGTGAGGGAAAACATCGTGAGGAAACCTGAGTGTCTGAAGAGTTCACATACCTCAGCTCATGAAATTGCCAATGTGCGGTGGGCACGCGTGTTAATTAAGCCCATATTCTCTGAGAGAAGGCCTGTGCCCTACAGTGGGACATATATAGACTGCATCATTAAAAGGGTCCAGTGTCACCTGATCGACCGCGTTGCCGTCCTCATCGAAATAGGTCTTCCTGGGGACTCCAAACTTCTTGGTCCGGGGTTTGGGGGGGCGGAGGAGCCGCTTCCGGTAGACCAGCTGCCCTCTGAGCACAGCGTCGGGGTGGAGGCAGAGACCCATTTGCTCAAATATACTCTTGATCTTCTCTGAAGCTTGCTCTTCGGCATCAATCTCATGGCTGTGGAAAAAAAAATGTGGAGAGACTCAAGCGTTTTTGACCCGCTTCAATAAAAAAGGAGAAGGTTCCAAAGTCATTCGCATATTTTCATGTATTTTCAGCCACAATTTTTGTCCTATTTCATTATCATTATGTAATTATTATAATTTTTTTGTTAGAAAGGAGGCACATCAAGAGTGGTCCTATGGTCAAGATCTCTTGATGGAATCCCTGAGAAAATCTTGGAACTTTTAAATTTGCGCAGGCATCTATACCACGCATGGGCGAATAATTCTTTACCACGTCAACCGATTCCGATAACTATATTTGTGTTGGAAATGAGTTACTTCAAGGGTGGTTTGGTATAAATTTTGTCAATCTGTTTCTCTTGAAGTCAATTTACCGACCACGAACCGCCACGACGCCTCGACGACTAGCGTAATCTGGCCTGACGACGATTTGAGCGGGTCTAATTTCAACTTCCTTCAGCACTCAGTTCACTTTGATGGACACTACACAACAGTGTTAAACAATAGTGCGATAGGTTCACGAAACGACACGTGATTATTAGCGAATTAGGGTTCAAAACACTTATTCAATGGGCTCTATCCTGTATGCAAGTGCAAGAGTGAGAGAGGTTTTGCCTTAATCACTACACTGAGCTAGCAGTTTTTGTTCTACAAAAACTTAAATCCTTTTACAATACTTAGAAAATAATTTTAAACTCACCCTCTTTTCAACTTAACAGGCCTATCTTCAGGTGGTCTGTTATCTTCGTCATCGTCATAGTTGCCACTGTAATAGTTGTCATAATTCACAGTTGGCTCTACATTTGTGCTGTCCATACTCGGCCCATCCACTGTATCCACTGGAGGAGTGTCTTTCCTGTCCGAACTCTCATCCCCAGCTTCTAAAACGTCTTCTAAGTCGGTCGCCTTCTTTTCTTCTTGGAGCAGGTTTTGGAGTAAAACTCCAACTGAACCAAAGTATTTGGTACTGGATTTTTTATTTCTTTTTTTGGGGCGCGCTTTTTCTTCTAACTTAATTTTGTCAACTCGGTTTTGGACCTCGATGACGGTCGGCATTTCTTGGGAGTTGCCGTCACTATTCTCATAGTCAATCTCAATTTTGTCTTTTAATATCTCTGTAAGCCCAGTATTAATGTAGTTATTTTTGTTAGACAGCTCTTGGCATTCAAGGTAGTAGGCATAGTGCAAAGCGTACTGTTCTCCAAAATGTTTCTTCCACAAGAACTGCCATGATTGATCCATGTCCATTTCTTCCATCTGGGTCTCCAGATTTTCTTCCAAATTGGCGATTCTTGTTTGATCGTTTGATGGGTCATCAGAGGTTGAAGAAGATACACTGTATTCATCAGTAGGAGTTGAAACTGATGTGACGTGACTTGATGTTACATCATAACTTGATAAGGTGATTTTTGTGACATTGGTCATTGAGTCTGTGCATGGTAAAGTTCTAGGGCTTAAGATACGATCATGTTCAGAGCAGGATCGTCTTCTGCCACCAACAGGGAGCCAAGCATGATCTTTGTTGTTTAGCAACTCACTGCTTTTGTTAGTCTTCTCACCTGAGCTTTCACTATTTATTCTCCCTTTTTTATATGGATTAACCTTTGAATCGTATGAGAACTTTCTTTCCCTCATACCATCGTTGTCATCCTCCTTTTTAGCACTGCTTTTAATGTTAGAAATCTGATCTACAGAATTGTCTCTAGGTATGTTTTCATCCATAATCAGATCATTGTTTTCATCTAAGTAGGCTGGGTTGATATAGTCACTGTACTGTTTAATCCATGAAGCCCAAATGATTCTTTCGCCATTGACTGACCAGAACTTTTCCCAAGTGCTTTCTGAAAGGTAGTTTTCTTCGAAACCTGACATGCTTTGGGTTGGGTAGTCTTGCTCCATTTTCTCAGGTTTGTCCAGGCCTAGGTAGTCTAAATTGCTCTCTTGATAGGTTAGGTCAGCCCCACTATCGCTTGGTTGCAGTGCGTTGAGGATAGAAGTGTGAACTTGTGCAGGATCATGCTCATCTGTTGAGCAATAGTTGTCTGTATGGGATGCACTGCAGTAACAGCTGGCGCCTTCATCCTTCTGCAAAGAAGTGAAAGAAAATTCAAACTAAGAAAAATGTAATTCTGCAAAGTTGGAAAATTACAGTTTTTTTTGTTTGCAGCTAACACTACTACTAAAACTTTGCTTTGTTCATGTGGAATTCAGTGACAATATAGGTTACATATTGTCACTGAATTCCACATGAACAAAGCAGCAGGCAGGGCTAGCAGTAACATATATTTGGTCCTTTTTGTAAATTAAATTTTACTACAAATTTCTTTCAACTTAGTCATCTTTACAACATTTGCCTAGATAAGGGAAGATATTTAGGCATTATAGATGGATAGATAGATCATTTATTTACATAAGTCACACACACATATACAAAGCATAAACACAACGAAGTAAGGTTATTGATGTTTTTAACCTTATAAGCCACGCCAAAAGCCAAAACAAAGCACTTTAAACAGTGTAAAATGTGCCTTCTATTGCTTGAGATGTATGCTTATTTTGTTTCTGTAATGTATCTTGTTGGTATAATAAATGTCTTACTTCTTCTTCTTCAAAAAACGAATGGCATCTTAAAATCCTCAACTGCACGTGCTAACCAAAAGATCTAACACTTTACTTACTTCACATTTCACCTTGTAAGAAGTGTCGACCGAAAAATGAACATGGGACTGGTCATCCAACTCTTGGATTTTAGAGTCGCGGTAAACCTCAATTTCACTCTCGCTCCCTTCCTCTTTTTCCACCATATACAGTTTTACCCCATCCCTGAGGAAAAATATAAAAAATTGTCAGGACTGTAACAAGGAATGTTACGGGTTTTCTGAGATTATGACATGAATAGACAGAGAAATGATGTTGTGCCATAAGTTCACCTTATAAAAACACGACTGCACAAGCAATATATGTAATTTTCGTCAGTAAAATCATCTTCTGCGTTAAAATGCACTTCTGCAAGCGCCTCCCAACGATGGTCATAGTCCTCAGAGACCATGTTTCTAACACTAGATTGAAGCGTAGATTCACGATAAACGAATCGACGAGCTCCTAAAGGCTACTTAGTTTATTTGAGCGCCTTATTTTTCCATAACTTAGCCAAACTTTTCAGAAAATCTGGCAAAAACTCAGGCATGAGCACAGAACACATTATACATGAGAAACACAGACTAATTTTGACAGTATTGAATGAACAAATACACTAGCCGAATGAATGAAATAAAATATACATATAGTCTGTGGAACGTCAGTAGTTCGTTCATTCATCCGTTATTAATTCTAGTGATGAACCCCCACCACATTACGATTATTTTTAGCACCGGTATTTTCCAATTACTATTACAAAAGACGTTTCTTTTTCTTTGGGTATTTTAGATTAGATTAGAACACTTTATTATACACACCAGAAAACAAAATACATTAAAAGGCCTAAATGTCTGAGTTTTGCCGTATACAATGGTTTAAGGTTTTTTTTTAAATTTTATTTTAAGAAGTCTTATGATTTACGAAAAGTAACAAAAACGCAGTGTTGAAATGAAGTAGATTATGTCTTGTATGTAATTTAATAATGAGATAGATAGATAGATAGAATAGAATATTTTTTATTATATGTACACCGTTATTATGAGAATACGTCGTACATTGCCAAGTTGATTACCCGACAGATTAGCAAGTAGGAAGACTGTTATGCAATATACATTAAACCATTGGTCTATGATTAAATTAATTGTAATTTTATGAAACGCGGCCCTGCTCAACCTAAAAATACCGATTATTGTTGGCACAAGTTCGAAAAATACTGGATTAACTTATGTACTTGAAAAATACTGGATTAACAGGATTATCTACTACCTGCTATCTTACTACCACCTAGTGTAATATGTGATTTGGAAGCTAAACCCGTTAACAGTAGACTTATATTGAAGGGGTACTTCCTAGGCTGAACTTGTAAGTTATTAGGTTTAGCTTGGGTGGTGCTTTTTCGGTGTAGGCCTACCAGATAAAATACTGTTCATATTATAGTGTACTCCAAAAAATCACACATAAGCCCCACATGTTTCAGTGGTTTTGGTTGTTTTTTTTAATGTCTTTTCTTGTCCATAAATAAATAAAATTAAAAAAAAAATGTAATGCTCGAATTACTTTGAAAACAAGGGTTTCGTCCCAAAAATCAATGTGAATTTTCTCTTGGCTACCGGTCGCACCATACAAATTATACTACAAAAAGTAATCGATTACTTTTTGAAATAACCAACTGTTATCGGTTTTGTAAAAATACCGGTTTTACCGGTTTTCTTAAACCCGTTTTACGTCACTAATTTATAAAAATAAAAAAAAGAGTCAAGGCGTCTTCTTCTGTCTGTAGTAACTCATTCTTTCTGCGATTTTGGTTTGTTTTTACAAAAATTAGTGAAGATAATTACTGAATACATTGCGTATTATCAGATAAGGATCGCAGTTCACCAAAACTAATTCGACAACATTGATTGCTGACGTGTTTTAATTTTTTGTAGAAAAATCATAGACATAACCTAGCAAGCGACGACGCGGCAATTTAAATTTTAAGCTTCACCATACAGTCGTTACGAAAATTGGTAAGATTTACCAATTTCCTTGTATTTTTGCCACTTCACTATTCCAAAACTATACATTGACCCAAAAACAGTTAAAACAGTACCCCCTACAACCTAACCTAACATTGTTTTCTTTCGCAGCCATGGATATCCGACCAAATCACACGATCTACATCAACAATCTCAATGAGAAAATAAAGAAAGATGAGCTGAAGAAGTCTCTCTACGCTATCTTCTCACAATTCGGTCAAATCCTAGACATAGTTGCGATGAAGACACTGAAAATGAGAGGGCAAGCCTTTGTTATATTTAAGGAAATTTCTAGTGCTACTGTCGCTTTGAGAAGTATGCAGGGCTTCCCCTTCTACGACAAACCAATGGTAAGAAATGATAATAATAATATTGGGTATTGTGGATGGGGACATCAAACAGGCGATGAAGGAGCGCTTCTTTAGTCGCCTGACAAAAGTACTTGACAGTCTTTTGTCGGGAGGCAACAAGGTGCGCGCTTGGTCAGAGTGTAGCAAAGGGTGGCCCATATATTAATTTCGGTTAGTTTTCGGTCTTACATGTTCAACCTAACAAGCTCCTACGCGCTCCGCTACGCTACGCGCTTCGTCGCACCTATATTTTTGTTGTTGCAAATAGAAATTATAAAACTTTGTCAATGGAAAATAAATAAAAAAAATTTTGGTCAAAATTTTTCTAAGTCCCAAGTACGGCCACCCTTTCCTACACCCCAACCGCGCGCTTTCAACGCTTGGGTGATGCCCCTACTCATATACTCCTTTGGCATACTAAGGTGGACTCAAACTGAACTGGATGCCCTAGACAGAAGGGTCCGTCTCATGCTCACAGCACACCGTATGCTACACCCACGCTCATCTGTTATGAGACTATACATCCCGCGTAAGTGTGGAGGTCGCGGCTTTTTAAACGCCAAAAATCTCCACAACCGCGAGGTGTGTAGTCTCAGGGAATATTTCCTTAGCAACGAGTGTGGGCTGCATCGGGATGTTGTGTCAGTGGACAAGAGTCTCACGCCGCTCTCCTTGGCAAACGAGAACTGGCACAAGCCAACGGTGCTCAGCATCGAGGATCGCAAGAGCGTGTGGAAGAGCAAGGAGCTTCACGGGCGGTTCTATCGGGCCTTGACAGGGCCCGATGTGGACCTGCTCGCATCGGTGAACTGGCTACGTTTCGGTGACCTTTTTGGGGAAACCGAAGGTTTTGTCTGTGCAATTGCTGACGAAGTCATGATGACGAACAACTATCGGAAATATATCCTGAAGGATGGTACGGTCGACATCTGTCGAGCATGCCGCCGTCCCGGGGAGTCACTCAGGCATATTATTTCCGGTTGTTCTCATCTGGCTAACGGTGAGTACTTGCACAGGCATAATCTAGTAGCCAAAATTATTCATCAGCAACTTGCTCTCCGATACGGTCTTGTCGAATCCGAGGTGCCGTACTATAAGTACACACCGGCGCCGGTTCTCGAAAATGGTCATGCTACGCTCTATTGGGATCGGTCTGTCATCACGGACAGGACTATTGTTGCCAATAAGCCTGACATCGTGCTGACAGATCGATTGATGCGCCAGACAGTGCTCGTCGATATCACCATCCCGCATGACGAGAACCTCGTGAAGGCCGAGAAGGACAAGCTTAGCAAGTACCTTGATTTGGCCCACGAGGTTACCGCCTTATGGGATGTGGATTCGACAACCATTGTCCCGATAGTCGTATCGGCGAACGGTCTCGTAGCGAAGAGTCTTGACCAACATCTTAAGGCTCTCTCGCTAGATGGCTGGATCAAGGGGCAGATACAGAAGGCGGTGCTCTTGGACACGGCGCGCATCGTCCGGAGATTTCTCTCTCTGCGGCCCTAACTACCGGTAGCTTGAGCCTAGCTCCGTTACCGGTGGCCAACTAGGATAGGTTTATAAAATATATTTTGCATTTTTTTATATTTTTTTACTTTTATAAACCTATTCTAAGTCATGAAAATAAATAAAGAGAATAATAATAATAAATTGTTTATTGAAAAAAGTTATGGTTACATAGTAATATATCTACATTAAGTTATTCAATAGAAAAAACATAACATAAAATGTACTTGGGTAAATAACTGCTGCCATAGCTAGGCTCACATGTAGCCTGTGTTTATGGCGAGCAGGCCCGTGCCTCTGGCGAGGTACATGCTGAGACATAGACATAGCATTGATTACTTAAAAAAGTACCTGTAACTGCAATAAGAATTGCTGGACTAGATGGTCAATTTTGTATTTGTTTTACCAACTGCAGTATTGGTGTTCAATTTAGTAGTCCTTTGTGTACTCTTTAATACGTACATTTGTATTGTTTTACTGAGCATTACATTTTCTTTTTATAGTCAATGTTTTTTTACACTTTTGGCCTTTACAGAGGATCCAATATTGCAAAACAGACAGCGACCTGATAGCTAAAGTCAAGGGCACATTCCAAGAGCGTCCCAAGCGCCCCAAGATGCCAAAGACTGATGAGAGTCGCAAGAAGAAGAACAAGGATGTGGTCCGTGGAGGCATCGCAGGAGGACTACTCAACAATATCAACAACATTGAACAGCCTCCTAACCAAATTCTGTTCCTTACGAACCTGCCTGATGAGACCTCAGAGATGATGTTGTCTATGCTTTTCAACCAGTAAGTTTTCTCTGTTATTTGACCTTAAATAATAGTTCTTAGATATCCCACTGCTGATGGGCCTTTTTCACTAAGCCTATGCATCCTAATGCATAGGCTGGATGTCTAGAGTCAACACCTCTGGTGGTTGAGCATTACATTGCGGAAGAGGCAGCCTCAGAGATAGAGTAAGAGATTTTTTCCCATGTCATCAGAGGGGTTGATTCTAGACTTTGGCAGTCTCATCAGCTATTAGCAGGATGGCAACTAAAATCACTGACCACTTTGATCACAATTAAAAACTTCTTTAATTTTTTTTGTGCTAGTATATAGTTAAACGAGGTTCAAAACTTCTTTCTACTGTTTAATTTTTAGTGCCAGCCTGTTGAATAAAACCTCTCAACATACTGGCACAAAAAAATTACCTTGAGGTTGCAAAATTCATTCTTGTATATTATTTTAAGTATTCTGTGCCAGGGGATGAAAAAAAATAATATTATTATAAAAATGTTTTCTTTTCCTAGATTCCCTGGTTTCAAAGAAGTCCGTCTGGTGCCAAACAGGCACGACATCGCGTTTGTTGAATTTGTGAACGAAATGCAGTCGGCAGCAGCCAAGGAGGCTCTCCAAGGTTTCAAGATTACTCCAACTCACGCCATGAAGATAACATTCGCGAAAAAGTAGTTTTAAGGTTTTGTCTTGTAATTTTAAATTAAATAAAGACTAAAGATACTGAGAACTGTTTTGAGCATTGCACTACGCCAAACAGCTCTCTTCAGCTGTGATATTTGTGATAAGTTCTCTGAAAATGTAATTTCATTTCCGAGTTTTCTATTCCTTAATTACAATGCATTACCTCCTGAGGTTTGCCTTTGAGAACTCAAACAGTACCCAGTTGGAGCGGATTCTTAAAGAACATCTTATTTAATGAGGCTGAACTTGTCGCATTATTCAAGAGAGCATCAGCTATTTGCTGGCGCAATATTTACCAGACAAATACATACTTTGCTTCTACCTTGCACACACAACCAAGCAGCAGCGTTTTTTTTTTTTGTAGTGGTATCTCTGTCGTATAGTAGAAACTTGATGATTTCTACTGGCAACCCTATAGTATGCTATCAAATAAAAAAATTATCTTTTGACTTTCCAATCAAATCGAATTATTCTAGAAACTGTAAGCTAGAAAGAGAGGTTCGATCAAATCTTTCTGGATATTATAAATACAATATTTATGACTGGTTGCCCTCCCGAACAGTGGAAATCGCAGATTGTAATCCCCGTCTTAAAGCCGGGAAAGGACTGCAGTGATTGCACAGGATATCGTCCCATAGCTATGTCTCCCACCCTCAGCAAGGTTATGGAGCATTTAATGAAAAACCGAATGGAGTGGTTTGTGGAGAGCAGGGGTCTGTTGGCAAAAAGTCAGTTTGGTTTCAGGAAGGGAATGAGCACTATGGACAGTGTTGGCATTCTCGTTTCTGACATACGCTTGGCCCTTTCCAAGAATGAATCGTGTGTGGGTGTCTTTCTTGATGTTTCATCTGCCTACGACAACGTTTTACTTCCGCTGCTCAGGCAGAAAATGCTTCATCTGAGTATCCCGGAGAAGATAGTTCGTTTTGTCATAAACCTCTTAATGGCTAGATCCATCCATATACGAGTTCGAGGTTCTTTTCTTCCCCCCAGATTCTTCTGGAAGGGTCTCCCTCAGGTTCTGTCCTTAGCCCCCTCCTTTACAATATTTATACATATGACTTGGAACTTTCAGTTAATTCATTCTCCAACGTCCTTCAATATGCTGATGATTTAGCTTTGTATATATCATCTGCCGATATTTCTCATGCTTCTGGTCGCCTTAATAGAGCTCTCTATTATCTAAACGAATGGTTGGATTCCAACGGACTATCTTTATCTGCTTCCAAGAGTAGTGTTGAGGTATTCACTCGAAAGAGACATATCCCGGATGTTAATATAACATATTGTTCCGAGTCTATTCCAGTCCGAGACAGGGTTAAATTCCTTGGAGTCATTCTTGACTCACATATGACGGGCCTTCACCACCTAAAATATGTTGCGGATAAATGTGACAAGAATATAAATATCCTCCGGGCTCTGTCAGGAGTGTGGTGGGGTGCCCACCCATACACTCAAAAGCTTTTATATAATGCTTTGATAAGAAGTCACTTTGACTACGGAACCTTTGTGTTAGAACCATGTAGTAAGTTGGCACTCCAAACCTTAGATAAAATCCAATCGAAATGTTTGCGCATCATTATTGGCGCTATGCGTTCTTCCCCTATTAACGCTCTCCAAGTGGAATGCGTTGATCCTCCTCTTCATCTCCGTAGACAATATTTGGCGGATCGATTTGTCTTTAAACTTGTGCAATACCTTCAACATCCCCTTCTCACTCGTCTTGAGTCACTTTCCAAAACAACTTCGAGTAAATATTGGGCACATAAAGACATTCCTTGTATTCTTAAAAGTTTTGAGTATATTTCAGATATCCCGTCTCCAATTGCCACATCGCTCAAGAACCCCATTTTTGAAACAAGTTATGATGCTTTAATTTTTGAACCCAATATTATTCTAAATTTTGGTATTGAGAAGGATTCCCCGACTGCAGACGCTATCTTCAATAAAATAATAGGGTCGGACTGGAACAACTGGTTACTTATGTTTACGGATGCCTCAAAACTTAGTCCTGATGGATGTGTTGGTACTGCTGTATGGATACCTGTATACAGTATATTGCTCAATTCTAAATGCCCTCCCTTGTCCTCAGTTTTCACTGGCGAGGCCCTAGCTCTGCTAGAGGCTATAGAATATATTGAAGCTCACAAAATTCCTCAAACTATAATTTTCACAGACTGTCGATCTTGTCTTCAGGCTATCTCTTCCAATCTATTCCGGGCTAAAAACAAGTTTGAAGTAATTTTCAGAACTAGAGAAGCTTTATACAGATGCCATTCTCAGAACCTCAAGATTGTGCTGGCTTGGATCCCCAGCCATTGTGGAATTAAAGGGAATGAAGTAGCCGATTCTTATGCCAAGGATCTGAAGCTACTGAAGTTGGTACTGTGTCACATAAATTGTACCCACAAGACATATGCGCTACCGCTAAACCTAGATTGCAGGGTACTTGGGGCGAGATATGGAATACTTCTCGAAAAATTAAGGGCAAACATTATGGAGATATCCAACCCTCTATTCCCGTTAGACCGTGGTTTTTTAAATTCCGCCTGGCTGACAAAAGAACCACATCTACGATATGCCGCCTCCGCCTTAATCACATTTGCTCTCCGGTGTTCTTAGCCAAGATTCGAGTCAGGGACAGCATGACTCTCGCACTCTATGCGAGTGCGGTCTCGACGAGGGAACCCCAGATCACATATTTTTCAACTGCCCGAGGTTGTCGTGTTCTCTTTATGACCTGTTGCCTCCTTTTGTCCAAAGACCTACTGACTTTAAATCCGTTCTAAAATATGTTAATACTCCCTTTGTTAAAACTTTGGCTTCATTTATTTGTTCTAATAATATTAAACTGTAAAAATCTGCTATTAGACATTAATATTCTAATAATTGGTGGTGTTGGTATATGTTTGTGTTTGTTCTTTGGTTATGGTTCCCCACCGGCCTGCGGCTACAGTCCAATTAACCGGTCAACAGTAATTGCATTTTTTTCTCTGTGAGTAATTGTGTCACTCCCATGACTGACTCGTCATTGGCAGAAGTAGTCGTCCAAGACAGGACCGATTTGAGTTGCCATTAACATAAAAAAAAAAAGAGGTTCGATCACTGCTGACATTTTGTAATTAGTCGGATCAAACTTTATTTTTGGTGATTGCGAAACGTCAAAACATGAATGAATAACTTCGAAAGGGTGTGATGGGGTCGTATTTTTGTTTATAATTGGGTTAAAATCAGCGTTTTACTATCCGTTTGGTATTCCACCGCATAACTTATATAAAATCACAACTGTATAGTGAGTTTAGAAACTGTTCAGTGGAACAAAACGTTTAGAAGCATGGAAGATATATTTCAATGGTGTCGAGAAGGCAATGCCTTACAAGTGAGGGTTTGGTTGGATGAGACTGAACATGACATGAACCAGGGGTGAGTTTAGAACCTAACCTACTTATATTCAGTCTTTTATCACCCATCTGGAACGCCATCTGTCCCGTATAAGGTAACAAGTACACAACGCCTACATTGTGTGATCTTGGCCTAAAAAAATGCGTCAGCCCGTGGTAAAGCAAAGCTTCGCTCTAATTTAGTGAAGCTTTGCTTATTTAAATTTTACTAGCATTTGATGCATTGGTTGATGCCTATTTGTCGGCAATTAGTCATCTCAAGTCATTGGCAAATTTTATGTTTCCTGTTTATTTACGAAATTAAATTTATTCATATCCCGTTTGTCGAACGTTAATATACAATGTAGGCAGTCTTCAGGTCGACTTTGTAATCTACATTTACACCAATATTATAAAGAGGAAAATTTTGTATGTAGGGTGTAATCTCCGAAAGTACTGAACCAATTTAAAAAATTCCTTTACCAGTATTTCGAATGGACCTTCAGGGTGGACATAGGCTATAGACTAATCCGTTTGTTAAACGAATGTAGTGGTGGGAACTGCTAGTGAAGAATAAGACAGTAAAAAAAGCTACTCTGCTCTCTTTTCTCAAATCGCTTAGTATACATTATATGTTAGTTGTCACCTACATAATATTATGTTAATCTGAAAAGACAGAAATCTAAAGACCATTGTGTTTCGTGACTAAATTTTAATAGTCATATAAAAGTTATGAGTTTATGCCTGGGTATTATGTTGATGCTAGTCGCGCATTTTAATCTGTAGAATTCTAAATGACCCAATTGGGCCACCTAACAATAATTTTCAACCTCTTAGATTATGACCTTGAAAAGAACAACAAAACCATTGCTATGGTGGCCCAATCGGGACGTTTAGAATTCTATAGATTAATTGTTAATTTAATCTAATAGGTTAAATGTGAAAAGTCACAACTTTCCAGTATATTAACTATCAAATTCTGACATTAGTGCCACAAAACGCGTGACTCGTGCTATCGGACCACCCATGCTGGAGTGCTTTAAGGGAATTGCATTTTATAAATAGCACTGCTAATATGTAGTCTTTTTTGTACATTTTTTCTCCATACCAATTTTGAAATGGACACCTAAGTTTAATTTGTAATGTGCACTAAGTCAAGGTTTCTGCGCCTCAACAAATAAAACTTTTTGAATTTAATTTTATGTGAGCCATCAACAGCTTTAAATGCTAAAACCAATGCTTAATGTTTACTTCACATTACATTACCTCACACCTGTATCCTGGAGGGGTGGGCAGAGACCAGGGTTTGCCACTCGCAACAATCCTGACAGACCTCTTTCGCTACTTTCGTCATTGTAATTATTATCCTTTATCAACTTAAAATAAATAATGAGTACCTACTTGGCAGAGAATGAATATGTGTAAGTGACTGCCACATTCTCCCTAATAAATAGATGGATAAAATGTCAATGTACCTAAATGTGCAGATGTCCTACTTTTCGTAGGTCTGACACAACATACTAGCAAAAATCTGATTTAGTTTGAAAGGAAGAAAAAAGACATTGAAATTGCTCCTAACTACAATATTAATCCATGTTTTGTACTTATTTTGCGTCAGTCTTTAATAGATGGGTTCATGAGGTTTTTTTAAAGTTTTGGGTGGTTGCAATCATTGATCACCATCACCTTGGTTTATTTGTTTGCAAAGATGAATTACCCATTCTGAATCATTAAAAATTATTTATCTTTCAAGCGATGACCACGGCTTCAGCCCTCTCCACTGGGCCTGCAAGGAGGGTCACCTCAAGATCGTTGAGATGTTGATGCGGCGAGGCGCCAGGATCAACGTCACTAACATGGGAGACGACACACCTCTGCACTTGGCCGCCGCGCACGGACACAGGCCCATCGTACAGTTGGTAGGCACTATTTCACTGATTTCAAGGCACTCTGATAAAAACTCAAATTACTTAATTATTTTTACTTAATCCAATACTAACAAAACTATACAATAAGTGAAAAACAATGATTATTAGACAATTAGCAGTAATTTTGGCGCAACTTAGCCTCACAATTGACTTTGTTAATTAATTAATATATTTCTGTAAATTGTTTCTGGTGTGCAATAAAGTCATTTCTATCTATCTCAATACAAGATACAATGTATTGTTTATTGAATGTTATGATACATTATTAAGATTATTATCATTATTTTGTCAGCTTCAATAAGTGTCCTTTTATTTGTGGAGAATAAGTGGCGAAGAAACTCCACGGACCATCTTTATTACATTGGAAGCATCCTAATCGACGTAGTGGCATATAACAAATGGGGCTTCATACAGTGCGGCGTGCGCCTGGCCTGATATTGATTCTTCTTCTTGGTATAATAAATGTCTTTATCTACTCTGATACTATAATACAAAGATTATAAAACTGAAAACAAAACTCTTATGACAAACATTACGCATAGGTCAAAAATAAAATAAAAAAAGTTTTATTACGATACAGGTCTTGTATGGACACCTGTATCATAATATAACTTTTTAATCATAACGATACACCTATACAACCTCCAGCTGGACCAAGAAGGTTGAACCTCTACTTTTAAAAAAAAGTTTTCAATGAACGAGTCCGCGGCGACGCAACACGCATGCGCAATCGATGCGCAAAACTTTTCAATATTTAAACAAAGTTTGGTTCTGTTTGTAAAAGAAATTAGTTTATGTATTATAGTATGAGAGTAGATAAAGTAGTGTATGACACTGTACATAACTTGGTCTTATAACACTCGTGTGATACTATAAAAAAACACACTCGTGTTATAAGAACCCTTATTATGCAACAGTATCATAAACTACTATTCTTCTTCTTCTTCTTTTTGACCGTAGGTTTATTACTGAAGAACACGACTATGGGGCAGCTTTCGCCACCAACGCTCTCCATTCGGTCCGATTATGCGCCAGATATATGGCTGCTTGTAGGGTCCCCACCATAGTTTCACTTATGGTGGACACCATCCATCATCCACCATCCGACCCTAGCTTTGGTGCTCATCCTCTGCAAAAAAAAAAAAATGTAAACTGTTTATTTAAAAAAAAAAATACATATAAATTTATCTCTGGAAGCTGAATCGTTTCCCGTCTGCGCGACCGGTGATACTAACATACTTCAGACTACCTGGCCGGCGTCGGCGTATGACCAAAGAACTTCAGGACGCGTTGGGTGCAGATTGTGGAAAGCCTTTATCTGAAGTTCTTTAAGAACAGACTCGTTTGTGCGGCGTTCGGTCCACGACATACAAATCATTCTCCGCCGGCACAACATTGCCTAATGTTTTCCGAACACGAGCCTTCAAGGGCCAGGTATCGATTAGACCTCACAAAACCCTCAATCGCCCGCAGCTACTCCAGAATCGGGTCGACGTGAACTTCACAAACGAGCACGGCAACTCGCCGCTGCACTACGCCTGCTTCTGGGGATACAACGCCATAGCGGAGGACCTCGTCATGGCCGGGGCCCTGATATCGTTGGCCAATAAAGACGGTGACACGCCGTTGGAGAAGACCAGGGGGCAATTGATTCAGAGGTGAGGCTACTTCCTCCTTTTTAGGGTTCCGTAAGAGCAGGGTGGCAATAGATCAGAACCCTCTGTCGGTCTACAAAATCGGACAGACAGACATAGAATGCTACGAAGAATTTTTTCTCTTATAATTTTCACAGAATATGTGGAAACATTGGACGAGAATAGCAAAGGAACGGATGGGTTGGCGTGGAAGAGAAGAGGCCTATGCCGAAAAGTGGCCTATGTTTACGGGCCGATTAGATAGATAAATATGTTATTGTTATTATTTTGCCCTAAATCGTAATCCTGCTTCCAGACTCCACGACCTAGCGATCCAGCAGGGCCAGGATATGAAGAAGATCCAGTTCAAGGACCAGTCGTGGCTCGGGCTGAAGACGCGCAGCCGCGACCCCACTCTATCCCGGCACAAGGGGATCAACATCAACGACTTGACTCTACACACCCGGATTGCCGTGACCCCGTCAGGTAGTTGCTTAGTCAGACGAACACTCCGACCCCACTCAGCCCACTCAGGGGTTTTTCAACAATTCATCATCATCATCATCAGCCATGTGACGCCCTCTGCAAGACATAGGCCTCCCTCATGGTTTTCCAAGCTTCCCGGTCTTGCGCCGCCCGCATCCAGCGACTACATTAATTAGATCATCCGAATATTTAAAAAAATATTAAATTAAAAGAAGTTTCAAAATTTTTTTTATTCAAGATCTTTAAGCGTTATGTAGAGTTGGTACTATGTAAAAATTTTCTGGCCGGAGGCCTACGTCTTGCAGTGGACGAATACGGGCTGAGTGATTGATTCATTCATTCGTTAATTCATTGTATGATTGATGGATCCAACAACCGACCAATCGACGACCGATGGTCCGACCGACCGACCGACCGACTGACTGACTGACTGATTGACTAATTGATTGATTGAATCTTTTCGTTACGAACAGGCGAGACGTTCCGCGGCCGCTGGCAAAAGAACGACATAGTGGCCAAGGTCCTGGCGATCCGCGAGTGCACGCCGCGCGTCCAACGGGACTTCAACGAGGAGTTCCCCAAGTTGAGGATCTTTTCTCACCCGAACATACTGCCTGTGGTTAGTGGTCTTTGTTTGAAACTAGCACTTTTTGCTGGCTGTGGCTGGATGAGGATGGCCGAGGACAGAAGAAAGTGGCGTGGCTTGGGGGAGGCCTATGTCAAGCAGTGGACGGGTGCGGGCTGGGACATTGTTTTTTAAATGAAATAGGCTTGCCCAGCACCTATACCATCCTGACAGCTTAGTCGGCCTAGCCCACAGGAAAGACAAGTCAATACGCGCGGAGCTAACCAAGCCGCGGGTTTCCTCACGATGTTTTCCTTCACAGTTAGCGTGTGGTATTGCTACTGCAAATAACATAAATACAAAGGAAAAATTCACAGAATTCGTGCCTCAAACGACTATCGAGCACATTGGAAATGAATCGAGTTATAATGTCATGTGAAAAATGGCGTACTGACTTTGTCGTTTGTCGTTTTCAAAAATGTTAGGCTACAGGGCAAACCTTTAACCGTCGATCTTCTTTATTTTAGGCTCAAATTGTAGCTGACTAAATTGTCCAGAGGAGATTTCTCAAATTCTTATATCATTCTTCGTTTCCAAAATATCGAGCGCCAAAATTTAAAATTCGGAAAAAATTGAATTTTTTTTCACTATTCCGGCCATAACTTTTTTCGTTTTGAATATCATATCTTCACAACTCTCCGAGATATACAGGGATCACACTTTTTCGTGACATCGGAGCCTACACTGGAGCGAAGGAAACGACATTTCCAATGTCAAAACAAGTCGCATAAATACAAGTACAACATAGGACGAGGCAAAGTCATAGCGTCAGAGTGCACCACCCACTTTACCTTACTACTTTTTACTTTAGTTTTACCCACTTATGTTTATGTTTGTGTTCTTGCCGGGATGGTGCGAGGTGGCTGGAGACAGAGAGAGATGGAAAATAGGGGGGGGGGGAGGCTTTTGCCCAGCAGTGGGACACAAAAGAGGCTAAGTAAAAAAAATGTTTACAAAGTTGCTCAAGTGATAGATAGGAAGGTAGATGATAGGAAAGTTGCAGTAATTTGTACCAATTTTCCTATCATAGTTAAACATTTAACGCGTCTAATAGCGATTGTTTATTAGGTTTACATAAATTAGAATAAAATACAAAAATACCTTTTTAACTTATGTAACAGACTTTTCAACTTTATTACCAAGTGATTACTAATACTTGTGTAGAATACTAGATACAATCGTCGCCGTTAACATTATTTTGATACCAGACATCTTTGTCTTCTAAATATTCCCGACGTTTCGTCAACGTTCTAGTCACCGTGATCACTGGTACATCCCTGTGTGACCAGGGCAACAGGGGCGGTAACTGAGTCTCTCCCGCAGGTCGGCTGCTGTCTCGACCCGCCCTCCCTGGTCGTGATCTCCCAGTACATGTCCTGGGGCTCTCTCTACTCGCTACTGCACGGGGGCGCCGGCGGCGCGGGGGGACGGGTCGTGGTGGACTGCGGGGCGGCGCTGAGACTGGCCTATGACGTGGCTAAGGGCATGGCCTATTTGCATTCGCTCTCCAGGGACAAGATTCTGCCGACGTACCACTTGAATAGCAAGCATGTTATGGTGAGTTTCTTTTTCTTTTTGTGACGTGTTTTGATAGAGAGATAGCTGTTACTGGGGCGGCCTTTGGACTGGCTTATGACGTGGCTAAGGGCATGGCCTATTTGCATTTGCTCTCCAGGGACAAGATTCTGCCGACGTACCATTTGAATAGCACGCACGTTATGGTATGTATCATTCTCTGCGGCGTGAATAAGGTAGCTGTAAAGGCGTACTGCATCCGCTCTCTAGGGACAAGATTCTGCCGACGTACCTCTTGCTATCACGTTATGGTAAGAGTTTGTTTCTGTTTGTCTCTTCATGGCGTAGGTACATCCATTCGCTCTCCAGAGACGAGATTCTGCTGACGTATCATTTGAACAGCAAGCATGTTATGGTGAGTATTTTTCGTAATGGATTTACATTATACCGGAGCGTGCCCACATTTTGAATAGCAAGTTGGTTGGTTGGTTACGTGTTCATTGTAAAGTAAAAGGAATGCCGTACTTACCTGAAGCTTCTGTTCAGTGTCAAGATTCTTCCTAGGTACCATTTGAATAGCAAGCAAGTATGGTGATTGTTTTTCTTGTTTGACTAGTATTTGGGATTAAATGGTTGCCTTTTATCATCTAATGTTTGTCCGGTTCTTTGTCGGATGATAATTACTAAACGATTGAAGTATTTCATTTTAGTAGAATCCTTGAGTCATCTCGAGTAACATAGGATCTCTAAACTGGCAGTCGTGGTGTGTCTTTTTATAGTAGACCGTAAAACTCAAGTGTGCAGGACAAAAACTGACAATTTTATATCACCCACCTTAAACTATGTTCGGTGCCTACCCAACAATATGATTCATCAACTATGTTTCGTTGTTCTCGTGTAAGTACAATAAAAAACAACTGTCCTATTCCTTGCAGATCGACGAAGACCTGACGGCGCGTATCAACATGGCGGACGCGAAGTTCTCCTTCCAGGAGAAGGGGCGGGTGTACGACCCCGCCTGGATGGCTCCGGAGGCGTTGAGCAAGCCGCAAGCCAAACGGAACTGGGAAGCGGCTGACATGTGGAGCTTTGCCGTGCTCCTGTGGGAGCTTGCCACTAGAGAGGTCTGTATTTTAGGCTATTGTTCGTTCTGAAAGGTCAGGAGTGGCGTCAGATCGCGTGTGAAACAGTGAACCGAAATTGAAAACCAAGCTCCAAGAATCCCACTTCTGATGTCGGCCACTGCTATGCAACATACATTACTTTCTGTGGCTATCAAGGAGATTGGCTTTATACGGAACCAAAATGGTACGAAGTTTGGCGTTCAAGCGCAATCACCGTAGTCAGGTGACGGTCAATCCTGACTGAAGATGATCCGTCGTTGTTGCTCTAGGACCGTGTCTAGAGTGTGTAAGAGACAAAAACTACTTGATACCGCCAGAAAGAAAAGGGGGGAGTGTACGACCCCGCCTGGAACCCCCATAGGCTTTACACGAGGAATTGGGAAGCTGCTGACATATGGAGCTTTGCCGTGCTCCTGTTTTAGCTGGTTACTAGAGAGGTCAGTAGTTGGGCGCTTCTATCTCCGAGAATCCCACTTGTGATGTAGTGATAAGTGAACTTCGTGGACCTGTCATGGGAGCTGGCTACTAGAGCGTTCTGTGGCATAGTTAATTACACTTTTGATGTTAATTCTCTTGTTGAGTCGTTGCATAGATGTCTATCTTATGTCTATACAGAGCTTCGAAGTGCTTCTTTGGGAACTTGCCAACTAGAGCCTTCTTTAGCTTTCAGAAGCGCACTAAGTTAGTGGCCTTCTGAAAGCTAATATTTGTGGCACTAACATTAGTGTGTGTGTGTGAAATTAAAAGTGAACTAGATGACACTTGAAGGTCGATACGTCCGGACTCTAGTGGTCTGTGCATAGATAAACTCGCTGTAAAACGAAGTTTCAGCTCGCGAGAAGCAGCTGTTGTCTTTATTTCTGTTGGCGATGCATGGTCGGAGAACGCATGGATAAAGCCGTCAAAGGGGTTTTTGACTTAGCATAGAGAAAATTCACAATGTCTATTGTGAAAATTAGGGGTACAAAATGCACCTAGCCCTTGTTAACTAGGGAAACAGTGAGGGACCATATCCTTTCTGATCCACTGGATAGTTACAATACATTTAAATTTTTGATACTTCACAAAATGTGAACAAGGATGTCGGCAAATAAGACATAAACAAAGACTAGGTTTCCTAATTTATATATTCAGGAGGAGTCACCAACCCTAGGAGAGAGAGAGAGTAATTATAGATTTTCTTTAACCAACTATCTCCAATATTGTTGGCAATCTTTCTCGATCGAAAACTTTTGTTTTTCTCTCAGTTTTGTATCTGCAGTCGGCTCCTCGAGTCCTAATCAGATGTTTTCATGTTGTTTTGAACTCCAAGCAACGTTAAGCTGGGGCTCAAGTCTCATTTTTAATAGAACGAAAGTGTAACAATCACTGCTGTTTTTTGACACTATTTCTAGTCGCGTACACAAACACCTCTCGATGGCGTGTCACTGGAGCTATCACTGACGTCCCATTGTACAAATAGGAAGTCTTATCCTTATTAACTTATCTATGGTAACATCATTGACATTATAACGGTAGTCTAGTCCTTATTTGACGTTTCGACGGGGACTTTAAAATAATCGAAACACTGATTTGTTACAATTGAAGCGCCATTAAACAAATACACCTTTTTAGGGTGTAGTTGTTAGGTGATTGTTCAAAAGTGAACATACATTTTCTTCTCTTTCGTCATATTAAGACCATTTACGACTGTCCGTGGCGAAATGCGCTGGCGTATTCTCCAGCTGGCATTTTTGGGGGATCGTAGCCGCGAAGAAGAAAGTTGAGAGACGTAGGGCTCGAGCCCTACTTAGAAAGTCGGTGAACCCCATTTTCGATACCAGACGCCGAATTGGTTAAGACATTTCAGTTGAAGAAAGACGTGGTTTGGTGCCGCTTATCCCTAAAGAGCGGAAACGTGATGGGATTGCCGTCATTATCAAGGTATGTAATAATTTAATCGGCTTCAAAATCCGCAGTCTTATTTACAGACAATCGATGCCACTAAATGACTTGTAGGTAGTTTTAACGTAGGTACCCAACTAAATCATTAGGTACCTCTAAAGTGAAGTCTCGATTTTAGTTCGTAATAAGCTTAGGGCGTCACACACGACGAAGTTACTATTTTAATATACAATATCGCTCGCCATGTATTTCGATGGACACATGACGAAGATAAAATATATTTTCATAGTTTTGTTGGATTGAACCCAAGAAATTGATGTGAGACTTTAACGTCTCTGTAATTGAAACAAAATATAAAAAGTTTCTGACACATCCACAGATAATTAAGAAATTAGTGAATGTCACGTTCTATTGTAGGTAGCTAGATGCTAGAAAAACAATTGTGTGTCTAGTGTGTTGGGTTGTTGTAGAGCTCTTGAAACACATTTTAGTATTTGTTTATAAGACCGTTAACTTTACGTAGGTAGGTACTTACACTTTTGAAATGTACACTTTTAAAATATGTACTTACATAATCTTTATCCTTTGCAGATAGCCCTGTCATTTTTTGCGACCGTGACCTATCAGACACTCCTAGATAGGCTGGGAAAATTGTAAATGCGTGCTGTGTGCTGCACAACATTGCAATCCAGACCGGTACACCCTTACCACAACCCCTGACACCCAGAAGAACAAGCTGCGGAAGATCAGTGGCAAATTCAGGCAAGAATACAAGTATTTACTACTGGTGTTGCTTCAATCAATGGATAATTCAAATCTCCAATTATATTATAATTTAAGATTTGAAGTACTTATTGACGATGAATGGTGATGTGCAATCTAGCCTCTAAACTAAGTTGGCCACAATATAAAAGTTCCACAAACGACAGAAAAACCAGATATTTTTTTGAGTTTTTGAGGTCTCAAAAATAACTTTAATAATTAAAAAACCTATTGAATCTTAAACATTTTATTTTAATAAAAGAGTATTAACAATAAGTCAATTATAAAATTAAATCACGGTCATGTATGAAATTATCAACTATCAAATTAATAATTAAAACATTTGCAGGTGATGCCCCATCCCTTCTTCTGAAGACAGCTCGCTGAGTCCCTGTAACCGACTCAATGGCAACAGTTAGTGGACTGCTGGCTTGTGCTTGCTCCGAAGACGCCTCAGCAAGTTGGCTGATGGGTCGGGCTTGATGCAGGGACCCCTCAGCAGTAGCAGCAGCAAGCTGTTGGATGGCAGCCGCTAGCCTATTTGAGGCTTGCGCATGCTCTATGGTCGCCTCTGCATTTGCAGGCTCTAGCTCAGCGAGCCGTGCATCTGCATTTTCCAAGGCCGTGGGTGGCAGGAGTGATTCTGTGAAAAAAAGTGTAAATGCAATTAATTATTTTATTGGGTGTAACAAAGTCCCCATATAAATGGTCCACACTAAAGTAACTCACAGTAAATTATTCGTATTCACAAGTACAACCCCCTAGTTTTAGTGTATATATATATATTATATGAATTTTGACACACCCTGTATAAATAAGATTATTAATTACCTTCTGTATTTCGTCGACGACGTCGCTGCGTCGGCGGAGCGGACGGCGCGCCTTGAAGGGGTGATTGCTCTCTTTGGTCTCTGAAATAGGAATAATAAATGCATATACTTAAATGTTTAATGTTGTTTTTAATTACTCATCTGTGGCAGAGCCTAAAAGCATGGTAATGTGTTTGGCTATGTATGAATATACTCTTACTCATAGCTCCAATAAGTAACTTCAATAAGTACATAACCTTTGTTATTTTTTATTTATGTTCATAATTAACCACACACACCGTTGCCTGTATTAAGCTCTGAAAGAAATTATATTTGTATTTGGAAATATCTTCTCATAGACACCAATAAAATATACTAAGGGGCTCCAGGAGGTAATACTAGCACCACGGAGGAAAAACAATCATATCTTTTTTACAGATTGAATTTGAAAAATGCGATCTCTCAATCATGTTAACAGTGACTTTTAGGACCCACGACAAATAACCTAGAATCATGAACGTAGGACTAGATAGCATTTATGCCAAAAACGACCACTAATGCTGTCTAGTCCTAGGTTTTTGGCCTTAGGTCCACGGCCATGGGTCCTTAAAATCACTTTTAACTTTATAGAGATTGTACACTAATGCTGTCTAGTCCTAGGTTTTTGGCCTTAGGTCCACGGCCATGGGTCCTTAAAATCACTTTTAACTTGATAGAGATTGTACAGACACTTTTTGCAATTTCTTAAGGAAAGTATTAGCCAGGAGTATTAATTAGTTTCAATTTCAATGGATTATCACAGGCTTTTTGTTGGTTTTAGATGGAGTAGACTTGCCCAGCATCTATACCATCCTGACAGTTTAGTCGGCCTAGCCCACAGTAAAGGCAAGTCAACCAAGCCGTGGGTTTCCTCATGACAAACAATGTCCCAGGCACTGAAGCGTCCGAGTGATACTCATCCCTCATCCCTCTCATCCCTAGTGATACTCATCTATTGAGTGTGATAGTGTCACTGGACGCTTTATAAATCATGACATTACGTAGAAGCAAAAGCCAAGTTTTTTGTTAGTCACTGCCTTCAATCTTTATGAGAAAAAACTTTATGAAGTAATTTGTGCTCACCATACGCCAACCCCCCCGGCTCTTTCCAGGCGTAATCTGACGAGAGGCTGTTGAGGACATTGGCTCCTTCCCGCCACATGCGCTTAGCCAGACTGCGCCCCTCCGTTGAGCGATTGAAACGCCCAAGAGCCAGCTCTGGCTTGTTTTCAAAGAACCCAATAAGGGCTTCGAGCTGCTCTACGCTCACCATCTGTAAATATTAGTATTATGATTAAACTAAATATAGGTAATTGAGAACTACAAAACCGATCGTTTCGATGCTTCAACACCAAGCTTACCTAACAATCGCATGAAAATCAATAGGTACATACCTTGTGGATGAAATAAGGATAAGAATGTAAGAACTTTCTTAGTCTTATAGCAATCAGCCGGTTATTCTGAAACAATTTAACGTTTTAACTTCAATTCAATTCAATTCTGCTTTATGGACTTACTGCACTGATTATACAGTACAACTTCGCCAATGTCACGTGTTAGGCAAGACTATAGCCAATCACAACAGCGAACGAGGCTCGGTCAGAATTTTGAGGCAATCAGAACTGTTTGTCGGAAGGTTATAATGGGATGCTTAGTGATTTTAGACCGTTTGTTTTTTAAGCTAAAGTTTGATATTGTTGTCTGAAAGGAATTTACCTATAATGTATACAAGAGGGGAATTTGCCTGGGAGAGGATAAGTTTAAGATTAGTAGGTCGGACAATGTTATCAGGGAGGACATCCAAAAGAGAAAATCGGAGATTGGGACAATTAAGAAGCATATGTTCTGCAGAGCCGTCGTCCAATCCACACTCACAAAGGGAGTTGTCTCTCACTCGGATCTTAGCCAGGTGGACCGGTGTGCAGGCATGTCCCAAGCGTAAACGACAAATGGTCGAGGTCACACGTTTATCCAGATCACGAAATCTAAAAAACCATGGTTTCGACGGGATGACAGGTTGAATTTCCGCATAATGCTTGCCTTTAATGGTCTGGGAGATCTTCCAGTCATTATCCCAGGATTTTTTCATCCGTGAGCCGGCCAAGGGGGCCAAATCGTGGGCAGCTATTTTATAATGAGGGATGTCACCAATTTGAGTGGCTATTTTAGCATGGGCATCGGCAGTATCGTTGCCAATAATGCCACAGTGTCCGGGGATCTATTCTATTCTATTCTTGTTTTGAATGGCACTTGTACTGTGCGTGACTAGCACAGTAAATTCCGCCAATATCATGTGTTGAAATAGGAAACAGTAGAGCAAGTTAAAATGTACGGTGGTATTTATGACTCTACATTCAAAATAATCGCTTACCTTGGCTTGATGAAGTTTTTACACATACTAATGTTACATTTATTATAGTTATAGTTTTATTATGTTAGTTTTAATAAATCTACTTAGAATATTTACAAGAGGAGTATTTACATGGGTTAGGAGGAAGTTAGTATTAACCGGACGAGGAAAGGAAGGGGGCAACATGTCGTATAAGGAGAGCTGATGATTGGGACATTGGAGTAAGATATGGTCAGCAGAACCCTCATGGAGTCCACATTCACATAGGGAGTTATCTCGAACCCGGATCTTGGCTAAGTGCACAGGGGTGCACGCATGTCCTAGTCGTAGACGGCAAATTGTAGAAATTACGCGTTTTTCCAGATGCTTTGCTTTGAAAAACCAAGGTTTTAGTGGAATATTGGGCTGGATGCTGGCAAAATGTTTTCCCTTAATTTGCTTAGAGGTGTCCCATGTCGTTTTCCAGGCTTTCTCTAACTTTGGTTTGGCGAGAGTAGCAAGGTCGTGAGAATAATTATGGTACCGTGTAAGAGAGCCGGACTGAACTGCTTCTCGAGCGCAAGAATCTGCAGCCTCGTTACCAAGAATACCACTATGGCCGGGGATCCAAGCAATTACAACTTCGAAATTTTGTACGTGACAGCGGTTAAGGGCCTCTCTGATTTTAAGAATAATTGGGAATTTTGACTTGCTGCGGAATGGGCAAGAAAGAATTGCATGTAAACAACTGGAGGAATCCGATAGGATTAAAGATTTTCGAAGCTTGTGGGACTCAATGTAGAGGACAGCCTCTAAAATGGCCGTAGCTTCGCCTGTGAATACAGACGTTTCTGGGGGACACTTATAATTGAGAATTATATTGTATTTGGGAATCCAGACGGCCACTCCAACATCACCGTTTTCTAATAATTTAGAAGCATCAGTGAAGATAGTTAACCACGAATTCCAATGATTATGGATGATATTATTGAACGTTTTGTTAGCAGCCGGTGACTCTTTATCAACACCCAAGTTTTCGACAACCTTGGGGTGAAATATTAGTGCATCATATGGGGATGCAAAAATTGGATTGAGGTCGAACATTATGGTTGGGTTATTTAGTTTTGAATAGCTAATAAGACTTTTAAGGAGACAAGGAAGATTTGATGAGGATTCGGATTGATCCACTTGTGCAGATACTGAAAGACGTTTAAGAGTGTTAAGTTTATAAATTAAAGGATGACTGTTGTACTGAATGAATCTATTTAAATATCTATCACAGAGGTACTGTCTACGTAAAGAAAGAGGTGGGTCTACACATTCCACCTGAAGAGCATTGGTAGGGGTGGATTTCATTGCACCTAATATGATGCGGAGGCATTTATATTGAATTATATTGAGTCTTGCCATAGCTGCCCTGTTACATGGGTCTAAAATAAAACAGGCATAATCAAAGTGACTCCGTACGATGGCATTATATAAAAGCTTTTGCGTATATGGGTGAGAACCCCACCATACGCCAGATAATGATCTTAAAATGTTTACACTTTTTTCACATTTTTGGGCAATATAATTAAGATGTGGGATACCAGTCAGTCGCGTGTCTAGGATTACTCCCAGGAATTTAACCTTATTATGGACTGGGATCTGATCCTCTCCAATAACTATGTCAATGTCCGGGATTGACCTTTTCTTAGTAAAAACCACAGTTGAGGACTTGGAGACTGATAGAGATAGGCCATGTTCTGATAGCCAGTCCACTAAGTACCTTAGAGCAAGGTTTAATCGCTCTGTAGATTCCGAGATGGAATCGCTGGAGTAATAAAGGGCTAAATCATCAGCATACTGGAGAATCTCACAGAAACAATCAACAGATTTTTCCAGTTCACAAGTATAGATATTGTAGAGGAGGGGGCTTAATACCGATCTCTGAGGAAGTCCTTTCCATATGGTTTTGGGGGTAATATTAGAGGAGTTAGGGCATTTAATAATGATAGCTCTTTCCATGAGTAGATTACATATAAAACGTGTCAGCTTCGGCGGAATGCTCAGCTGGTGCATTTTCTGCCTGAGTATCGGAAGAAGAACGTTATCATATGCGGATGCTACATCCAGGAAAACACCGACTAAATATTCTTTTCTTTTAAATGCAATTTGGATGTCTGTTACGAGGATAGATAGGCTATCCAGAGTACTCATGCCTTTTCGGAAGCCAAATTGAGATTTGGCTAAGACTCCTCTCGACTCGAC
Organism: Yponomeuta evonymella; assembly: GCA_963969515.1. Taxonomy (NCBI): domain Eukaryota; kingdom Metazoa; phylum Arthropoda; class Insecta; order Lepidoptera; family Yponomeutidae; genus Yponomeuta; species Yponomeuta evonymella. The sequence continues at coordinate 16,746,160 of OZ018353.1, forward strand.
GATCCACTCTAACCTGTTTTTCATCATGTGTTCCATAACTTTACACAATGCTGACGATAAGGCGATTGGGCGGCGAGAATTGGGGTCAGTAGGGTCCTTACCGGTCTTTAATAAAGGGATAATTATCTGTTTATTCCAAGAATCCGGGACTGAGCCGAATTCAAAGAAGAAATTTGCAAGTTCCAGGTAGTAGCGCTTGATCTTGGAGCTAGACTTTGAGAGAAGAGAATAGGGTATACCGTCAATGCCCGGGGAGGAATCGGAGAGACCAGTTAAAGCTGAGTCGAGTTCATCGTATGAAAAAGGAGAATCCATACTGTTTGAGGATAGAAGAAGAGTGGGAGTGGACGGCAGGGAATCGAAATTAGGGACAAAGGGAGGGGCTAATCTGTTACTGAACCCTTCAAGCCATAAAGAGGGGTCATTGGAAGATACGTCGTGAGTGGTAAGGGACCCTCGGAATCTTTTGATGTTTCTCCATATTAAAGAGTTAGGGGTCATAGGGGATAGGTTTTCACAGAACTTAATCCAGCCCTGCTTCTTTTTTTTGGAAAGCAACCTTTTGGCAAAAGCTGCTTTTCGTTTGTAATTAATAAGATTTTCCATAGTCATTGATGAAATATACCTATTTTCAGCTACATTTCTTTGGTTCACAGCATCTGTACAATCAGAGTCCCACCAAGGTGGAGATAATCTGAACCTTTTCCGGGATTTACGAGACTGAGCAGATGATGTTAGTGCCACTTCGAATTTATTATAATTTTCAGTAAAATTGCTTTCAGAGTTGGGAGGAATCAAGTTCAATTTGTTTTCTACTGAGGAAATGAAGTCGTCCCATTTGTCTTTACCCACTTTATACTTGGGGAAAGGAGAGGGATCTGTAGCAATAGAGGGTCTGTTGGATATAGACATTATTATGGGATAGTGGTCACTGCCATATGTATTAGAGAGAACAGCCCAGGAAGTTGAGGATGAAAGTGATGGGGAGCAAAAGGACAAATCTACAGCGCTTTTGGGGTTCTGGGTAGGGAGAACCCGACGTGTGGGGGATCCATCATTTAGAAGGCAGACATTTAGGTCGTCGAAAATATCTAAAAGAGCGATAGAGAAAGCGTCACTATAGTAGGAACCCCACGATATGTGGTGGCCATTAAAATCACCCATACAGAGAAGTGGGCTGGGAAGAGAGGAAATTGTACTATACAGGGAAGGAAGAATGGAAGGATGGGGATCAGGGATGTACACGGACACGAAAGTAATGTTGAAGACTCTTAGAGCAACAGCATTAAATTCCCGTCCGTGCATAGGAAGAGGAATTGAGTAAAATGGAAGAGAGCGCTTTACTAGTAAAGCACTACCTGCATATCCGTCATCTCTGTCATCCCGAAGGCACGAGTAACCCGGGATCCGAAATCGGCTACCGGGCACCAGCCATGTCTCGGAGATGGCAATGATGATTGGATTAAATTGGTCTAAAAGTAGTAGAAGTTCAGATTTCTTTCGCCGCAGGCTCTGGGTGTTCCACTGAAGGACTTGAGCCATAGTTGTTATTGTTCATATTTACTAGTTGAATTAGTTTTTCAGCTACGTTGGGCGGTATTGAGTCATTGAATTTGGATATTATGCAAATGACTGTGGAAAGAAGCATTTCGATGAGGTTGTCATTTGGTGTGATGGGAGAGGCTGTGTTGGTCATTAGCAAGTGACCATTAGGAAATGAGGATGGGATCTCGGATACAATTCGTTGGTGAGCTTGCTTATCGTAGCCCTTACCCACTGGAGAGCGAGGACGTCGGGGGGTAAACACTGTTTTTCTGTACGAGATTTGATTTTGTGGTGGCGAGTTTACTTGAGAGGGGGTAGATGTTGTCAAAGGGGGAGAGGAAGAAGCAACTGATGCGTATGATTTCCTTGTGGTGGGGACACGGGATGCTGCTTCAGAAAAAGATATATTTTCCTGAGCCATTAATAGTTTCATTGTCCTCTGTCTAGATTTTTCTGGACAATTGATGGAATTGGAGAAATGTGTGTCAGTACAGTATACACAGGAAGCATTTTCTTCAGATACCTCGCACGACTCACCCAAGTGAGGACCAGCGCATTTGTAGCAGCGGGGCTTTGATCTGCATTGGGCTTGGACATGACCATATCTAGAGCAAGCTAGACATATTATTGTTGGGTAATGGTATATTTCGACATCAGTAGCCACGTGATATGAGTATATCTTGTCAGGAAGAATTTGACCTCTAAATGTGAGAACTACAGATTGGGTTGGGACCCATGTCGAGATTCCGTCACTTCTTATTTTGCGGTTCATTCTGCGAGCTTTTAGAACAATTCCGCAGTTATGTGGGAGTTCTAGCGATGCGACAAACTCGTCCATGGACATATCCAGCGGGACTTGCTTGACGACACCCATTCGTGTTATGTTAAAGGTCGGGATTGTGGCTTTGTAAGAGTTATCTTTCAGGGCAGGGTTTTGTAGAAAGTGGTTGGCATCCTCAGCAGTGCGAAACTCCACCGCCACTCGGTTTCGTCCAACACGTTTTACGCCGTCGCGAACAATGTTGTTAATTTTATTTTGGTGGAGGAACTGACCAAATTTAATCGGTTTAACCTTCTCACTAGCACCAGAGACAGATCTGTCTCAACGCATCGGGAAACGTCAAACGCGCAACTGAGACAGAGTTGTCCCAAAAGGCAACAGACCAAAAAAATGCTAAAATGTGTTTGACGTTCTATGATATCGGTTTATGGTTATTGTTCGTTCATGTTCGGCATGAAATTCCCTTTAATCTGTGATAAAATACTCTAAGACTTCCTAAAAAAAAAACTTGTCAATCTTAGTCGAAAATTTCTTGTTGGAAAGTGGCGAGAGCACAGAAGAAAACTACGAGAAAAACAGGTTTTTTGTTAGAAAGGTAAGTGAAAAGTGTATTTACGTGTTACTTTATGCATTTATTTCAATCCTTACACATAGTTTTACCTAAAGAATGCTATAAATACTTTAAATTTGGCCCAAGAAAATGTTCGATATAGCAACTTTGAAAAAAGTTGTACTTTCTTTCGAAATTTTTGATCATTGTTTGTGTATTTTGGATAAAACCCACTATATTTGGCCAGTAAGACTATCGTACTTTGTTATTTTATTCATTTTTATGTAGAATTACTAAGTAATAGTGAAAAATATTACAAAAACAAAACATTTGCCGTTGTTTTCCGATAAGTTCGTATACCGGAAATCGACCACTAGGGTCACGACCTCCGGCCTTCTCATCCGGTTCTATAGTGATGGGCTTAGTGATTATTTCAATTGATTATCGAAATAAATTTTTTATCAACTTCAATACACCGTTACTATAAGTTTCTAGTGAGAATACGCAAATTTCCAATTAGATTCTAATACATCTCGTAGTTTATAGGAAAATTATTATTTATTTATTTTACAGATGTGGAGACCCGGGCACCCCAAGAGTTTCTTGAATTACTGCAAGACGACGAGGAAGAGGATGAGAGCGAGGGGGAGTTAGAGGTCGGGCTGGAAGAGGAGGAGGAGGAGGAGACTGGGGTGGGAAACCTGATGGTATGTTATAATAATTATATAAATATTACATAACATACATAAGCGGCCTATATGCGTCCCACTATAGGGCACAGGCCTTCTCTCAGGGAGAGAGCATGGGCTTAATCACCACGCGTGCCCACCGGGGATTGGGTATTTCAAGCGCGTGTACGTGAATAGCTCAGACACTCAGGTTTCCTCACGATGTTTTCCTTCGTTAGCGAGTGGTATTGCTACTACTATAACTTCACAAATGTACATAACTTAGAAAACCAAGTCATAGCTACATGCCCGCACCGGGGATCGAACCTGGGTCTCCCGCTTCCTAGTCCGAGGTTCTACCCACTAGGCTACCACTGCTGTATAAATATAAATATTAATTTTGTATTATTTCTTGTTCGTTCCGTTATTTTAGGTTTATATTTCTTCCAGGCAATGGACATCATGGTGGAGGAGGAGAACTGGGAGCTAGTGCCACTGGAGGCACTAAGCGTCCCGCTTTCTACCTCTAGGTACAATACTTAATAATTTTTTTCCATCTTCTATGCGGAAGTAAGACTTTTTTAACTGTTTATTTTTTCCAGCAGGCTCTCCAGTAGCAGCAGCGAGGATGACGAAGTGCGCAGGGAAATTTTGCGCAATATCAGCCCGCAGTAAGTTGAATCAATATTTATCCCATGCCATGTTTTTGTGTATCTATGGAACAGATTTCAGGTTAATTTTATTTTACAGGTCTGTTCACGACGACGAGCTGCCGCGCTTTCGGGTGGAGCAGCTGCCGGACGCGCCGGGACCCGCCGCTGCTGCTGCTCGAGGATGCGGCGCCACTCAGATTTTCCTTGCCTTTGTTTGGTTACGGTTTTCGGCTGTCGTCCATTCATCTATTATGTTGTATATTTGAGAGAGGATGACGCATGACTGATGGGTATCAGTAATTTATATGTAAGATTTGTGCATGTAGATAATAAAAGTAGACATACTTCGTCTGCTCCTTCACATTCTGTTTTCTTGTTTGTTTGACCAATCTAAATTGGTTTCTAGATTGGTGAAAATCTTATTTGCCTATCGAACTAATGGAACACGTGGAGTTTAACATTTTTCATTTATTCGATGGGTAGGTAAGATCACACGACACACCATTTTGTAAGTACCTAACCTAATAATTTACTCTTGCAGTTCTTGTCTTTTGTCTTTTTCTATGTCATGTTTTGCTTTTTGTGTACTAATAGCGAGACCATTTCGACGTGAATTCCATAAAAGTATTGTTAAAATATTAAATTTTCAAAGCTCCATACTCCTAAAATGTAAAAGTCATAAAAATTATAATCAGTATAACTCGCGATAGCATTAATAATAATAGAATATTGTTATCTACAAATAAATTTATTAGGACATAATTCAGCTCATTCCAAATTACGAATGTTTTCAACTCAACTCTTTTAAAATGTTTGTATATTTTATCACTACTTATATATGACAAAATGACAAGTTTACAACATTTTAGACATGAAGGAAAACATCGTGAGAAAATTCGCTGTTGGTGTAGTAAAAGTTAACACCAGAAGCAATACGATTGATCAACAACTAATTTTATTTGTAATAAAATATGACATAGGTAATTGTTAAGTCAATCACCACTAACAACGTATAATAAGGCTATTACAAACAATGTTATGGTTAGATACTTACTTACTGGCGGTTAGTATAAACAAACTACTTGACGCCGAACTTGATACTCAATGCGCGGCACACGCCGCCACTTGAGCTCCGACGCTTTATGGACTTGTTTTTTGCTGCCGGGTGACGCATTAGGCTACCTTTTTATTTCACTAATAGCAAGTTGGTAATAAAATATTCTGCATGCGTTTTATCGCAAATTGTTTTCCCCGCATTTTATCGATTCTTGCCCAATGAAAACTCTTCCTTACCCCATCCCTCCTAAATAAGACAAAACAACTAAAATACTATTTTATTGTTTTATTCTTTATTTTTGTCTGAATATTTATTGTAAATAGTGTAAAAAAGGAAAATAAATATTTCATTATGGGTCTACTGTTTTATTTCTCCATTTACCCATTTATTTGTGACCTTGGTACAAAATATAATGCAGTCGATATTTTTCGTTTTTACTAGATTTTGTTGAATATTTCTATAAAAAAGCATAGATTCCAATAAGATTAGAGTATTTTCATTCAATAAAAGTGGTTTTCACTTCGTAAAGACCCACGATTACAGTACATTTTCAAATTCAAATTGTCCCCCTTACACTGTTCAATAGGAAACGTTAGCATTCTCGCAAAATGTTTGATAATGTTTTGGTAATAAATCTTATATGTGAAGAGAAAACAAGCTTGATAGAATGAATAGGTGTATATTCAGCACCTTGTTACATAAATTATCTTTTCCTAAAGTTACGTAATAGTTCGCACACACACAAAAATTTGGGACACTAGGCCCTTATTTGTAGTAATTGCATTTTCGTACTCTGAATTTAAAAAATTGTGTGTCTGAATTTTGATAAAGTTGTTATTGTTTAGTAATGTAATTATTCTAGAGTATAATTCTTTTTATTTCAAACAAATCCGTACATTGGTCAGATAATAATTTGATATTTAGGCAACCTGGTAATTTATTTTTTTTGCGCCGCCATGACACCCCTTTCAATTAATGTCAGTGGGGTGAATTGGGGGTGCGAGTGAAAAGGTTAATTGAGATGCTGGAGGCTGGGTGGGATTCCTCGCGAGTTACGTGCACGAGAAATGGTCCTGCATCTTCTTTATTGTAAGTCCGGTCGGTACCAGTTAAGGACGAGTGCGTGTAGATAGTTTGAATGGACGCAGAAGCAAGATCCGGGCTCGTTATGGCCTTTTTACGGGCGTCTAAATCATTATTCTCTACTAAACGTCGTTTCCTGTTTAGTTCTGGAGTGGACTCCGAGAATAGAGGAGCAGAGTTATCTATGTCTAAATCAGCTCCGTCCGTACCGGTATCCGGGGGATCCGGGGGTCGGTCAGAAAAATGCTCCATCTGGGATAAGCCCAGATGGGGCAGAAAACAACACAAAAACTACTTACCCACTACTACAAGGGTTAGTAAACACAAGATACACTAATTACTGACTAAATCTAGCGAAGGTAATAGAAAGAAGTGGATAGAAAAACCCGAAATTCCAAAACCACGTGTGTCCTAGCAACAACATGAAAGCGAGTTTCAAGATAAAATCGTCCGGGGATCCATGCAATGGTTATGTCTACATGTCAACGTTTTAACTTTGAACAGAAACTTTTTTCGCTGTCAGTGTCAAGACGTAAGACAAGTGACAGCTAATTTTTTTTTTACTTGCCATAGTAGCATAGTTTTATTACATACAGCCATAATTTTGACTTAAACCAATAAATAAATAAAGACTTTAAGCTTTTTTAGAAACGAAACTACTTTAACGTTCTTTTCAGTTTAATTCACAGAAATTCTAGATAAAAAAGCAAGAAAACCACTGTTTTTTGATCGAGACTAATCGAATCGCGGTCGAAAAAATCGATGCCGATTCGAGAGTCCTTTCAAAAAATGCCGCACTAGCTGTCAATCCCTTTTACTTGATGACCTACCATTGGCGCACTTGTAATATTGAATTTCTATCGACCTAAACGTGACGAGACTAGCTCAGATTCCGCCAGTAGCCTACCAGTGAGATTCCCACGTTCATGTGTCGCAATGTCTTCATTCGCTTTGGTCAAGGTCAAGGACATTTCCTCCTCAGGTCCCGTTCGCAGACCTATCTCCCATGGAGTGCGGGATGAAGATCGCGCTCGAGGGTCTCCGCATCACGATCGGGCCCGGCCTCTCGGCTCACATCGCCAAGCTGATCCGCATTTGTATGCACGAGGACCCCGGCAAGAGACCCTCCTTCGACATGGTGCTGCCCATTCTTGAGAAGATGAAACGCTAAGGACAAAAGGGCAGAGAACTAGGGACACGACAAAGGCCTGTCCGGGTTAAGTTAAATCGAAACGATACGAACTAAAATAGACCTTAAGGCTATCAAGTCTCTCATGCTATCTAGTAAAAAAAAATATTTGATTAGTCTGGCCTGAGGGTTTGAAAGATAATAAAATTACAGAAATTTTAAATGCATTTTTGATTTCCTATAATTAAGTTTAAAAAAATATTGTTTCCATAATTATTAACTTTTTAGTATCAAATTTTCTGAATTAAAAACTAGGCACAGGTTAAGAAAAAATATGTCTTTAATGTCCGTTACTTTATTATCTATCAAACCCTCAGACCACATTTGTCAAAAGTATATTCATTTTATTATCTATCTATACTAATAATAAATCTGTAAGGGTCGGTCATGGAGTAAGTTAGTTTGTTTTCAGAGATATTGTGTTTATAGGCTCAAAATATGATACTGAAACTAATTTCACGATTTTTAGAATTTTTTTCTGTATGTGTGTATGTATGTATGTTCCTCCATAACTCTTAAACCAATTATCCGAATTTGATGAAATTTGGTATAAAAACATATAGACATCTGGGACACAGGATAGGCTATTTAAATTCTAGCTCCAGTTATGATAAGACGTGGCCCCCATACAAATGCTGCTTCGTAAAAATCGAAATGTACGCGAACGGAGTCGCGGGCACAGCTAGTAATCAATAAAAAAGTATGCGCGAGCGAGATAGCATGTCGGGTGTGACAGCAACCTTAAATACTGTCAAGGTTAGGTACTACAATACTAGAGCAAGAAATCCCGGGCTTTTTTTGCTATTTAATTGTAGCCACTAACTCCGTAAGTACTTAAGGATTATTTTAGATTGAAAATCGTGTCACCTTTTGACAAAAACCCAACGTTCATATACTCGTACAAACGCACGCTGCGATCTTAGCGGACGTCTAAAGAAATACACTGCCATAATAACAACAGCCTCGTTTCAAGTTATCGAGTAATTATTAGTTAGGGAGGACATGTTGGGAGAAAATTACTGACAATTTTTTTATGTAGCCTATAGAATGCCAACTGCATTCAAACTGCGTCTGAACCGAGGGAATGACACGGAGCGCGGTGTAACAAAATCCCCTTATCTATCCGAAACTGGGTGAGTTCTACTCATCAATACAACTTTTTATATGGGGAAAACTTTGAACAGCCAAATATATAGCGAAATATGAGCAATTCCATGCATGTTATATGATGCCATAGTGGCAACTTTATTATGGAATAGGTAATATTTTGTTTGCTATTTCGAAGTTGTTAAAAGTAGTTTGTATTGAAACAGCACACTCTGTGTCATTCCCTCACTTCACAATCACCAGATGGGATGCATTTTCAGATAGATATGGGGATTTTGTAATACCCTGTAAACAAAATTACCGGGTTCGGGAAGGGAAGAGGACGAAAAATGACTGGTAAAATATACAAAGAAGTCATTGGAAAGTGAATGATAGAGAGGTGCAGTGATGGTAAAACTAGCGGTGCCAGTAAAAACGAAATGGCGGTCTAACCTGTCAGGGCTGCGTTTCATAAAACTGCAAATTGTAGTTCAAATCGATGTACACTGTCCGAGTCATTCTACTTGTTAATCTGTGTGTTAATTGACAACATTTCATATTTTACAACGCCTAAAACTAAAAATACCGTTTCTTAATTTTGCTATCCTGATTACGAAAAAAATATTTACAATTTTCATTATTGCTTAATTTTAGAGAAAATAAATAAAAACCAAAAATTGTGTTTTGACGTCACACATACGGTAGAATGAGGAGTTACCATATTAAAAAAAAAGTTATTATGACAGATGTCATAGTTGACTGACAAGAGAAATGTCATTAAACGTCAATCAACAATGGTTTTTTAAAAGTCGGCAAAGGTGTTAGTATTACCTATTATGCCGTATGTGTGACGTCATTTGGCATTTACGTCCTTTTAGAATAAGACGAAATTCAAACAGAAAATTATGAATGAAAATCATCGAATTTCTGAAAATAAAAAAATATGGGTCGTTTTATTTTGTATCTAGTTTCCTTCAAGACAAAATACGTATGCTAAAAAATTGAAATGTTGTCAATTGGCTATACAATCTACATGAAATTGGTAAAACTAGCAGCGCCCGAGTAAAAATCGAAATGGCGGTCAAACTAGCCAGGGCTGCGTTTCATAAAACTACAGTTCGTAGTTTATTACGGCAATTCGATGTACATTATGTGGGGAGTCATCCTACTTGTTAATCTGTGGGTTAGTTGGCTATACAATCTGCATCAAATTGTCATTATAAACCATGAATTATGGCTCAGGAGGTTCCTTAAGACTAAAAGTGTTGCGCTGTGAAGATAAATACAGTGTGGAATCACTCCACTATCTGTTATAATTAGTTTCTTGTCACTTGTAAAGTTGTAACCAACAGCGTCTGAATTTGCAATCCAAATTGCTGTTCCATGTCATAGTTAGATTGCCATTTGTTTTTTTTTCTGATAAAAAAAGTGACCTTAGTAACACTGACTATGACATAATTGGGAAAATTTAAGGCTTCCTAAGTTTTCTTCCAGAAGTTGTAATTGAATAATAATAATAATAAAAATATTTATAATTGAATTGTAGTTGTTGTTTTCATAGGATGAAATAGTGCCTTGGTGACTTTCGTAGCGGATTTTTTTACTTTTCTGACATACATAGGGAGAGATAGTGGATCAACATGCAAATTGAGATATTTTTACAGTGCCATTAAAGAAAACTGTATAATCAAACATTTTATAAAATCTTTCAGCAATCTCTAGTTTTACATTATATTGTAAATTTTTATTTTGACAGTAATGTTGTTTATTTAAAGGTTGTGTTTCTTTTTTAATTGAATTGGCGATATTTTGATGAAAACTATTCATTGAAAATTGTGGTTATGAAATGAAAGAAATATTAAAAGTAATCAATAATTTACTTTTTGTAACATACTTATGTCATAATATATTTAATTGGTGCTGAGTTTAATTTGAAACATAAGTTTAACAAGTGAAATAATTTTAATGTTAAGTAAAATGTTTTGATGATTGAAACTGTATTTAGAATCTCTATAATAGACAATAACTTGATTCTACAATAGCTTTGAACAATATAAATTGTTTTACTTAGTTTTATTTTTTAGGCCAAAGAGGTTGAAACTAAAATAATGTAGTTCCAATGTCTGGTAATTTATTTATCATTTTTTTATGTTTTGCTATAATAATACAAACACAGTAGCTGAAAAGTCTACTTTTGTATATTATATTGGCTTACTGGCCCACATTAAATACGTATATGCACTTAGAGAATATTAATGACAGAATCACAGTAGTTTACAAAGTTTAAAACACAATTCTTTGGGCTTTGAATTTTGAAACTACTAAACACCATGAATGTTGAGTGCCTTTAAAAATGCCTGATGATGAGACGATGATCTAGTTGTAACTATAAATTAATTTTAAATTATAATGCCTTAATATGATTAATGTCTTATGAATAAACCTATATATGTATCTATAAATAATATTTTTTGATGTGAATTAAACATTGCAACTTTTATAAAGCTGTTAATATACTAACCTTTGTAATAAAACAGTATAAAAAAAAATACTCTGATGTTTGAATTACATTTTTCATTTATTTTTTTAAGTACACTGCCAAACTGTATCGCAGTTTAGCAGACACTCTCAGTAAATATTAATCTGTTTAAATACAATTCTAAAAACTTATTTTTTTATGTTTACAAAACTGTTAATATGTAGGTAGTCTAATAATAAGTTGTACAATGCGATACAATACAGTTGCATGATTTTTTACTATAGTACAATACACAGTATTTATTTTTTAATTTTAAACTGATTGAGGAGTGATGTTCATTTTCACACTGAACAACTTTTGTTGCACAATTTGATTTTTTTTTAATAATCTTTATTAAAAGGTTTTGTCGCACAGCGACAATGTCACCTTTATAAGGCTACACATTAAAGACTAAATGAACTCAGTATGTAATGTAACAAAAATTTTAAACTCAACTTTAATTTCTACCTAACTAAAAACTACTAGTGACTTCCGGCGTGCGGTCCAGCACCCATGTCTTGAGTTCTGGCCTCAGTTCTGGCTCGCATACCAAAAACCACCAGTTTGTAAAGCAACCTTGCATCATCTGACATAGGGTCAGATAATACAAGGTTACATACACCGATATTATTAAATATATAATCGACAATTTGATTAATTTACGAAAAAATATATGGTGTTAAAATATCAGTTGAAACTTTTATGGTGCGATTTATAAAACCACAATGCCTCTAAAACTCTAGTTTTTTTACTTCATCACAAACTATTAAACTGCATTCAAGGAGTGTTTTAACCCCTGAACTGCTCTCGCGCAATGGAATGTATAGGTGGCCCATACTCAGTTGGATACAAATCTGTGTCGCTGCAGACAAGTGTTTAAGGAATCACGTTTTTATAAGACAAAGTTTTTTTCACAAAATAAGATCAGTATAATTCTACTGATCATACTCTCATAATCATTTTCTCAAAATTAAGAAATCATGCCTGTGTAACATAGGCCATTCTTGTTGATGTTTGAATCAAGTATCTTGGAAATTGGCCATATTATTTTGTCCATGAGTTCATTCCATTTAGGCATGATTGGGCAATTTGTCAGGATAAAACACGAATTTTAGATAATACTTGTACTTATTATGCAGAAAATTTTAAACGGGATACAGGTGTGAGTTTATGTATGTGTTAAAACTGTTGGTGACCAAATTTAACTCTGCAATACTAACAACATAAAACTTGAGTGCATACCTAAGTTGCTGTTACCACTCACTGTATAACTGTTTGTTTACCCTAATAAAATAAATATCACAAACTGGCAAATGCAGCGTAATACCAGCATGCTGGACTGACAACCTTAAACAGATAGCTGGCTATGGCTGGATGAGGATAGCCCAGGATAGAAAGTAGTGGTGTGCCTTCGGGGAGACCTATGTCCAGCAGTGGACGAATATGGGCTGGTTGTTCATGCATAGTACTGAACTCCCATGTTACAGAATTAAAATTATTGCACTTAACTAATGTAGCTATGTGGTAAGATTAAGACTGTAGTGTCCACGAGAAGCACATCAGTGGCGTATTACTCTCACAGAATCCAAATCTTTAAGTGAACTCGCTTTTCACTCTCTCAACATGTCGGACCAAATCCTTCAATTTGTACACCAAATCGTGTAGCTCCAGACTGTCACAGGTAAAGGTGACATCCTTCCCCGTGTCGGTCTTCAAAGCCACCGTGTACTGCAAGTTATCCGCCCCTGAACCGCAGGTGTTCGTTAAAACCTCTAGCTTCCATTCCACGTCGATGATATTGGGTAGAAAGCTGTCTTCTGCAGTTCCGTTCGTAGCCATGCTTGCTTAAAGGGTTTGTTAGTTGTTGTTACTTCACTATATATACTGATAAAAGTGCATAAAAGCTAATCTTCTGCTAAAAAACGGTTCCATGAGCAGTCAAAAACAACCAACACACGTTACACACGCAAGAATCACAGAACAATCTCAATAAACAAACAAACGTCAAAAGTTGACATTAATGACAGTTTTTGTTTGTACGGCAACAGATAAACATATACATGATATTGGCGGAATTTACTGTGCTAGTCACGCACAGTACAAGTGCCATACAAAACAAGAATAGAATAGAATACAGCCAAGTTGCGGAATACTAGCATACATCTTAGGAGTAGGAATCTTTAATGGATTGAAGTTCTTTAGGCCGGCCTCATACATTCGGAATTATTCCGTTTGGGGATTCAGAACGCAGTAAATTCATAAACCTATGGCCTACCAATGGCTAGCAAAGAGAATATATTATTATGGCCGGCCTTAGTGTAAAAAAATATATACGCGTCGAATTGATAACCTCCTCCTTTTTTGAAGTCGGTTAAAAAGTCATGTGCTAAAAAAAGTTTTGTTTTGTTTAGGGCAACAATGGTTCGGTGCTAGGAAATAAGTCGCTGATCGAAGGAAAAATTAAAAAAAAATCATGCCAACGACCGCCACTGGGGGCAGACAAGGGGGTGAAATAGGTAGGTACTAATTAGTTCTATCAACTGCCACTTCTTCCTTTGCAATCAGGGGTGGTCGTTGTGATTCACTGTGTCAACGACCAGGGAGGGGACAGACTAGGACGGCACATATAGGAATTATCGCCTCTGCTTATCGTTCGTATAGAAGATACCATTGATCGTGCAAGCTTTTTTTAAATAAATACTGTCTTGATAAGTATTCAAAATAACTTTATTTTTGAAATTACAGTATCGAGTATAGGCTTAACTTACAGGCAAACCACAAACAATTCCATTGCAAAATAAAACAAACAACTAATCACAGGTTTTAACTAAAAAGAAAAACAAAAAATGACTGTAAGTATAAGCTGCATTTTTTCACTACATACTATAGTGTTAGCTTCTTGGGAATATCACACTTTCAGGCCTTTGTTAGCTTGGAGAGCGGCGAGGCATAACTTACAAGATCACATATGGGCAGGCCAAACATTGACCACTTATACATATTTAGTAGTCACTGAGCGCAACGTTCCACAAGCTACCAAAGAAAATATAAAAACACGATTCCTCTAAAACACTCCTCAGAGGCAGTTTAAAATATAATCTGTGGTTACGGCTTTCCCTTTACCACAGACTATATAAACTATATCTGAGCAGTGTTTACAGAAATCTTGTTTGTAAAAATAACACCGTTAAACTTGAAATCGTAAATATATCTTAAAATATCACAATATCAACCGCTACACTACATAAATTAACATCAAAATGTAGGAGACTGAAGATTTTTGGACAAATGAATGCAGTGCATCATCAGACTTTTTTGTATTTTATTTGAAAATATTTTCTTCTATTCTCCTTACAATATATCTTTTACGTGTAATTTCACTATTAAATAAGTTACAATTACAAGTTTATAACGAAGTTTCACTTAATTTTATTGAATGCGACGGATAGATGTTTCCTTCAACTAACTAAAACCGTTTAGGCCTTAAGACAAAACGAAAATGATTTGCAAACATTTAACAGTCAAAACAAACCAACAAGAATACCTACTCCATTTTTCCACTCTAAATAATTTAATTTTTGATGTTATGCATACCTACACCATCTTTATTTGGGGTCAACCAATTAATCACTTTAGCAACATTTCAAACCCCCACGGTGATACAACGTGAGGTTTACCCACGCCACGTGTATTTTTTGCTACAAAATATCTTAATGATTTTTAGAATATTATCATTAACTACAACTAAATTCTGGAAAATTAACAGAGTTCGGCACCGTTATAAATATTTCCAGACAGGCATTAAAGTTGCAGGCTGTTAACGACAAGCATAAAAATAATAAAGGACAATGTAACCATAAAATCGGTTCTAAAATCGCGCGTTCAAGGAAAAAATTAACACACGACATGTCACTACACCCCCCCATCACTCCCTTGAGAAATTTGGTGATTTTTTGCAAACCCCCCCTCACGAGATTAATGGTCGACCTCTATGCTCTTTAACACGTGCTAAAAGGACATGACGATATCCACCTAAATCATCATACCATTTACCTACCTAAAGACTGTCTAATTTTTAATTTTAAAGCAGGATAACTTTATAACAGTTGTATAGGGGCATCTCGTTCACTTGTTCTAATACTGATCAGATTTTCAGGGACTCATTTTGGGACTTGAGACAGTAAGGGACTACTTAGGCGCGAAACACACAGATGGGATATGTCCCATCATCCCGCGAGGGAGCGGTAATATGTATAGATAGAGTCATAGACCAAGAGCGACCGCAGAGCAAGGACTGTGGTCTGTGACTCTATACATATTACCGCGCCCTCGCCCCACGTCCCATATTTGTGTTTCGCGCCTTACAATTCACAATCCACACTGGATTACTTATACAGTCATTATTTATAAAAACACGATTCCTTAAGACATTAATTTGTCAAATGCAATTCAAATTGTTTTTCCTTTTACGCTAGTGTTTTTATAAATAAGACTTACGTCTTACATAATATATTTTAAAAACCTATTTAGAGGCTAAAAATTCCACTAATTAAAAATGTCGTTAGCACGGGTTAGTGCAACAAAAAAAAAGAATATAGTCTTAAATATTATTGATAAGAATAAGATTCCTTAAAACACTCGTCAAATGCAGCCTAAAGTGTAACGTATTGGGAAAGACCATCTAAAATTCACTTGAGGAGTGTTTTAAGGAACCTTGTTTCTATAAATAAGGCTGTGTAACAATAGAGTTGAACATAGATTGTGTAGGAGGATGTACTTTATACTTGTAGCTAATCAATCAATCAATTAAAATGTGTACTCTAGATATTAATTCTAATGGCAGTTGTCGGAAGTCTTTAAATGTTGTTTCTGTAAGAATTTTCTTTAGCCACGTCTCCAGCGCCTGTTTCTGAGTGCTAAAGTTGTATCTGTAAGGTCCTAAATTCTGTGTTTATCATAACAGAATAAGGCCTTAGGTTCAGGGCCATGCGTCCCAAAAATCACTATGAAAAATCAATATTGAAGCGCCAGTATTCAACACGTCAACGTTTTCAATGCGCAAAACGTTATTTTCAAAGTGTTTTGCGCATGGAAAAAGGATTGTTTTGTTTAATGTTTTTTTCTGCTAAAACATAATTTTTGTATGCGCTATTGCCGTCGCTCGCAGAAAACACTGTTTTATTCTGCATTGTTTATATATATTTTTTCAGTGACCACTGGAGACCCGGTTTAATACATTCTGGAGCATGCCATTACATAAAAATAAGTCCCTTTTTAATTTTTTACATTAAATGTTTTCGAGATAATTTGCTTCACCTTTTTTTGGAAATATCACATTAGTTTAGTTTTTTCATTAGCATCAGTAAACATAATTTTAAAGTAGAAACTAAATTTTGTATCTTATATTAGTGAGCCATTAACGTTAACAGAATTAGTTAATTTTATTGAATGAAAACGGAATATTTTTTTATTTGGTCTGCACGGCAAATAACATACAACACAAATGTTATAAAATACATTGTTGCCAATTACTTCATTATTGCTGCAATGAAATAATCACACAGTGCGTGATGCATTAGAGATCAAAATACCAAAACTATTCACACGACAAATGAGAGCTAAAATAAATTTCTAAATTCCTGTAAAATCACCAAGATTGATTGCACTTTTTGTTCGATAAAAAGACATCGATGAACATTCAGGCGAAGCCTTATTTACCCGAGCTTATACAATACAACAATGTCAATAACAATACCATTTTTAATTCTATAGAATCTCCCGAGTGGACCAAGCTATAACTTTGGGAATGGGCCGAATTAAAACACACCGGTCACATTGTTATACAGTTCCACTACAATAGGTATGTAAGAATTTTGGTAGTAGTTTTTGTAAACGGAGGAAGTAGGCGCTGTCTGCTGTAATACAGGTGATGAACCTAGCACAGCAGCGGATGCTAAATAACTTAAATGATAAACCAAACATGTAATTTGTCACCACCTAGTTTTAGTCTAGTATAAGACTTTTATGTCACAAATAAATTACTTACTTACTTACTTACAATCAGTTGGCTGACAGTGACAGACGGTAAAGCCGCGTATAGATTGGGGATCATCCATAAAGTACGTAAATTTTACATACTTTTTGCAATTTTACATCTAGAATTATTAAATAAAAACAGCCATTAAAAGTTTCGAAATTAGTTTCATTTCCATTCAAATGATTTTTCAATATTATCAACATCATAATGAAAGGTTTGAAAAAATGGAGAAAACAAATTATTAACAATAAATTATTTTGACGAACCCCCCTTAACGAGTGACGTACTTTATGGATGGTCCCTTGCGTGCAACTCAGCGCGCAATGCGAATGTAGTAATAATGGTTTTTGTACTAACATGATTTAAGTTAATCTAAAAACCATTATTTCGAATATGTTGTATGTTTACGACGATACAATTTCTAAAGATTTTACTGTCTCCTGTAAAATTTGACAAAATACACGTTCGCGGTTTTGGATGCCGAAAGACGATGTATAATGCAACAGACAAATTTAAATTTAGGTCATTGTAAAGGTCCTTCGAATTAAAAATAAAAGTCAGTATTTTTTCGCAAGTTTCGTACGATCCAACCAGTGCATACCAAGTGGTACAATAACATGCCGAGTTGAGGCGGACTTACAGCGAGAAGAACTTGAGGAAGGCCGCGGGGGGGACGGGGTGCGGGGGGAGCGGGCCCCCCGCCTCCTTTAGACGCTCCCGGTATTCTGGGCACTGGAATTAGAAAATAAAAGCTGTAAGCGTTATTAATTAATTATACTTTATTGGACACAAAACATTTAACAGGATCTTACATAAGAAATAACATGTACAAGGGCGTGCTATCTCTGTAAGAGATTTCTTCCAGTAAAACTGGTTGGTAACTTGGTTGGAGGAGACATACCTCAGCAATGACGTACAATGGCCCAACTATGAGGCTAAGTGCGGAAATCTCCAGTCGAACTAGAACTAGAGCATGGATACCGGTTTTCGGTAATACCTAAAAACCGGAATACCGGACAGAATATTCGAATTTGAAAAACCGGTTTTGTATAATCCTAATACCGGTATTTCGATAGTTTCGGTATTACTAACGCGCTGTTCAATTCTACATCCATACAATAACTTCACAACATAAGCAGCCTATATACGTCCCACTGTAGGGCACAGGCCTTCTCTCAGGTATGGGCTTAATCACCACGCGTGCCCACCGCGGATTGGCGATTTCAAGCTCTGAGGTATGTGAATAGCTCAGACACTCAGGTTTCCTCACGATGTTTTTCCTTCACCGTTAGCGAGTGGTATTGCTTCACAAATGTACAAACCAAGTCATAGGTACATGCCCGCACTGGGGATCGAACCTGGGTCTCTCGCTTCCGAGTCCGATGTTCTACCCACTAGGCTACCAACGGGTTTTTTTTTTTCACTTCATAACGTAAAACATTAGGACTTTTCTAGATTTCCAATCTGGTTTTACAATTTTGCTGCAATTTTTGAGAGCCTGAGACTGTCTAAGTACAGAACTCATGCTTTTTAGGGTTTTGGAGTTACGGTATCAATACAGTCAAATGTTTAAGGATAGTTTCGAATTAACTGATGGGTATTATTTAAAATCACTGTTCGTTCCTGTGAATTGCGGTGTCCCACAAGAAACTAATGTTTGTCTCCTGCTCTATGTGGTGTACCTACGGTACAGTAGTGACATAATATAGTATTGTAACTAACTGTAAGTATCTTCAACAGCCACCAAGTTAAAGATATTATCGACAATGGGCATTGTCCTAAATATTGTTTTTGAATTTAGAACGCGAAGTTAGCCACCGCGGGAGGATATAATTATGACAATTTGTTTTAAAGGTATAAGTTCATATAATATTTACTGGTTTCTTGTATCTTTGTGAATAAGTGTGTGACTAATTCGACCTTCTAACGTTCTTTCAACACATGAATGAAAGTAGGTTTAATATTTTGAAATAAAAAAATGTCAAGATATTGACATTTTGGTATTCCGTAAAAACCAAATATAATATATTTTTTCTTACGTTTGCTTAGATAAGGAATCTGTAGCGAGCACATGTTAACTCTGCGCGCGCACTATAAACTCCAACATTCCTGCATCGCGCAAGCAAAATGTTTCTCATGACATACCATAAATATAACGTCCGACGAACATTAGTTGGACCGGCCGTCCCCAGGCATACGATCTGCCTGGTGAGAAATTTCCCTTTATAGTGGAAGAGCACGATCACCCGATCTTCCCTATAAGTCTTTTAAGTTTTGTTTATTTAAAGAGTTTTGTATCGAGTCATGGTATGGTAGGGACGACCCAGACGGACATACTTCGACCAAATAGAGGATGTATTAACAAAGGGCAAGATAAAAAGTACCCGAAACCGGCGTGCGTGCATGCAACGACTAATGAATGTTGAGGAAGCGAAAGTGATCTGTCAGGATCGTAGCAAGTGGCACTCCCTGGTCTCTGCCTACCCCTCTGGGATACAGGCGTGAGTTTATGTTATGTTATGTTTCATGGTATCACTAGAAACTGACAGCTCGTAGGATAACAGTTGATGACGTACTTCCGTGCATAACATACTTCCGGTTACGTAGACTCCGATTCTTTTTTTTTTCGCTTTAAAAATTTGTTAAAGCAGCCCCCGCAATCGAAATATTCAGCCTAGGCTCTCAAAATTAGTAATATTCTCGAAAAAATATATAAATACAAAACTTATTTTTTGAAGGAACTTTGTGCTGGAACGTCAAAACTTTAAGAGTACAGTTTATAAATTTACGAGTACAATCATTAAGTACTCATATTTTAATGAATATGTATATATTCATTAAAATATGAGTACTGAATATGTGAATATGCAAATAAGGAAATGTGCCGTGGTCGTGGTAGGTAGCATAATATAATATAATTATGACATAATAAATTTGTTTCTTATAAGTATTCTAATACTATCAGGTTGAGTTCAGTTTTCTCTCGGACTTATTGTATTTGCTCAAGAAAATTTTGCTTACTTTATATTTCATTGAGTTAATTTGACAACTTGAACTGATGATGTGGGGAAATCTCAGTGGGACAAAACGTGGAGGCCACGTAAATCAACTGTTTTACAATCAATGTTATTTTAACAAAAAAATCATCAATACCGAAAAAATACCGAAATACCGGAATTCCGGTTTTTCAAATCTTGATATCGAAAAAATACCGGTTTTAGAAAAAGGGTCCGGTAGTCCATGCTCTAACTAGAACTATGTATGCAACTACGATTCTTGTAAAACATTTCAGGCAGTTTAAATAATCTGTGGTTACGACTTTTCCTTTAACACAGACTATTTAAACTGACTCAGGGAAGTGTTTTAAAAAATCGTTTTTTTTTTAAAGACTTATGGTTTTTATAAAAGGAATTGGCAAGGAAAAAACCGGCCAAGTGCGAGTCGGACTCGCGCACCGAGGGTTCCGTACAAACCTGCAAGGTTTACAAAGTTCGTTCATTACGACAATCGAGTCATAACTATAGATCTAAGTATTTGATATGAATTTCAACTTGATAGCTCTACGCGTTCATGAGGAAAAAAGTAATAAGTTTATATTTATTAAAAAATATATATTTTGTAATGTAACTAAAAATTTAAGGTTTTCGGAATTTTTCCTTTATGTGTGCTATAAAACGTTGCTTCATGCCAAATTTCAAGATTCTAGGTGGACTGGAAGTACCCTTTAGGTTTTGATTCCCTTGCGAGTACTTGCGAGTTTCAAAATATGCAGCTTAAATTGCTGTTTCTTTTGATTGCGTTGACATAGAAGTTAGATTTTGTTACAGCTTAAAGGTATTATAGACCTGAGTATTTGGTATGAATTTCAATTTAATACCTCTACGCGTTTATGAGGAAATGGGTAGTAAGTTTAAAATTATTAAAAAAAATATATTATGTGATGTAACTAAAAATTTATGGTTTTCGTAATTTTTCCTTTATCTATGCTATAAGACGTTGCTTCGTACCAAATTTCAAGATTCTGAGTTCACGGGAAGCACCCTGTAGGTTTTGATTCCCTTGCAAGTGTCGAAAATTTGCGGCATAAACGGCTGTATCTTTTGATTGCGTTGGCTTAGAAGTTTGATTTTTTCACAGCTTCAAGGGACAGTAGATTTGAGTAATTGATATAAATTTCAGCTTCATACCTCCACGCGTTCCTGAGAAAAAGGGTCTTGACAGACGGACGGACGGACGGACAGACGGACAACAAAGTGATCCTATAAGGGTTCCGTTTTTTCCTTTTGAGGTACGGAACCCTAAAAATATTTAATTAAATATATCTTAAATGTCTGTAATAGTCTGTAATTTTTTTTTAAAACCGACATAAATAAAATTTGTCATAAATTTGTATGACCCATTCTTTTACGATAACTTAAAATATCAAAATGTGCGAGTGAGAGAGATGCCAAAAACGAGTAGGCTTGGAGGCTACGGACGGACAGATGGACAGACAGACAGGCAAATTAATAGGGCCCCGTTGACACCCTCAATAATCTTAATAACTACCTCATACCCTGGTCCGCAATGCAGTATGTACGGAACCCTAGCAACTATGTGTTAGGGGCCGTTCAAGTATTACGTACGCACATATATTACAATTATTTACCCCCCCCCCCCCTATCGAAAGCAAAGCAATAACCCCCCCACGCTTACGTAAACATTGGTACATGCATTTCTTTTTTAAATTCAAATCGTCAATCGTACCGAAAGAAAACAAAACATTGGCGGAAGAAATTTAGACAAGTGAATAGCGCGCGGTAATTCCCCTACTCGGTTCTAACCGAATACCTAAACGTATCCATTGTTTTTAGGAATCCATGAAAATGCGTTCGTCAAGTAGGGTTGCCATATGTGTTCAAAGCAAAATCAACTAAATTTTGTAGAAAACCCACCCCCACCCCCCGTGCCATCAAAAATAAGCAAAGCTAAGACCCCCCCCCCCAACCCTCTCCCGTAATGCTTACGTAATACTTGAATGGCCCCTACCTGGTCCGCGATGCACGGATGCCCCAGGGAGCGCCAAAACAGGCACTTGCAGTGTCGACACAGAGACAGAGTCTCGGCGTACTGAGCGTCTTCTCTCAGGCCGTAGTGTCTGTAACAAGACAATTAAAAAATCTTAGCCTACTTGGGGAACGTATTTAGATAATCACAACATTGTATCAAGGGTGTTTATCAATTACACGTATTTATCAATGAAAACCTACGAATAAAACTGATAAAAACACATCTGATAAGCGAAAGTCAATCTTCATACGAAATGACCCCGACAAGTTTCAAGACATAATGCTGCCTATATAAGACCCAGTGTAGGGCACAGGCCTTCTCAGAAGGGTATCAGAAGGCCTGTGGGCTCTCATAGGCTTAATCACCACGCGTGCCCACCACGGATTGGTATTTTCAAGCGCTGAGGCATGTGAATACTGAGTAGGTTTCCTTACAATTATTTCCTTCACCGTTCCAAGAATTTACTTCTTAATCTGCAGAATTCTAAAAGACCCAATCGGGCCACCATAACAATGGTTTTTAATTGTTCTTTTCAAGGTCACAATCTAACAGGTTAAAAAACTTTACTAGCACTATCCCTTCTTCTAACCACATCACCCATGGTTAGCTGGAATAAAATACTTTTTAGTATTAAGCTCGCCTTTGTGCAGATTTATTTCTTGTGCAATAAAGAACGCCGTGAAATAAAGCGAGATGACGCAAGCCGACACGAAGTTAAAAACGTTAGCATATTTCTGGGCTAAGACCTCACCTCCTTAGTTTATGGAAGAGCATCTTCCAGTCCACATCCTTGTTGACTTCCTCCTCATCAGTCTCGGATGCATCCGAGTCGTGCCTCTGCCTCTCCCCCGCCGCCGCGACCTGCGAATCAATGCTTATACATTTTTCTCATTCAATTTTAGTGCCTATATTTATATTAAAAAACTAGTTCTGCTACAAAAACAAAGAAATACCAATCAATCAACGGCTGGACGATATTGCCCGCTAATCAGGATTAAGAATCAGCATCAGCGCCGCCTAGTGTTAATATTGCCGAACTGAAATTAGCAAATTATAGGTTCTGTTTAGTGCGTATTCTGAAATCTTTTTAGGGCTCCGTATCCGAAGGGTGCCAAACGGGACTCTATTACTGTCCCTCTGCGGTCTGTCTGTCTGTCCGTTAGACCCTTAAAGGGCTCTATCTTTGGAACCTTAATAGGTAGCCAGTTGAAATTTTAACAGAATATATTATAACGGCGGATTACCTAACAAATAATAAAAAATAAGGGGGTCTCTATACAACAAACGAGTTTTTTCGCCGTTTTTAGCTCGAAAGGAAAGAACGGAACCCTTATAGGAACACTGTCGCCCGTCCGTCCGTCCCTCTGTCCGTCTGTCTGTCAAGACCTTTTATCTCGGGATCGCGTGGAGGTATCGAGTTGAAATTAAAACCACATACACAAATTTCAACTCCTTACCTCCACGCATCTCGAAGATAAAGGGTCTTGACAGACAGACGGACGGGCGGACCGACGGACGGACGGACAACAAAGTGATCCTATAAGGGTTCCGTTTTCCTTTTGAGGTACGTAACCCTAAAAAACATACGGCCGTTTATGCCGCAAAAAACGTATATTTTGACACTCAAGGAAATCTAAATTTATAGGGTACTTTCCGTTGACCTACAACTATGAAATGTGGCAATTAATATTGTCTTATACTACAAGTACAGAGAAAAATCAATACATTTGTAGTAGTGTAAAACTAATCATATAAAAACGGTCTTTGAAGTTCGAGAAAAGCTCGGAAAAGCTCGGACTCGATTCCTGAACTATTACTAATATTTATGTACCTACAAATTTGTACGGAACCCTCGGTGGGCGAGTACGACTCTCACTTGTCCGGTTTTTTTGTTTATGCTCTATCGCAAAAATGGTAATACATAAAGGCATCAAACTTGGCGTGATGGTCGTATTATATATTCTAACAAATAATAAAAAACGGCCAAGCGCAAGTACGGAACCCTCGGCGCGCGAGTCCCACTCGCACTTGGCCGGTGTTTTTATTCATCGCCCTGTGTACACACATATTTTGAGATTTCTTGCCAGTGCATACCTGTGCCGGCGTGAAGTGGAACAGCGTTAGTTCGCGCCACACGCGTTGCTCCGAGCACAGGTTTGACATGAGCTGCCAGGCCGACGAGGCGGCCTGCGAAGGAGACATGGGTTTTGCAGTCACACCAGCTAGGGATCCGAGTCGAAGCGGTCGCATACCAACTCCTGTAAAACGCGCACCAAACCCTGAACGATTCCATTCGTCTAACTCTCTATACTCTGTCGCAAACTTCAGGATTCCGATAGGATTTGGCGCGCATAATTAGGCCTTTGTATAGAAGACCGCACCAGCCAGTACCAGCACTCACCAGCCGCGAGTGCGCCGCGGATACTCCCTGCCCTGGTCGCTGTGGCACCACAGTGTGATGTGTTTGCGGATTTTATATGTTTGGGATTGGAAGTATGGTGAAGGTATGTAAAAGAAACGCTAAGATGTTTGATTCGTAGTTCTCAGTTATAAAGTTGTATACTCCTGTAAAGGTATACATTAGAACAAAGTTGTTTTTAAATGAAATGTGAAAATACTGTTGGAGTAGCTAATAAATAATAATAATAATCGTTCCTATAGTCCTGTCCGCGAATGGGTTAATTCCAACCAGTCTCGCTGACCATCTGAGGCGGTTGGAACTCCGTGTGGGCATGCTTCCGGCTATCATGCAAAAGGCGGTGCTGCTTGATACAACCCGGATAGTCCGACGTTTTCTCTCATTGTCCCGACCTCCGGCCGCTTGGACGCCTCAGCCGGAGGGCGTCCGTCTGGCCACTTTGGTCAGACGAGACTATTAGCTTTTTTTCCCCGAACTAATAATAATATTGCAATGCTTTGAATACATAAAGAAAAAAAGAAGACATTTATGTAAATTGTCACAGAAACACAAAGTTAACACGAAGTTACACAAACAAAATACAGGAACGTCAACAAAACAAAAATAAAAACAAAACAATCGTGAAGAGGACATGTGAGGCATATAAAGTCGAAGGCAGATAGCAGGTAGATAGATTTTCATTTTAGTTACATAAATAAAATGAAAATGAAAGACAAAATTGACAGTCACTGGGGTCGTCCCCCCAGTTGTCAAGGACCTGCCTGAGATACCCGGTGGCTGGCAGAAAACCTCATAAGTCAGAGACAAGCGGCGACCAAGTATGGTGGCTACTTTTTAACATTCATCAAAAAAGGAGGGTGGTCTCAATTTGTGCGTATATTTTTTTATGTACAATATGTATGTTCAAATCAAATGTTCAGCGATAATTCTCTACCACGCTGATCAATTTCATAATTACTTTTTTTTGTTAGAAAGGGCGTCAAGGTTTAAGATAGTAAAAACTA
The DNA here is from genome assembly GCA_963969515.1 of Yponomeuta evonymella. Taxonomy (NCBI): domain Eukaryota; kingdom Metazoa; phylum Arthropoda; class Insecta; order Lepidoptera; family Yponomeutidae; genus Yponomeuta; species Yponomeuta evonymella. The sequence goes on from OZ018353.1 coordinate 16,771,799, forward strand.
TATTCGTAGAGGGTGGTTCATCTATACATATAATAAATGTAGGAATATTTTCATAAACATACATTCTCAAGGAAGCCAAGATCAGTTGGATTCCTTGAGAAAACCATCGGACTCTTCAATTTACAAAGGCAACTGCAGGACGTATGAGGGAATACTTAATGATAAAATCACAGATATAGGGTAAAATACTTTATCACATCAACTGATTTCGAAGACTATCTTTGTGTTCATAACAACAGTTTTTGCCCAAAATTATATGTAGTATCTACTAGTGTAAAAATTATCGCACATTTATTTTGTGTTTATACTCCTCAGTCCCAACCTCTTGAAAATAACAAAGGTTTTCAATTGTTATTTTCAAGAGTAGGACTGAGGAGGATATGCTTCGTGATATTAACGAAATATACACAATAACCAGGCAAAAAAATGAGGACTTACATCTAAATCCCTGTGGTCCGATATCCTTAGTAGAATCTCTCTGATGCATTCCTCTGGGAGGTCGTGAAGTTTAGGCCTCACTTCTGGCCCGGGCTGAAATAAACAATTTAAATTAGAATAAAGTGAAAAGTATCTACAGAGCTGATCAGCTGAACTGCTGTTAACCTCTCCGGAAACCCTACGAGCCTACCAAGGGGCAATTGATGGCCAGAGATTTGAAATTCTTGAAACTGAAGCGATGATAAGTCTAGACTAAGCTGTGGTCTAAAGTAACGAACTATCTTGATTCTATATAATTCAATAACATTTGGGTAGATGACTTTCCACAGATACCAAAAAATTGTAGTTCGTAGTCCTAAGAGTGGTCCGAACATGAAAAACGAATGACATTTTCTGGTGTTTTCAAGGTATCCAAGTTCCCCAGTGGGGTGTAGTTGAATAGGCCCACCTCGTGTATTCAGAGGCAGTTGTCCATCTCCTCCTATATTACGCGCACCAAATCCCGACGATTCCAATCGTCTAACTGTCAAATTCTATAGTAATTGCTATCGCAAACGTCAGGATTTTTACAGGGTTTAGTGCGCATTAGCCCTACGATCTGATTCTCGTGATGGCGTGGTTATGGTACCCACATATATAGCACTTTGGACCCCAGTGGCTGCCCCCAGCAAGCACATCTCTCTCTCTCTCTCTTTCGCTAGCTTTTTTTCTTTTGAAGAATCCCTGATGACAATATGGCGAACCCACCTCCCGCATACAGATCCTGTAAGCGATGTAGTGGAGCGTTGGCGTGGTCATTGTGCCCCCATAGCGCTTTGGACCCCAGCGGCTGCCCCCAGTAACACCGCCGCTCTATTTAGCTAGTCGATTCCATAAAGTAAGTTAGACCCACCTCCTGTATACAGACAGATGCAGTCAGCGATATGGTTGATACTGGCGATGGCATGATCACTGTGCCCTCACAAGGCCTTGGAGCACAGTAAGATCGCCGCTCTGTCTTTAGGTAGTCAAATACAAAAACAAAGATAAACCTCCTGAATACGATGCTGTTAGCAAGGTGATTGATCCTGGCGATGATATGGTCATGGTGCCCCCATAGCGCCTTGGATGATAGCAGTCGCCCCCAGCAAGCGCGGCGAGGGCGGCCGCTTTTTATTTAGCTATATGAATCCCTAAAGAAAATGAGAGGACCCATCTCCTGAATACAGATGCAGGAAGCGATGTCATTGATCCTGGCGATGGCGTGGTCATGGTGCCCCCACAGCGCCTTGGATGGTAGCAGCCGCCCCCACCAAGCGCGCCGGGGGCGGCCGCTTTCTCCCTTTTTTTCTTTAGCTAGACGAACCCCTAAAGAAAGTAAGGAGGACCCACCTCCTGTATACAAATGCTGTCAGCGATGTGATTGATCCTGGCGATGGCGTGGTCGTGGTGCCCCCACAAGGCCTTGGACCCCAGCGGCCGCCCCCAGCAAGCTCGCCGCTCCGACTCGCGAAGGGCCGAGAGGGCGACTAAAAGCGCTCGCAGCGAGTTCAGATTCTGTTTCGATGTCGCCACTGGGGGGAGGGAGGGGGTAAAATTGTACGATGGAGTAATTAAAATCAGCTGATAGATGGCACGATGACGGTCAAGGCGTTGGAAGTCGGGAGGCATGGCGACGAAAAATCCCCGGACGTATTGATTCCTATCATTACATTAGCGCAAAATATACGGCAAAGGAAATCACTCTGTTATTGGTTCCTTCTGTGCGTTATCGAGGTGTCCTTAAGGTTGTTTGGATTATATTACAGTGACAGCATGAATGAAAAACTGACTAGTTGGAAATCTAAACATATTTAGTCTTTCTTTAGTGTTCAAATTGTCACAAGACCAATGTACATTGGTTAGTGACTTCTTTCGGAATACTCAATAATAGTTTATGCGTTATCATAGGCTCAAAAAAGATGTTGTAGTTGAACTTAGTTGATTCAACTACTGACCTTGGTAAGCGACCTCTTCCAGCATACTCAGCAGCAAGACCAATGTACATTGGTTAGTGAGTTCTTTCAGAATACTCAACAATAGTTTCTTCGTTATCATGGGTTCAGAAAAGATAAGATAAGAATATTATTTATTCTACACTAGAGCACATGACATAAAATGTTGTAATTGAACTAAGTATTCAACTACTGACCTTGGTTAGCGACCTCTTCCAGCATACTCAGCAGTAGTCTCTGCGCAGCCCCGGGCAGATGAGTCAGTCGTTGCCCGCCAACCAACAAGTTCAACAGAGCGCAAATGTAGTTGAATCGGCGCACATCGCGCACGGCCGACGAAAAGTCGAGACGGCGGACAGCCTCCGATAGGCCGTTGAATCCGGCGATCTGGAAAACGAAGTAGCAGTCAATAAGTTCTCTTCATTAGCGGTACTGCCAGTGATTTGTTTTGGAGATAGCAAGGTTATTTGTTACCCTTTTTTTTTGTGAAGTTGATGCGCGTCCCTTAAACTTCAAGTTCCTACATCGCGCCAGCAAAGCTCCCAATATAGTTCGCGTGAATACGTCTGACTTGTAACACTAAAAGTCTTGTGTAAGCTGAAGTCAACACTGACGAACTATCTAAATGTCGATAGACACTATAACAGGCGACAGAGCGAAAGAAGAAAACTATCTCTGAGACGAAGCCATTTACCGTGTGTCTATAATTATCATGATATCAGAATGATGAGCATAATCAGCCGCCTAATTATACGCACCAGATTCTGAAGGATTCGTAACAATCACCACCATATCGGTAGATGGCGGTCCGTAATTCCTGACGCATGATGAATTGACGAACTGTCAATTCTTTGATAAGAGTGACTCGCTTACTTCTCTCGTGCATTTGATTGTGATGTGACAGTGCGGCGGCACCCGGTTCGCGCCGTCACTTGTGTTCCTATCACCGTCATCGCTCTCTTGGGACCTGAAAAGAATAGAGAAGGATAATGAAGCGTTGTACAACTACAACCATTGGATAGTGAATAACAATACAGTTTTATACGACGCACAATCTCTCTGTTAGTACGATCGACAGAGACCGTCTAGGATTAGAAAGCTGAAGGGGCAGAGTCTGATCATCATATCTGCGCAACCGACAAAGGTCGGTTGGTTGATAAAGGTCGAGTAGACTGGACACAACTGAAACGGCCTGCGCGGCGTTGGATTGTCGATCTAAAGCAGATTATGGATGGAGGAATGACGATGCATCCTTATCCAATATTGGTCCTCCACGGTCCTCACCTTGGGGGACCATAGTGGAAAAATGCGTGTATTTGTCAAGTTGCAAAATTCGGAACGTTCTTGCTTAAAAGAATATTGTCTAACCCCCGGTTTCTCGTACACTAACACGCTGTTAATCCACTGTTAACAGTTGTCAATTGACCAAAGCGCATACAAAAAAAACCACTAACAGCTGTTAACAGCAGGTTAAGAGTTTGTTAGTGTACAAGAAACTGGGGGTAAGTAATATAGGACTATTAGATCACTTCTAAGACACTCTGTATCGAACTCTTTCGCCAGCCATACGCCATTCAACCAAGACTTTCACTCTCATCCTGTGGTAAGAATAAGATAAGATAAGAATAGTGATGTAGTGAAGCAAGAACGTTGCAGCACAAACTGTAGGTGCTTGTCAAGTTGCAAAAGTCGGAAGAGTCATTGTCTAAGCAATACGAGTATAAGACTATCACTTCTGAGACGAGTCCCTTTCGCCTACCTTACGCCTTTCAGCCAAGACTTTTACTCTAATCCAGCATTAATAGCACATTCCACTAATCACAGTGATCAAAGCCTCGGCTCTCAGATTTCACCTCACGATATAATAGCAGGTTGATAGCAGGTTGATTGATGAGCGGCGTATGCGCTTAGGCGGTGCATTATGGCCACTTATGGTTGCGTCGATAAATTGCCAACTATCGGCACTTGTCAAGAAACCGTTGGATGGTCGGGGTTCAGCTCTAGTTATCTTGGAAAGTACCGAGACACAATTTGATAGGGAACCGGCAAGCAGCGCCTCGTAGTTTGCACTTCTTTTTGTGTTCTGAGAGTTTGCAGCAATGCAGCATGCATGGAATTATTGTCAAATTCAAAGTCAAAAATTTTATTCACTATAAAAACAAAATGTTTACTTAATGAACGTCAAAGCTGTGCGGAGAAAAAGCTAACAAAGAAACTCCACATTTATTCTTTTCAAAACAGGTTTGCTTAATTAACAGAGTTTTCAACTTAAAGTTACACTACACTAGATACAATCGTTCCTGTTAACATTATTTAAATACCAGACATCCTTGTCTTCCAAATAATACTTAATGTTATAATAGGCTTTTTGCACAGAGTATGCTTAATACATTTTTTAAACCGCGTTGTGGTAACTCTAATATATATTGAGGAATCTTATTGTAGAACCGTATACAGTGCCTCATAAAGGATGTATTAACTTTTGCAAGTCTAAAATGTGGAAATGACAATTTATGTTTATTCCTAGTATCAATATTGTGATGGCTACCAATATTTTTGAAATTACTGATGTTTTTTTCTAACATACATTATATTTTCATAAATGTATTGACTTGCAACTGTTAAGATGTTAGTTTCTTTAAAGAAATCCCTTAACGATCCCTTTACTACCTAGCTTGTAAATAAATCAGATCGCTGTCTTCTGTAAGATGAAGATCGTGTCAATGTCTGCTGCCCGACTCCACAGTAGTATGCCGTAGGACATAATACTATGGAAGTAACTAAAATAAACAAACCTAGCAATTGCAACGTCATTGAGCTCTCTAATTCTTTTGACTGCATATGCTGCAGAACTAAGCCTGTGTGCTAGTTTTACAATATGAGGACCCCATTGCAATTTTGAATCGATTGTGATGCCTAGAAAAACGGTATCTTCTACAAATTCTAGTTTTTCTTTTCCGAGTACAATGTTGTTATCAACTTTGTAAGGTATAGAACTGCAGTCCGAGCTTCCAAAGTGAGGCAACATATTTGTAGCCAAATTGGCATGATTAGCGTAGCCGGTTGTCAGTGTTGTACTATTAATTTAACGACTTACCACGACTGCCTCGTTGGTCTAGCCGTTAAGGCACTTAGCTACCAAAGCTGAGGTCGCTTAGCTATTAAGGCTGAGACGTCACAAACTACAATCAGTTTAGGCACACAAATGTTACGTTAATGAGTGCGTGTCGCCCCGCCTTTGGGCGAAACTTTATTCAACACATTGTCTTTGCGTAATATGTCTATGGCTGCCTATAACTTCCATTGGGGCTGCGGGGGTTAACAAGCGGATTCCCGCCCCCGGAGAACCGCTCGTGGTGTAGTATGATGAGCCCAACTTTTGTTTGAGTTAGATAGATAGACAGATAGATAGAATATTCTTTATTGCACGTGTGCACACTGTGCACGTGTGTGTACGCACGTGTGTGGAATTATGTTTAAAGCTCGTATAGTAACACCAGAAATGATGAGATCCGTAGATGAACGAAAGTCGTCGACATAGCCCAGCGGAATAGTAAGTTGAGGTGGCAGTGGGCGGGGCATATAGCACGCAGAACTGATGCCCGTTGAGGCCGAAAAGTTCTCGAATGGAGACCACATATCGGCAAGCGCAGTGTAGGACGACCAGCCATAAGATGGACAGATGACCTCATCAAAGTGGCAGGAAGACGCTGGTTGCAAGCCGCTTCCAACCGGTCTTTTTGGAAATCCATGGAGGAGGCCTATGTCCAGCAGTGGACTTCTTGTGGCTGAATGATGATGATGATGATGATGATGATGATAGTAACAGCAGGACCTAAATCATCCTAGTCGAGCGTGACACCATGCTGCTTGCTGTCATCTAATCCACGAATGTGTGGCTTCAGCGTAACTTTAAAAATATTCTATCGCAACAAAGTATCGAATGCTTCTTAACTTTCTTCTCAAAAAGAAAACAACGTTCTCCGTATAACGAGCAGGAAATACAAAACAAACATTCTGGATCACGCGCCACCAATAAACATAAGCCACGAAAGACACTAAACTATCGCCGATTCTCAAACTCCGGGGCTCGCAGCATAACAGCAAGCGAATACGTTTCTCGCGTTTTATGGCAATCTGCCATATCTGCCAAAAGGAGTGAGATACTTACTGCTCTTCGCTAGATCGACGAGATCTGACAGTGTTTCGGACATATCCCCAGACTCCAGGAAGAAGACGACCTGGGAGACCAAAGATATCGTGGCTACACAACTTACGACAGTGGTTTGAACAGAGTACCAGTCCCTTGTTTGTATTAGGAGACTCGAAAAGCAAGATAGCCGAATTAGTTGCCAAGCTCCTATAGGAGACGGCATTTAAAGAAGAAGATTCTAATGATATTGAGTATATTATCGCCAACCCGCCTGCCAAGCGTGGCGATAATGCAAAACCCCTCATAGTTATGAAAACCACGAGGGAGGCCTGTGCCCTGCAGTGGGCGTCAAGTGGCTGATGATGATGAGTAGAAATGTTGTTACGCCTGAAAAAATGGAGAAAATGAGGTTCACTAAAAATGAAACCTAAACCCATTTCCAGGACCCGAAACTCCCTAAATGCTAAACATCGAAATCGTTATAGCCGTTTCCGAGGTTTTTCCTTTCACGTTTCTTTCCAATTTTAGGTTCTCATCGTGTGACAAAAGTAGCACGTTCTACCAGTACTGCAGCATTCCTCAAAACGTTGAAACACGGGTAACGATCCACCGAAATAGCTCTGCGATGCTTCCGAGCACTGTTCCAGACGCATGGCAGTCTTGGACTTATTTAGATGTAGAGTAGCCCCCTTAAATATTTACTTTATTCTAATTAAAATTAAATTATTTATTTTTTAAGCGAATATAGAACTAAATATTCTGTGAATATTTCAAGCGTCTACCTGTAGCGGTTATTAATATCGAGCAAAAAATGGAAAAAATACGTTTATTGTATGGGAGCCCTCTTAAATATTTATTTTATTCTGTTTTTAGTATTTGTTGTTATAGTGACATCTGTGAACATTTCAACTGCCTAGCTATCACGGTTCATGAGATACTGCCTGGTGACAGACAGACAGACAGATAGACACAGACAGACAGACCAACAGACAGACGGACAGAAGGACAGACCGACAGATGGACAGACAGACAGACGTACAGTGAAGTCTTAGTAACAGGGTCCCGTTTGGCACCCTTCGGGTACGGAACCCTAAAAAAGATACGGCCGTTTATAAATTAGTAATTAGTTCGGGAAAAGCTCGGAAAAAACTGCGAGACTCGATTCCTGAACTATTTATTAATAACCCTCGGTGGGCGAGTCCGACTCGCACTTGTCCGGTTTTTTGTTTCGTGTGTGCAATAAAGAATATGCTTAAGCTATCTCATCATCATCAACCATTTGACGCCCACTGCAGGACATAGGCCTCCCTCGTGGTTTTCATAACCATGAGGGGTTTTGCCATAATCGCCACGCTTGGCAGGCGGGTTGGCGATCGCAGTATGCGGTTGGAATCTCAGGAAGACCCTGCTGCCCGTCTCCTGGTAATTGATTTCCTTAGTCGCCTTCTACGACATCCACGGAAGGAAATGGAGTGATGCTATTCTTAATCCGGCGCCACACGGAATATCGAAGTCACACGAAGTTATCTCATCGAGAATATATGCTTTTCGGGGCAACACATGCAGACCGAAACAATCAGAGTCCGAAAAAAATGGGTCAGTCACTAGGTAGAAAAGGAAGCTTGACCGATTTCCTGGGCTAAAGCTGTGTACAGACCGACCAAACGAACACAGACGAGGCACTCGCCAATGGGCACCGCTCACCGTAAACGCTTGACCGTTTTTCACATTGGCCAATATTCCACTGTTAATTAAAGAAAGGGACGGGACAGATACATTTTGCCTCTCCCTCATACTATACCGCCGTGTATATTGTGCGAGCGAGAAGCAAATAGTTATAGCACTGTTGGTATAAGAAAGGGACTGGATAACTATTTAGTTATAAGTATATTAAACGGGTCAAATCACGATTATTTAATCAGGTAAAGTAATAAATTATTTATTATTAAATTACTATTTACCTCTCACTCACAAAATGTGGTCGGCTTTATTGTAAAAGCGAGAAAAAATAGTCCTTTCTTAAATTGACCGTGTTATAGTCGCCGTAACTGAATTACATTGTTAGACTAGTATTCATACAACATACACATGAAATTACCAGACCGATGATGTCTTGTTGTGACGGTTATCGTCCAATGTGAAACAGGCCGTTGCGTTCGCTTTACTGATCTCCATGGCACATTCGACTGTTCGCAGGACATTGTGATCTGACATTGTGGACTCTAATCAGTTACGTTAAGGGCGACTTGGCAAATAGTGTTACGGATGATGTGCTGTCCTAATACTATGATAGAGGCAGCATTGATACATTCGACAGCACAGCAAAACCATCTATTTGACTAACTAGAGCGCCAAAAACTGAGCCAGTGGGGCTGGGCTTACCATCTCAGTACAACGCTGTTACTATAGTCCAATCAGCGTTAACGGTACTTCGGTAACGCACAGAACGAACCAATCACAGAGTGATTGACAAAGACTAATCGTCAGGTCTGTGAAGAGATTGGTGCCGTTTTTGAGCGTATACTTGCCAGTTAGCAATATTTCTAGGGATTTCTTATTCGCCACTACGAATATTGATAACCCAGAAATATTGCTAACTTAGAAGTTAGTGAAGTGCGCTTGCTATCACCGTAACGTCAACTGATTCGTTTACTTTCGTTGGTTCCTATTCGTTCGGATGTTCTGTCTGTACCGAGCTTTATGTAAAGAGACGAGAGCGATTGGGAACATTTCGCTGAAAAGAAATTATGCCAGCCTAAAATCTATTTTAAAAACTTTAAAAACATACTTTTCTTGAATTTTTTATTATTAGTTGGTATATCCGCCGTAATAACACATTTTGTGCAAAACGGGTTACCCCGTCAAGAGAAAAAAGCCTTATAGGTCAGACAGACCTCGTAGACATACTAAAAGGGTCCCAAAAATATCATTAAGTAAACTACAGCATGATTTTGAAATGGTTAGCGATATTCGAAGGGACCTTTCTTTTCATTCGATAAACTTAAATTATTCTGAAGTAATTGTATAACATTGTTGTAAATACGTTTAAATAAAAAAAAGCAAAAAGTGGCAGACGGATTCCTTGTTTCCCGTACACTAACAATCTGTTACCTAATAGCTGTCAGTTGGCCAAACTCTATACGAAATGATTACGGAACCCTAAAAAAGAACTAACAGCTCTTTAGGGTACGCGTTCCCTGAGAGAAGGCCTGTGCCCTACAGTTTACGCGAAACCGGGGGTTAATGTTACTAGAATTTTTACCAGCCAAAGAAATTTTTTTCTCGCGATTTCAAAGCTTTTCCCAGAGTACAAGTTGCTCGCATTGACGAGTATCGCCCCCCATTTTTGGATGTAAATGGGGATTTTGTAGTAGAACATGCAGTGAATAGTTTCGTTTTCGTTGCGTATTGTTCGTTTTACACGGCATTTGGATACGCAGTGTTGTGGAATACAACGTAAACAGTCTATTATAATCCCGATGACTCAACTGTGTCTGTTGCCTGAAAGGGCTTCATTTAACCAGCCGACTTACCTCTCACTCTCAGTACGTGGAAATAAGATAAAACAGTATTATCCAAGCTAGCGTTCCGTACATTAAATTTCACGGGTACAGTCGACAGCACATACACCTTTACATACACACAATCTAATCAGTTACTTTAAAGGCGACTAGGCAAGAAAAATGTAAAGGTTGACCTGCTATCGACATTGAACAATCAATTAGTGTTCTTTATCAGTCTATTTAATCAATCAATTTAGTATAGTAGTACAAAATATATTTAAAGTATTCACTAATGAAGATACCAATATTTCTTTCATAAACCGGTTTTGCAAAAGGGTCAGCCAGAAATCTCAATTTCTGGGTACTAGCAATTTTTAGAATCTAGGGCCAAGAGCCTAGTAAAATATTGCATTTCAGCTAAAAACGGCCATTCTTGGCAAAACCTTGCCATTTTCACCAGTGTGCCGCGGCACACACTTCGCGGAACACTGATCTAAGCTGCACTTTGTACTACACCGGTTTTGCGAAGTCTGGTACGTGCGATGAAATTGGAGAGCTTTTAGACGTGATTACATATTATAATTTCCGTCACTATTTATCCCACTCACTGCAGGCCACAGGCTTTCTTTATGGAGACGGCAATCTTAATTAATTAATCTAAATTAATCTCAAATCTTTTATGGGAGTCTTGACGTAAGCTGTAGCCCGTCAACGTGAACGCAGCAACAGAGCACAGATTCGAGATGTTTTGCCCCAGAATTCGCTCAACATGGATCTTCTGTTAACCCTTCGTAATTTTTTATTAGGTACAGTTTTTTTTGTATGTTTTGAGTGATTTTTAATCATCGTCAGCCATTTTTACGCCCACTGCAGGACATAGGCCTCCCTCATGGTTTTCCCTAACCATTAAGGGTTTTGACATAATCGCCACGCTTGGCAGGTGGGTTGGCGATCGCAGTATGCGGTTGGAATCTCAGGAAGACGCTGCTGCCCATCTCCTGGTAATAAATTTCGTTAGACGCCTTCTACGACATCCACGGAATGAAATGGAGTGACGCTATTCTTAATCCGGCACCACACGGATAAAACGGATTACACGGATTTTTAATATTTTCTTATATTTATGCTGATTTCGTATAACCTATGACACTCGCGCAAATACGACGAATCGATTGCGATCTCATTTGTCAAAATCTGACCTCTGGGGAAACATAGAATCGAACATACTTACATACATACGAGCCAAACAGATTACCCTCCTTTTGAGCTCCGCCGCTGTCGGGTAAAAAAGGTGGGGGGAGGGGGTTTACTCGTCAATACAACCAATTTTTACTACTACAAACCAACTAACAACAAAAAAATCTGCCATTTGGATACTACAGTACCACCAGTAGGTGGTATTTCGTTACCACCTGCCGCATCAAATTATAACGAACAGCGCGATTTTGAAGTTTCGTATTGACGTGTAGAATCCTCCATTTTGATTTTGTTATCCCTAGTAACTATGACCAGTGGATTTTGTTGCCCTCAGCAGTAGCTATGACCAGAGACCAACGAAATTTATTTGATAACATCTATTGGAAATACCGACAAAAGAATTGGGTCAATAGGTTTGATTTCCGGGAGTGCTCGGGGCATTTCTGTTATCTACAGAAGTCTCAGAATAGTTGCTTGAAAGGCCTTCGGAAAGACAAGATAGTTACACTGATAAAATATTTATTTACGGTACAATACTGAAAACACAACATAAACCTTCAACTATAGCAATTCCGATATTATTGCAGAGATACAAAAAGAAAGAACAAATAAAACACATTTAGATACATGGATTATTTTAAATACAAAAAATATGTCACTACCACTAAAAGGACCTGAACAGAACATCTAACAAAGTGGGTCTTAAAATGAACATGGACTAAGATAATGTCGAACTCCCATGTAGCATCCACTCCTATCGACTTGGCGGCTCTGACCTCAAAGTTGTCGACCACTATGTATTCCTGGGACAAACAGTTCAGTTAGGTAAGTCCAACTTCGAGAAAGAGGTCACTCGTCGAATCCAACTCGGATGGGCTGCGTTCGGGAAACTAAAACACATTTTCGCGTCCAAAGTGTCTCAAGACAAAGGTGTATAACCAATGTATGTTGCCAGTGATGACTTATGGATGTGAGACCTGGTCGCTGACAATGGGCCTCATAAGAAGGCTCAAGGTCGCCCAACGAGCAAGTTAGGAGTTTCACTGCGTGATCGAGTCAGGGATGAGGAAATCCGCGAAAGAACCCGAGTTACGTACTGATATAGCTCTAAGAATTGCTCAGTTGAAGTGGTAGTGGGCGGGGCACATAGCTCGGAGAACTGATGGCCATTGGGGCGAAAAAGTTCTGACCTGGCGACCGCGGACCGGACGACGCGTGACGTAGCGTGGGCAGGCCCCCCACCAGATAGTCTGACCACCTGGTTACGGTGGCGGGCAGTCGCTGGATGCGGGCGGCACAAGACCGGGAAGCTTGGAAAACCATGAGGGAGGCATATTCTACAGTGGGCATCAAATGGCTGATGATAATGATGACCACTAAAATGGAAGGAGAACCGAGATATCCCTACAACGGAAAACAAAAAGCGATAGCTAACCTACGCTGGTCTGAAATGCGCCAGAAGAAGTAGTTACTACTAATAACATCAACACAACACAATCACTTGTCCTGGTTCCAAGGACTTTACAGAGACAGGACTACCAAGGATACCCTGTGATAAGGACATCACATACACGGAAAAACATCCAGCCAGGCCATTGGTACAAATAGTAGAACGACGGTTCCCAGCGGGAATAGAACTCGTGATGGTTATCAAACTGTGATACCGCTAGACCAACGAGGCATTCATCATAAAAGTGGTAGTGATAAAAACACGAGATTCAGGTAAAAATGCAATCTTTACCACCCGGTCTGCAAGTTACGCATGACCAATAGAGACCTCATACTATGCGAAGCGAGAAAATAATGTTCCGACAGGCAAAGTACTCGCATATTATTATAATCATCTAAATAGACAGTGAAAGTATTTGATAGTGCGATGTTAATAGAAGGTTAATCAGTACTTTCATTTGTAGGAGTATGCCACAAGCGATTGGTAACAGGGATACTTGATATACTCTCTCTCTCTGTGTTTAATAGAAGGCTTGTTTGCAGTCGTGTAGTTCAAGGGGGTGATCTTTTGATATTGGAAATGTCTTTTCGTTCGCTCCAGTGTAGGCTCCGATTTCACGAAAAATTGTGGTCCCCTTATATCTCGGAGAGTTATGACGATATGATATTCAAAAAAGGACCCAAAAAACGTGTATTCACCAGAGCTGTAAGGTGCAAATAGAATTATTCCAGAAAGTCAAAAAAGAAAAAAGTTATGGCCGAAATAGTGAAAAAAAGATTTAAATTTTTTCCGATATGTTGATTTTGGCGCTCGATATTTTGGAAACAAAGAACGATATCAAAAATTTGAGAAACACTCCTCTGAAAAATTACAATTGGAGCCTAAAACAAAGGTTAAGTGTTTGCCCTGTAGCCAAACCTTTTTGAAAAAAGTCAGAACGACATTTTTCACATGACATTTATGACTCGATTCATTTCCAAAGTGCTCCATAGTCGTGTGAGGCACGAAAGCTGTGATTTTTTATCTGCTTTACAGAACTAAGAACTGCATCAAAGTAATTTTCAATGGATTTTGTACGAAGTTTTCCTTTTATAAGTTGGTCACCTAGTACTAATACTTGTAAAGCCTACTAAGCCGTGACAGTTTTCCTTTTTTTTTTTTCCTGATTTTTCGCACGTTTCTACAATCAACGTTTGGCCGGAAGAGGGGGGAACGCCCTACACGCAGAAAAGTTTCCGCTGTAAAGCTTAATATTTCCCAAACAGAACCCTAAATCGAAAAATGATCTTTCTACGCCCACAATATTTTATACGACCAATCCCACAATACCCCACATTATGGTGTAAGCGAGAAAAACAAATTGCATCTCTAATCTAGGCCGCGAACAGACAAATAGACAGACAGACAGACGGACGGACATGGCGAAACTATAAGGGTTCATTTCGACTACGGAACTCTAAAAAGGTAAAAAAACTTTTTTCAAAGCGAGTCATTTAAAAAGTTAACGAAAAAGAACATCATGAACGTCATCAAACGTCGCTGTCATTATTGATTTGTGATTTGTGTTGTGCAAGTGCTGTGTAACAAAATTTTCAGCAAAATGTTTAAATGTCCCGTAATAAATCTAATGTACATAGCATCAATCACAAAATGAAATCCAGGTCACAATACCAAAACTACAAGAAAAACGCAACCACCATGGCTTAACTTTTCAAGAATATGGATGGATGGGACATCTTCCTTCAAGAAATCTGCAATCCTCCAGACTTCAATCATGATGTGGTTAATAAATAGAACAGCCAACATTCGCATCTTCCCTTTAAGCACGTCTTTTCGTCAGTCGAAAAAAGGAACAGAACAGCCAATGTTATTGTCATCATCATCATGAGCCTGGGGCAGTTCTGTAATGAAGATGGACATCTCCCAAGGCCTGAGATTCGGCTGTCCACATCCAGTAGCTCCTATCCATTTCATGACCGATGGTCTATGTGATCGCACCTCTGACATTATCAAGGATCTGATCAGCTCATATATTAGGCGCACCAAATCCTGAGCGATTCGAATCGGCAAAGATTTTCAAGAATGTCATCCATTCAGAAAGTAATGACATTCTTGATAATCTTTGCCCCTTTCGGCTACAATATCGGAGTCAATAGATGCAAGGCCCTTCCCACTAGCACCACAAATCCAAAGTTACGACGTACTTGAACATATAGGCACAATTTGGCCCAACATCAAAGTCCTAAACACTATCAGCAACCGCTACACTGCCAACAACTATGTAAACATCTATAATAGCTGGTAAAACAATAGATTCCTTCGCAAAATGCCGCCTAAAAAGAAAGACAAGGGGAGCAAGGGAATCAAAGGCAAGAAGGGAAAGGCTAAACCCGAACCTGAGCCGAGTAAGATAATCGTGAAGCCAGAAGAAGTGAAGCCAATACGGAAGGTCAGCACACCAAAAGTTGTCTCTTGCACCAACAAGGTCACTGAGAACTCGGAACCGTGTCCTAGCCAGTGCAACTGCTACCAGCCCCTAGACGTTGCTGACCCGGAGTATAGAACGAAGCCGGAGTTCATATATGGAGGTCCTTTCAGCGAGCCAAAGACCCTTAAAACCCCGTCGGACTACGAGAAAGAAAACGAGGCTATAAAGGGATTGGAGCTGTTTAAATTGTGAGTTGCGATGTATAATATTAACCCTTGTTATCTCAACATAAAAAAAAACCCAGCCTAATGAAAATGTTACCTTATCTGACCTGGAAGTGAAGCCTAAATAATAAAAATATATACTAGCCCATGTTCTAGGTTTATAGCGGTGATAATGCATTGGTAAAACGCTTGTCTCACATTTGAGAGGTCGTAGGTTTGATTCCGGCATATACTAATGACTTTATTCCATAAATTACGTACCTACGTCTGTGAATTTGTATTAGGAATACTAGATACTCGCTAACATTGAAGGAAAAATCATTAGAAAACCTGAGTGTATGGGGTGTTCGTGGGCACGCGTGGCGACCAAGCCCGTATGAGCGCTCTGAATGAAGGTGTCTTGTACTGTGAAGTACAGGCTGGTTATATTCTATCAATTTTTAGAGCCTTATTAATTATTAAGAATTATTAAAAAATAATAGCCTTTTAAAATTTTTACCTTATCTGACCTTAACTGAAGTCTAAAAAAGTAGGTAAAGTAGGTATTCATAAAAGCTGCTGAAGTTTGAGTAGGCCTAGAGGCCAATAGATTGAAAGAGAGATCTTTCTAAGAGGATGATAAAGATTTTTTCTCATCCTCCGCTTTTTCTCACATACAACGGCACGTCACATCTTTCTTGGATGCCCGTTACGGTTTCCAGTGACTATTTTGTTTCTCTTATTTCAGTCGTAAGCAACTGGTCAACCTTATTGCACCTCCGAAAAAACCTAAAAAGAACTGCAAATGTGCCAATAACAGGGGCACGTGCATATGTGAGCCAATACAGAGAAAATATTGAAGACTCGGGAGTTGCGACAACAAAACTAACGGCCCCTCCGACGACGGGGACGTCATATTGTCAGCCACCTTACCATGAACACAAATCAGTCAGGTTTTGTAACAAAATAAAAGAGATACAACAAATAAACTGTTTTTAAAATGCCCACCTCCTCAGCTTTATTGTGCCTTCAATTGCCAAAGGTTTAGGATGCAAAACAGAGGACGTGGGTTCGATACCCAATGGAGCCCACCGTAATTGATTTGTACAAAATATGGCCTCAGCCACACTGGGACAAGTGATGGTGTTGTGTGGAAGTTATTATTTTTATAACCTAACTGATTCGAGTGCCCGGCTGTGAAGGTTCTCTATGGTACATCTAAATAAGGGCCCTTATTATGAAAAATGCGACATTATCGGAAGTCACTTGTCAGTGTCAAAATCCGTATCTCAAGATACGAAATTACGTCATTGAGCTAAAAAAGAGCCATGCATTTGTAGCGTTCATTACTGAGTGGCAGGAAATTTCAAGCCTTTTCAAAAAAATTACTGTATTTTTCGCTGCGAACGGCGACGTTGACGACCCTTCCGAACATATCGCTGCCTTAGAATAAGGGCCCTGCGACACTAGCTCATTTCACTGCCGAGCTAGATAGTGCATGGGTGCAAATAGCAAGGCCATATCAATGATAATAAAAGTTGAACTTGAAAACAAACCGGACAATCAGACTGTCTGTCATGCAGTGCAATTTACAATGCTAGAACACAAGGTCATGGGCGCTCTGACAGCTGCTCTAGAGCATGTCTACTCACGAGGTATAATGCTCGACAAATAACTTGAACAAATGACTTTGATTTCCCATGGACGTATTTCGGGTCTCATTGGCGGGGGACGCGGGAAGTGACGTTGAATTCTTCGGAGTTAAGTCAAATTAACAAATAATTTAGCGATTTTTTAGATGCAGTAAAGTTAAAAAATCATACAAAATCAAATCACCTACGGTCCTAGATAAGCTGAGACTGAAAAGTATTGTAATTTTTTTTCAGATTTGAAATAAATAAAAAGACATTTAAAAGTACAATGCATTTTAAAAGTTGTTTTAGGGGTACGGTTGGAGAACTTGGCCTTAAGGCTGTTCTTACGTGGAGCATGCTGTCTCGCTCGCACATTTTAATAATTTTAGCGATTGTAATAAAATGAGCATACTTTCGACAAAATGTGATCTGATTCATAATAAAATTTTGATTCCAAAATTAATAATTATGGAACCAACTTTTATTTAATAAAAACCACGTATAGAAAAAAAAAAACATATTTAAAATGTCCGTTGTTTAATTATCCATCAAACCTTCAGACCACATTTATCAAAAGTAAACTCATATTCTTTTAATATTAAAAAATCTTAAATTGTACCTACGAGCGAGACAGCATGGTCCACGGAAGAGCAGCCTTAAAAACTCACGATCTTATTTATAAAAAAAAAATTCCTTAATTAAAACACTCCTCAGAGGCAGTTTAAATAGTCAAAGGGAAAGACGAAACCACAGATTAATTAAACTTTCTCTGAGGAGTATTTTATAGGAATCGTGAGAGACTTGTCATGTCGATCAAACCGACGATCATACAGATTGCTGTAAAGGAATAAAATATTGCGATGGCTAAGGTGTATTTATAATCAAAATGTTCCCTTTTAATGTTGCTCCTCCCACACAACCATTAAGATTTGAATCTGCTGCGAAAGGATGAGTCAGGGCGAACTTTTAGGGTTCCGTAACGGAATTTTAGGAGTGTGCTTTTGTGGTCATCTTTTTTTATGTAGCCTAAATACGTCCCACTGCAGGGCACAGGCCTTCTCTCAGAGAAAGACGCTGAGGTATGAACACCTCAGACACCCAGGTTTCCTCACGATGATTTCCATCAACGTTAGCAAGTGGCACTCGGCGCCAGGCCAAGTTGCTACCACATCTTCACAAATGTACGTAACTTAGAAAAAAAAGGCAATCTTAATTAGATTTATTTTCATTCTTTCTTTATTAACTTATTCTTTCTTCATTACACTTCACAGTATCAATTAGGTTCACATGAGAAAGATATTGTTGCGATAGGATTGATTGGAAAACATTAGTTAGCACCACGTAGCGCCTTCATAGGGTCCTGAAACACTATTACTCGTAGTAACAGCTTTGCAAATAAACGTGGAATAACTGAAATAAAAACAACAAATAATAAAAACCGCCCAAGTGTCGGACCAAGCTAAGGGTCCCGAACTGAACACAACAACATTTTTGGTAAATAAGTAATTAATATTATCTTTTTTGTGGTTATTCTATTATATTTATTTATTATTTACGGAACCATTCGGTGCGTAAGTTCGACTAGCGCTTGGCCTTTTTAAAGACAGGTCCGGACAGGAAACGTATTGGGTTATTTTCAGATTGGGCTCAGAATTAACTTCGCTTGGATATTCTTTCATGTTCTTCGTTAGTAGGAACTTTTGACACAAAGCGTGTTAAGGCCGGCCACATACAGTCGGAATTCAGTTTCTTAATTTCGACTCGGGATTCCGAACGCAGTAAATTCACACAAACCTATGGATCTACCACATAGATAAAGTAGTTTTCCGTTCGAAATTTTCCACGATTAGGAAGTCCGCATGGTAGCCTGTGCGTTCGGAATCCCGTACGGCAAAAAACGGTTCCGAACGCAACTCGCAACACAATTCAATTACTGTGACAATTCCATGTACATTCAACAGCCAATTATTTATATCTACTTATGTTGCTACAGTTTATTTGTGTATATTTATTTAAATTATGTATTATATATAAGTTTACAGTATAAATATTTACTTATTTATCGTTGAGTATTCGTCTGCTTATGTAATTTTAGTTGAAATAAATCGTTTTATTAAGTAAATCGTTAATTTCTTGCACCACCTGTGGTTGACTGGTAGAAAATGCTTATTGCATTAAGTCCGCCACATTGCCATTGTATTTTTTACTTATGAGCAAAAAACGTATGAATGATAATAATTATTATTCAATAAATGGGTAACTCCCCACAAATTAATAAGTAGGAAGATTTCATTCATTACGCAAGGTATATCAAATTGTCATAATGAACTTTAAGTGTAGTTTTATGAAACGCGGCGCAGGGCACAAGCCGTTTCTCGCAGAGAGAGTGACTAAAAACCGTACAACTAAAAAGTAAGTATTTTCTCTATGGTGTATTTTAAAGAAGCAACTTTTTTTAGTGATATTATGATATCGGAAAGGGGTATAATTTAATTTATTCAATCCTTGCGAGACTACAAATGAGCCGTAGATACCTGGGCCAAGTTTCATAAAACTACAATTCGAAGTTTATTTTATGACAATTCGAGGTACGTTAATCTGTGGGTTAATCGACTTTGTAATGTACATCGAATTGTCATAGTAAACCACTATTTGTAGTTCTATGAAGCAGGCCCCTGATGTCAAATCAGCCATCATCAGAATAAATCACGTGCGGTTTTATTATTACAATATGGAGTTGAGACTTTCCATTTTAAATCGCAGCGGTTGGCTAATGGAGAGAGCGCATAATAGTTATTTTTTTGTATGTAATGATATGGGTATGCTATGCGATGGCGGATTTCATAATGTATAATAATAAATTTAATGGCTTAAGTTCCGACTGCTCTTAAGCCGGGTTTTGACGGTCTCAGTACGCTCGGACCGTGTGCGTATACAGTTTTAGTTGATTATGACGACAGTCAGTGCGCTCGGATCGAGAGCGTCGTCATAATAAACTAAAACTGTACGCACACGGTCCGATCAACAGATCACCCCCTTGGAGGTGATCTGTGGTCCGAGCGTACTAAGACCGTCAAAACCCGGCCCGACAACGGTCAGTGCGCTCGGATCGAGAGCGTCGTGATAATATACTAAAACTGTACGCACACGGTCCGAGCGTACTAAGACCGTCAAAACCCGGCTTTAGTTTCAACTTCATAATTTAAACTGAACGTGGTTCAGCTGTGAAATGAATGTTAATAAAGTTTAAACCTCAATTCTTAATTTTTTTGTGTAGCCTATAATACGTCCCGCACGGGCCTTCTCCCAGAGAGAGTAGTAGCTTAATTACCACGCGTGGCAGCCGCGGATTGGCAATTTCAAGCGCTGACGTATGTGAACACCTCAGACACTCAGGTTTCCTAACGATGTTTTCCTTCACGATTAGGTAGTGGAATTCCTGCTACAATTTCACAAGCCCCGTTAATATTTTTAATTGAGTTTTAACAGGTCCCATCTTTTCTCTCTTAATGTGAAGTTCATTTATCAGGCCCACTAATATTGTAAGACTATATTTAGTGCTGGTGCATCACTTGGCTAGACGATTTATAATACATGGCAGGTTATACAAAATCAGTGCTAAAGATTCGTCAGTAAACCCGGCAATGGATGGTTAACTCGTGTTTGCCAAAATACGAGTGGCGCCGTCAATATATGACAGTAACAGTCAATTAAACAATTTATAACTTAACATTTGATAACTTTTTAACATACCTCGTGTGTTCATAAGTTTTGAGACAAACTTTGTACTTAAAAAATTAAATTAAATATTACTGGCTGCAATTTAATATTTTTTCCAATTTTTGAATTTGGAATGTTAACTTAGAATTTCTTAGATTTTCAAATTCATTTGTTTAAATTATCTCGTGAAGAAGGGAACCAAAGAAATACGTGCGACCGTTCCGTGAGGTAAAAACTTTTGGTGTGAGCCGTAACTTTGTGTATTACACTATCAAACGATACAAGGAGACAAGTTCTTTGCAAGATCGCCAAAGGAGTGGTTGGTCGGCCACGCTCTGTGAGGACGCCTGCGAACATCAAAATCATCCGAGAGCGACTTCGCCAAAACCCATGTCGCACTCAGAAGAAACTCGCTCTGCAGACTAATATTTCGCGCATTTCAGTCAACAGAATACTGAAATATGATCTTAAGGTAAAGGCTTATAGCCGTAGAAAAGTTCACTTTTTAAACGATCGCCTTCGTAAATTGCGACGCGAACGTTGTCCAATACTGCTTAGGAGACACGATGCGAGGAAGATACTCTTCACTGATGAGAAAATCTTTACTGTCGAAGAAAAGTTCAACCGACAAAACAATAAAGTGTATGCCAAAAGTAGCAAGGATGTCCCAGCTTCAGCACGGAATGTCTCGCGTACTCATCATCCGCCTAGTGTGATGGTATGGTGGGGAGTTTCGTATGAAGGTGTCACTCCGCTCCATTTCTGCCAACAAGGCGTCAAGGTGAAAGCCAAGAATTATCAAAGTGACATTTTAGAGCCTATTGTGAAAACCCTGTCTCATACTTTATTTCACAACAAGGATTGGGTTTTCCAGCAAGACTCGGCGCCATCCCATAAGGCAAAAACCACCCAAGCTTGGTTGAAGGAAAATGTGCCGGCCTTCATCGCGGCGAACGAATGGCCCTCCTCTAGCACCGACCTTAACCCCCTGGATTACTCTTTATGGACTGAATTAGAGCTCAGGGCCTGCCGAAAGTCCCACCCAAACTTGGACTCACTGAAGCGAGCCCTTGGCCGAGAAGCAAAGCGAATTCCGGAAAAGATTCGTGCCGTCATTGATGACTGGCCAAATCGTCTAAGGGCCTGTATTAAAAACAGGGTGGCCATTTTGAATGATAATTATATTTTATTATTGATTATTATGTACTTAATGTTTACTAAAAATTTTATAAATATAAGTTAATTATTAAAAAAGTTATGCAACTTTTATTTTGTCTCAAAACTTATGCACACACGAGGTATATAATGTTCAGTACTTACGAAGTTTTAACATAATGACTTAATTCAAGAAATCACTTAGTCCGAAAAGTGACTTTTGACTTTTCGATGTTTTTATGCTATAAATATGTGCTGAAATAATATGTGCTGGTTAAAAAATCTGAAAAATTTATCCATCCTAATACAAGTGGAATAGTTCTATTTATGAAAAGGAACACAACCTAAATATTAAAACAACTCTCGTGAGAAAAAATCAACAAGGGTGGCTGGAAGAAATTTCTCTTGAAATAAGTTCGTTCTTTTAACAGACAATCCATGTTTTAAGTGCCAAATTTTGTATTTTCTTTGTGTCTCATCATTATCATAAGCAGCCTATTACGGCCCACTGTAGGGCACAGGCCTTCTCTCAGGGGGATAGTGTGGGCTTAAACACCACGCGTACCCACCGCGGATTGGCGATTTCAAGCGCTGAGGTATTTGAATAGCTCAGTACTCAGGTTTCCTCATGATGTTTTCCTTCACAGTTAGCGAGTGGTATTGCTACTATAACTTCACAAATGTACATAACTTAGAAAACCAAGTCATAGGTATATGCCCGCACTGGGGATCGAACCTGGGTCTCTCGCTTCCGAGTCCGATGTTCTACCCACTAGGCTACCACCGCTACCACCCTTTGTTTATGTAATAAAGTGTAACAAACAAAAAAACAAAAATTTTGGGCTTATTTCAAAACTAAGGACTTAGATAGATATATAGAGATAGAGAACACTTTAACCTCCTAAGACCTAGTGTGCTAAATTTAGTACGGAAAGAGGTTTTTTTTGTAAAACCTTAGTTAGACCATTCGAAAGAGAATGAAAAAATGAGCAATCTGGTGTTGCTAACTCAAAACCGTCCAAATTGGGACTAAGTGATTTCTTGAATTGGGTCATTATTACTTATATTTATTTGTGATGTGATTCATGTGATGATGTTTTTGGGTATGTTTATTATGTTACGAAGTGCGTATTCTACCCGTCATTCATTCACGACTACACAGGTGGACAAAGTAGACTCTTCCTTTTAAATAAACATTATTATTATTTATTTATTCAATACAGACTTATAGTTTGTAAGTGGCATACTAAGATTATTAGCAATATTTTTTATAAAAACACGATTCCTTAAAACACTCCTCAGGAGTCAGTTTAAATAGTCTGTGGTAAAGGGAAAACGTAACCTCACATTATTTAAACTGCCTCTGAGGAGTGTTTTAGAGGAATCGTGTTTTTATAAATAAGATCGTGACCCCCAGTTTCTCGGACACTAACACGCTATTAATCTACTGTTAACAGCTGTCAATTGACCAAAGTGCATACAAAAAAAAAACAAGTGACAGCTGTTAACAGTAGATTAACAGCTTGTTAGTGTACGAGAAACCAGGGTTTAATCTGTAGCGAGGTACAGATTTGTGAGTTTCACTGTGCTTCTCTAAACTCAATCAAACTATCGCAATAAGAATATAGGTATTCACCGATATTATTTTTCAGTCGGTCTGCAAGCTCAGATGTAAGCATCCATACAGTACCTAGCTCACAAAATGCGGGTCAGTGCCAATGTTTAGCGGAAATCGCTGCCGATTGAGAAACCAAGTAAAGCGGATGCGGACGTGTAGAATACAATCCCACTAAAACATGTAACAGGTAAAAAACCATCTTCTCTGAAAATATATAAGTACTTTATCTGACATATAAAAATCTCGAAACGGCTTCACCGGTTTATGAATTTTCTTTGTGTATATTTGGTTGGTGTGAGAATACATCGTAGGCTAATTAATATGGCAAAACAACGTTTGACAGGTCAGCTAGTACCTAAAGCATAAATTTTCGATTTTTCTCGCTGTCTACTCGTCAAAGGGGCATCTGTTCCAAAGGTGTTTGGGTAAAGAAAACATTTGTAATTTTTTCTACTGGTTGTGCAATAAAATGTTTTCCCTCTAAAGATGAATCCCTTTTTGTCTCCCACCCATCCACGCCTGATGGTATACGAAGACGGGGTCTGATGTTACGTGAATGCCGGTTGACTATAAGTACGTAGTTTTAAAGACACCGAGGTTATATGTCTCTGGAAAAACAAAAGTTCTAAGTTGGACAAAAACATAAAATAAAATCGTTTTTTTAAATTAAGGCCGTTATTCTTTACGTCGCAATACAGGTGAAACAGTCGTCTATTCAAAAACAATGATTGATGGGAACCCCGTCTCATTGAAAAGGTATGAAGTAAAATGTGGCGCTTAAGTAAACGTAGCAACTACATTTGTTAACGTTATACAGTAATAGCGGATAGAGAGTGAAAGTCGGCTAGGTTGTTGCACTGAACGCAGTTTTTATATGGCCACAGCTTTGTTCGGCTGGAGGAACTACAGAAATAGTTCGACGATTGCTTTTAATGAGGCTACCTAGTCTACCTACTTAGCTGTTCTAGGTAGAAACCTATGAACGGTAATTACTAGAAGATTATTGAGAAAAAAAATGTCCCAACAGTTAAAATACAGTGGTGGGTGTATGGTGTTCATTTATGATGGTTGAGCAACCTAATCTCTATTAAAATGTTCAGGATGTGACTACCTAAGTATCACTGATTGACATAAAATTGCATAACTAATAGCTGGTAGAAATAGTTGAAAATTTGAGCTACAAAAACAATGAAAAGAACCAATTGTTGTAGGACTATTGTTTGTTTTTTATTTATTCAGCTAACCCGATGTTCCGGCTGGATTTTACATAACGATAACGTTGGAAAAAAAAACAAGTTTAATAAAAAACTCAGTAAGGTAAGTTTAGGAAACAGATAAGCCATAATTATATACCTATTAGAAGTACCTACCTCTAATCTAATAGGTATATAATTCATTGTATAGATAAGATCATTATTTTCTGATCATTTTTATACTGTCATCGAATTTTTTACTTTAAAAAATATTAATATTGACATTTAATAAAAAATAATGATGTAATATAATAATAGTGTAAATAGTATTCAATTGTAAATATGTCTTATTTGTAAATTAGGTAATTATGACATGTTGTAATCTGACGTTATAATATTTACAATGTTAGAATATAACAATTTTTGCATGCCTAGAAAGGTGAAATGTGTAGAGCCGTATACTTAAACTTATCCGACCACCATAAGTACGACGTTTCATGCAAATAAACTCATTTCATTTCATTTCATTACATTGTATAGAATTACAGAAGAAAGATCGCAGAATAAAAGAAAATTACCAGCATCGGCATCTTGCCAGCCAGTACTGGCAGTTATTCGCAGCACAGCGATAGTTTTTTATTCGTCGATCAGATATCGTTGTAGTAAAAAAAAAAAACAGGCAGTTGCACAACAAATTTTTGAAAAGAGAACAATAGCTCGCCAATATTTCAGCATTTTATCTTCGATCGAACCGCGCGCACCAATGACTTCAGCGCGTGCATTAGTGCTATTGTTTTGAAATCGTTGCCTTCTTACGGTAAGGCCCTCTTCACACCTGCGCTGCTATAAACAATTTTTTTACGACTGCAGTTTTCTATTTTAGTGGCGATTTTGAATTCGTTTTGTTCGGTCACCTGAATATAAGCGAAAAAAAACAAACCGGCCATCTCGTGTCGGGCCAAACGCAGTGTAGGGTTCCGTAGAAAGAGGGGGTTTTATCTAATTCAAAGAACTAACTTCAACGCATTTGCAATGGATTTTGTACAAAGTTTTCCTTTCATAAGTTGGTCGCCTATTACTCGTTAACTTGTAAAGCCTTTTCCTTTTAAGTTAATGGTATGTGCTGAATGGTGCATCCTGAATTATTTCACGTTCCAACAATCAACCGTTTAGCTCTGAGAGGGTTGGGGGGGACGCCCTACTCGGACAAAAATTTGCACTTTAAACCTTAATATTTCGCAAACGGAATTCGAAATCAAAAAATTTGCTAGCTACACCCACAATATTTTTAAACAACCAATCCAACGATACCCCATACTATGGTGTCGACGAGAAAATAAAATTGCATCCCTAATTTAGGTGTATTTATCGCTAAAAATTTTTTTTAAGATTCAAATCCACCAATTTTTCGGCGTTATTAATAATATGTATGTGATAAGCTTTCTCGTACTAATCGTCTCTGAGCTAGGCTGCGGACAGACAGTTAGACGGACGGACATGGCGAAACTATAAGGGTTCCTTGCCGACTACTGGACCCTAAAAAATATACTTCTAATTTGAAACCGTCATTAATGAAGTGTCTCCGAAAGTCCTGTCTTGACTAGCCTGTTTGAAACCACAGCAAACTATAATGTTAGACAAATAAGCAGACACATTCACTTAAAAATCGACATTTCTGCCGTACAACTTATAGCAAAAACATAAGCATTCAAATATTTATTATATTATCGCAAAAACTATTTAAAGTTTTATCTCTTATACAAATTGACCGCTATGAAAATCCTTTGAAAATAAACTGAGAATTTTCAACTAATGCTTATTAAGTTGTTGTTTAAGACAAAATCTTCAGGAATTGCGCATTTTTGAGATAACCCTATAGAAAATTGCCACGAGTAAAACAACGATTTGTGTATTTTGTTTGTGTACCTTCGTGTGTACTTTGTGTTTCTGTGACAACTAAATAAATATCTTCTTTCTTTTTTACTACATTACTATTATAGTACATAAGCAATAATAGCAACGCAGTGGGTGTAGTGCCTAACCGTTGTTGGCTGGATTTGCAACAGCTCTATAACTATGCAAACGTAACTGCTTGCATAGCGTAACTAATTAGGTAATGGAGCGAAGAAGAATTTTACAAGAACAAATTTAGTAACGGTTTTGCTTTATTCATTCGCAGTTAAGAGAGAAAATCCTCCAACGAGATATTGCTTCTTTTAAATTGACTGACCGCCGCGTTTGCTGAGTTGAGAAGTTCACTAACCCCCAGTTTCTCGTACACTAAGAAGCTGTTAATCTAATGTTAATAGCTGTCAGTGGTTTTTTCGTATGCACTTTGGTTAATTGACAGCTGTTAACAGTAGATTAACAGCGTATTAGTGTACGAGAAACTGGGGGTTAGCCACTACATAAGCATTAGATTTCTGAAAAGAACGATAAAGATGGATTATTATGTATTTATTCAAAGTTACGTACATCTGCGAATTTGTAGTAGCAATACCACACGCTAACTGTGAAGGAAAACATCGTGAGGAAACCCGCGGCTTGATTGGCTCCGCACGTATGGACTTGTCTTTCCTGTGGGCTAGGCCGACTGACCTGTCAGGATGGTATAAGTGCTGGGCAAGCCTACTCCATGTAAAACAATGTTCCAGGCACTCCAGCGTCCATCTATTGTGATTTATACAATTATCTCATTACGTGGACGCAAAGGCCACAGTTATTTACAGTAGACCGCCGGTAGTCCGGCCCCCGACTAATCCGGCACGCCCCGTAATCCGACATGGCTTGAAAATGTTATGACCATCTTCACTACATGCATTAATGTAATTAAATTCTCTGTTTGGAAACAGGCAGTCAGTCAATTAAAATAATTAACTTTTCGTTTTAGGATTTTTCATCTCAACTACACCAAAATCCATATCTGTCTAATTTGGGATCAGAACAAGTGATTGTGTTGTGTTATTTATTTATTTGAAATTTAATTAAATCGATATAATTGTTTTTATTTTAAATATATCGAGCGAAGGTAAATATACCGGAAAGGCGAAATGTACCGGTGGAAGGGCCGGTAAGGGATCACCCAGGCGGAAATACTTCGACCAAATAGGGGATGTATTAGCAAAGGGCAAGATAAAAAGTAGGTACCCGAAACCGGCGTGCGTGCATGCAACGACTAATGAATGTTGAGGAAGCGAAAGTGACCAGTCCTGAGTCAGTCCCTGGTCTCTGCCTACCCCTCTGGGATACAGGCGTGAGTTTATGTATGTATGGAAGTGAATTTAATTTTGAATGAAATAAAATTATACACTCTCAGAGGCCTCATTTCGCGCACCAAATTCGCGACAGGAATTATAGTAGTTTGGAATTTGACAGACAATTGGACTCGTTCAGAATTTGGTGTGCGTAATATAGGAGAGCGGGAGTGTTTACAAAACTGTACTCAAAAATAACTTCATCTAGGTCTTTGAAAGACAACCCAATCCAAGCGCTGTAAAATAAACATAATAAAACCTTTGATTTACTAGTCTGACATTTAAGTGGCGACACGGGAATGAAACAAAACTGCTTTTAGGTCTAAAATGGGACGGAAAATGGCGGTATGCCTCTAACAAGCTTGCCGTTACGATGCAGATAGGATTGAGACTTTTTTTTACTTTTTTAAACAGGTTTTTAAAATTGTCCTCAGCACAGGTTAGTGCAACAAAAAGAATATAATCAGAGTGCCAAAATTAGTTAATTTACGGGCGCGAGTTTTGGGGAATATTTCCAAATTTCCCAGGAACATTCCAGCATGGCAGATTAGAAATCCTATTTACAGAGATTTATGTTAATGTAATCTCTGTGTACAATAAAGAATATTCTATCTATCTATCTAGTTATTAATAGTGTACAATAAGTGGTTTTACCGCTAAAAGCGATCTCTTCCAGACAACCTACATTGATATACCTAGTCTGCGTTTGCTTGAGCAGGTTTTCTGTTTGAAAGAGAAAGTGAAAAACATTTAATGTTTTGTTTGCGTAACATATTTCGTGTTATAAGGTTGAATAAAGGTTGGTCGTTGCCCGCCCATCCTTGGCTGTCTGCCAGTGAGCTTTTCAGGGCACAGGCAAAATGTCTTGAATAATGCTGGCTGGGAGAGTTGCATCCTATATGGCTGATGTTCTATGCTTGAATTCGAAAGTGCACCATGTTTGTTAATTTTGGAAATTACCAGCCAGGAGAACTCCTAAACTTATCTATCCCACAAATATTATGATTTTGAACGTTTGTAAGTGCTTAAGTATATTGCTATGGGGGCAAATATAATATAATTATTTAATAAATGCACATTAAAATAGAAAGTATAACTTACGAACGTTAAAATAAGTAGTTTGCACTATAACTTACTTACTAAAAATAACTAAAACAAAGTATTAATTTATAGACATGGGAATTATTTCGTCGTTTAGTCTATTTTTACTATAGGGGTTTATTGCAGCCGTAACATTTATTCTATGTATAGCATTATTTTATTTATGAATTCTAAGCTCGAGGAGCATATTTTCTATCCTTGGATGAGTAAGTGCCAGAGACTTAAACTACAGCAGTATGTACCTAGTAGAGCCAAATAGAATCTAGTTGTTATCTTGCTTTGAAAATTTGCCGCTAAATAAATAACTAGAAAAGCCAAGTTCACCACAGTATCTGAGGTTGTTCACTTAAAAACTAGGCCACGTGGATGGTTGGCTATACGCGCATTTTCGTAGCTCACCAAACATCTGGGTCAACATGAAAATAGGCCACTTTAGAGTTTAGACTCATCAGGTGAAAATAAATTGAAATGAAATGAAAAAACTTTAGTAAGAAAAGGGTTCAAAAAGTGGTTACTCCATTTCCTTCCGCGGATGTCGTAGAAGGCGACTTAGGAAATCAAATACCAGGAGACGGGTAGCAGCGTCCACTGCAGGACATAGGCATCCTTCGTGGTTTTCATAACCATGAGGGGTTTTGCCATAATCGCCACGCTTGGCAGGCAGGTTGGAGATCGCAGTATGCGGTTGGAATCTCAGGAAGACGCTGCTGCCCCTCTCCTGGTAATTGATCTGATCTTAGTCACAGATTTACTGAGGTACTAGTAAATGGTGGACTAAGGTAGCCACTGAATGCTGGCCGAGAACCAGTAGACAATCAGTGGGCAGGCCACTGGTGGGCCAACAACATTGTGGAAGTTTTAGCCTCTAAATAGGTTTTAAACATTGTGAAGGCGGCTGCTTATGCCCAATACTTGGGGGCTCTGTTTCTGACAGAAAATGTCAATGTGAATTGAAATGTATGTTGATTTATGTCAATTTAACATTATAACTTTTAACTAATTTCAGTCCTATTAAGCAACTTGCAACATGGCTGTTGTGGGGAACTATTTATAATTATCGTGATTTAATGATAAAATTACTGTGATAATTATTTCTAAGAACCCCGAATAAAGTTGCAGACATACTGATAGTTTAAATGCCTTGTTTTACCAGTTCTTGGGGATTTTTATGCCATATTGAAACATCCTCATAATTTTTGTTTTAAACATAAAATTGTGTAGTTATGGTAAAATTACTTATTCATGCTGCATTCAACCGAATAGAGCATAGATAGGGATTTGTTGAATAAATACGGTCTAAAAAACAAGATATTTTGTTGTAGTTAGTAATCCAGATTTTTGATCTGCAATCCACTGAGCTTTATTACGTTTAATAGGACATATCCGTTGCTGGTTTGACAGGATGTATTTTGATACTGATTGAGTAAAACATGCAATGGATATTCATTCCTATGATCAAAGTTCTGTACCTATAGCATAACCAGGCCACAGTAAATGTCTTACAGCACACCAACACAATACGAAATCAGCCGAAGGACTAACGCACACATACAAAGAAAATCAATAATGTTCAAAATGAAAACATGAACAGCTGTTCAAGGGAAACAAAGAAATGAACGACACTCACCATGACTTGTCTTGGGTGTCTTCTGGGTTATTATAGTTAGATATAGCGGGATATCTGCAATGCAAGTAATAGAAAAGCGTTAAAAATACTCACACAAAATCACAATCTATAAACTTTGATGACATTTATAGCTAGGGAATAGCAGTATTTATACGTAAAGTTAGGCATTGTTAGAGGAATAGGCAATTAACAAGTTCATGTAGGGAATTTGCGAACAAAGAATCGACACTCGTTTGTTTTGCCAACCAGAACTAACTTACCTTTGCGATGTACACTCGAGAACCTTTTTCTTTTCCCATCCCTCTTGTGTTTTGACCCATTCTTCCCCTGGAGAACGCCAGTCTTTCGAAATAAAAGGCATTTTAGAACACAACACACACACACTGCGATGTCCAGAACGCGAACTGTGCTGCGATGCGCGACGTGGACGTCCGGCTTCGGGCGCACGAAAGGAAATAATGCGTTTTTCGTTTTGCTTTTGCGTTGCTGTCAAAATCAGCCAGTGAAATGCACGCAGAAAGCCGTCTGCGTCAGCGAGAGCGTTGTTTAGAAAGAGACGGGTGCGCGCATGGCTTTTGTTTTGTTTTCGGCACCTATCAGCTGTTTGTGTTTATTAGTTTACTTTTCCTTGTTTAGCTAAGAAAGTATTTTCTATTAATTAGTTTATTTATTAATATTTGATTTTAAGATAATGTTGTTCATAATTATGATTTGTATTCTTAGCCGTAAATTTTAATCCTAATAAAAAAGTAACTACAATGATCGATTTCCTATTTCAACCGGATGTTGTAAAATATCCATTGCAACAGATCACAGACTAGATAATGAGGTTTGTTTTTTGAGTCCGTTCAAGTTTAGGTTATATATTCATAGACTTAAAAAGCTCTTGGGTCTAAATATGGTTATAATCAAATCTAGATTCAAGAAGCTTCTTAGTTATATTATAATAGGTATATCTTTTCCAAAATAAAAACTCTCATTGAAAACAAAAAAAGCAAACTTTTGCCTTTGGAATGTGGTGTTGCAAGAGTAAATTACACGACCTAATATTAAGTAAAATTACATTTAATTACGAGAATAAAATGAAGAAGAGAATAAAGCAATTATTTTGCTTCTTTGCTAAAAAATTTCAAATTATTAACGTTAAAAATTGTATTTACAGCAGATTGAAAAGACTAGGAAAAATATTTACTTCATGTAGCAACACAGTCCATTTCTATGTTGTGATTTGAGGTTAGCTCCGAGAGAAAAAAATGGGTGATTTCAAACCTAAAATCAGCAGCGCGGTCGGCCAAAACCCAGTCCTGAAGAAAGCCGAGCTCGATTACATGAAACTCATCGAGCAAGTGAACGCTGAAAGAGTAAAGAAACTCCAGGCAACAGCGAAAAAGAACAGACTTGTAGGATCGTCAATAGGACTCGGTGTTTTCGGAATCTATCTCTACTCGATCTTCGCCGTGAAACAAGAGACCTTCCTTGACGATTTCAACGAACCCGCTAAAGTACAGCAGCCCTAATCATGGCCGTAGCTAAGAAAGCCTTGCAAGTAAGATTGCCTCCTTTACCAACGATCAAAGACGTCATAAGACTGTACAAATTGCGTGCTTTGAAAGAGCTCTCCCAGAATTTCCTCATGGAGCCACGTCTCATAGATAAAATCGTTCGTGCGGCTGGGCGGATAAATAACCATGTAGTTTGTGAAGTCGGACCAGGTCCTGGTGGCATCACAAGATCTATAGTTCATCAGGCGCCGAGAAAACTTATTTTGGTTGAAAAGGACAAGCGATTCCTTCCTTCTTTGGAGTTACTAGCCGATGCATGTAAGGACAAAGTGGATTTTGATATAATCTCTGGAGATATTCTGCAAACTGATGTCTCAAAGTACTTTCCCTCTGATGTGAAACATGATTGGAAAGACCCACCACCTCCTATCAATCTAATTGGTAACTTGCCATTTAGTATCTCAACTATTTTGATTATAAACTGGCTTGAGATGATATCGAAGCAAGAAGGACCATGGGCATTTGGCAGGACAAGAATGACACTGACTTTCCAAAAGGAAGTAGCTGAACGCATGGTAGCACCAATGCTGAATAAGCAGCGCTGCAGATTGTCTGTTATGTGTCAAAATTGGTGCAAAGTCAACTATAAGTTTGATATCTCTGGCCGTGCGTTCCTGCCTAAACCAGATGTTGATGTTGGTGTGGTCACATTAACTCCAATAAAGGAACCAATTATCAAATTACCTTTCAAATTAGTGGAGAAAGTTCTACGCCACATATTTTCCATGAGACAGAAATATTCCATAAGAGGAGCATCAACTTTATTTCCAGAAGAAGTAAGAGATGAAATGAGCACCAAAATGTATGAATTGGCAGATATTGACCCTGTTACTAGACCCTTCCAGCTGGCTAATACAGAATTCTCAAGACTTTGTCACGCATACAATGAAATCATACAGAAGTATCCAGAATTTGAAAGTTATAACTACAGAGGACCGAAGAATAAAAAAGTAAAATTAGAGGAGGCAGATATTTAGGTCTCAGTCTTAGTTTGTAAATAAATTGTAGTTTATTATGATTTAGAAATAAAATTATTATTTTGCTGTTTCACACTTGTTTATTAATTTAGTTTAGTAATTAAGTAAATTTAATTTTATTATTCTGGTTTTTCAGCATTGTCTTCTAGGGTATTGGATTTTGGCACCTTATTCTTCTTTTTCAAAACTTTTTTATGCTTCGATGAGGTCAAATGAATTCGATATGTTCGATCCCCAATAATAATTCTTTCACAAACCTCACAGTAATTAGTTGAATTTGTATCCAATTTTTTTTCTTCGTCTATGTTTGAAGTTAGAGGTTGGTAGTTACATTGGGTTCCATTAAGGAAGCTCTCTATGATATGTTTGGCTTTTTCGGACACTTGTTCACACCATTTTGTAATATCGGTGGTATCTAACTCATAAATTGGAGGAACCTGAAAAATAAAAAAAATTAGTTACGCCATCTATAAATATTGTCTTATTTAGTCTCTACTACTCGTTACTAGGTGGCGCTAAAAGAAATTATAAGCACAAATACTAAGCGAAATTTAGTTCAGCTATTCGTCAGAGGATGGCGCTTTTATAAAAAGTTTTAAATTACTTCTCGATTGGGATGTTCCAAGAACCTCCCCCTGACCATTTTGTTCTGTCTTCTTGCATAGCGTCTAGTGGCCAACTTCATATTCTCAACGCTGATTTCCAGCAGCTTCCTTCCACCTTCACTGTCCCGCGCTTCTTCTGTAAGCATGAGATATTCGTGGAATTCCTTGAATCCCAGCGTTTGGAACACGCCTTTTGTGTAGTCGGGCGGTCTGAAAAGAGGAAAGATAATAATTTAATAAGTTATGGCTTATATCTTGTAGACACTAGCAACCTGCGACAAGATTTTTTTTTATGTAGCCCATAATTGAATCGTGTGATTTTAAAACAACACATGTCACACTTTTGTGAAAATCAAGTTTTTGAACGAATTGTATTCCTTAGGAGTCTAGCTACATGTTCTCAAAATACCACACATTTCCCTACACTCTAAATACTATTAAGCGAGAGCGTCAAAATACGGTATGGTTTTAAAAGCACACATCTCCAGTCACATTGGTTTTAAAATCACACATGTCCAGTCACTTTCAAACTGTGTGTTGTTTTAAAACGTATCCCCATACATTAGCGCGCAATCTTGACAGTTGCCATCTAACCTTATAATCACAATGGCGTCTACGAGTTCTTCTGGTGGTGATAAAATAAAAAGGAAAAAAGGAGTTAATCAAATCACTTATAAGTGTGATACAATAAAAAAGGCAAAATTAAAAGGTATTTCATATATTAGCTATTCAAATCTACGAGTACCAGCAGTGCGTACGGGTATTTGCAGGTGTGTATTCATTTAAGTATTTGAAAATTAAATATTGGTCTTTACATTTCAATGTATTAAAATTACTAGTTACATACTTTAACCTTGAATTACTATTTGTTGCAGATGTAAACGACACTGTGCGGATTTGGTGGACATAGATATGCGCGACGAGCTGTTTAAGCAGTTCCGAAATCTCAACACAAAAAACGAGCAAGATGTATATTTGCAGAATCTAATGGAAATTAAACCTGTAGCTCGGCAAAGACCACGTAGTGAGAGCGGTAAAAAACCTAAAACATTTTCATGTGTTTATTCCATAAACTCTGCCTCTGGTCGAGTGGAAGTGTGCAAACAAATGTTCATGAAGCTTTACGGTCTAACATCTGAAAAAATTCGCAGAATTAATAAATTATTAAGTATAGGTAAAGTTCCTATTGATGGAAGAGGACAGGGTGCACCTCGGAATGCTGTAAGTGCTTCTACTCGGAACATGGTCACAGAACACATACAATCTTTTCCCACCAAAGTTGCACATTACACAGGTCAGGAATATAAATATCTGAATGAAAAACTGGACATCAAAATAATGCAGAAAATCCTGTATCATACTGGTTCTACAGAAAAGTTTTTAAACAAGAGTTTTCCTTAAAGTTTGGCCGCCCACAAGTGGATACCAGCCAAACTTGTGAAGAATTGAAAATAAAAATAAAAAGCAAAACTATATCAGAGTCTGCTAAGAGGGCTAAAGAAGCAGACCTTATAGTACATAAGAGAAGAGCAACAATTTTTTTTAAAAAAATGTCTATGTTGAAGGAAGAACCGAATAGCAACAAGCTTGTTGTATCAATGGATTATATGCAGAATGTGCATTTGCCAAGAATCCAGTCCAAGAAGTATTCTATTTGAGACAGCTCAATTTTAATGTATTCTGTGTACATGATGTCAGAAAGGAAAAGGCCACTTTCTACATTTACCATGAAGGTGTAGCAGGTAAGGGTCCAAACAAGGTATGTTCCTTCCTGAATGATTACATTGAAGAACATGGAAATGGTTTTGATGAACTGCATATTTTCGCAGATTCATGCACTGGACAGAATCGTAATAACACAATATTAAGATTGCTACTGTTTTATGCAGACACACAGAAATTCAAAAAGATCATGATTTATTTCCCAGTGAGAGGTCATTCTTTCATGCCATGTGACCTGGACTTCGGTACTGTAAAAAGAAGATTAAGACTTTGTGACCGGGTATATACTCCAAAAGAGTATGCTGAGGAAATAATGTTATCAACGCAGACCAAAAAATTCACAGTTGTCATGGTGCCTACAGAAATGGTGCACAATTTCAAAGAATGGTGGCCATCATACTATAAAAAGAATTCAATTTCATTGGAAACAATTGGAAAAAAATCCAAACAAGCAGACAAAGTTCATTTCCAAGTGTTGAAATATTACAACTTTGAATTTAATACCGACAGTCCCGGTTGTGTCATCACAAGGGTTGACATTGATGGTTTATCAATGCACACATTCCGGCTAAAAAATTTCAACAACTCAACCAGTCTAACATTGCCATCTCAAAAAGCTTTCCCTGAAGGAAACCGACCAATTAATATAAAAAAATTAAATGACATCAAACAATTGCAAACTTACATTCCAGAAGATGAAGACATTCAAGACTTTTATCATAAGATTTTTCAGTGGCCTACCACACAAAGCGAAGATTCTATTGAGGAATTGTAAATTTTGTTTAAATTTCATTAATAAAATTGATTATATTTAATTTTCTCAAAAATGGTTTAATTTATTTTATGTATCATTATACATTTAAAACAACACATGTCCTAACTCATATAAATTTAAAACAACACAAGTCACATGTGTTTTTAAAATAACACTTGTCCATTTTTTTTTTATTAAATTATTTACACCTACCTATTGATTTACATTAGAAAAAAATTGTAGTTTGTTTATTCATACAAAAATTAACATAATATGCTAAAATATTGCTGATGTAGAAATTAGTATTTGAATAAAACAGTTTTTTCTATTTCCTGACAAGTTGTAATCAAAGGACATGTGTTGTTTTAAAATCACACGATTCAATTATACGTCTCACAGTGGGACTCAAGCAAACCTTAGCTCAGCTAATACTCTCTCTCTGAGAGAATATCTGTGCCCTGCAGTGGGACGTTTTATAGGCTAGACAAATTAACGTCCAGAGTACGGGGGCAGCCCTGGCTGTTTGACATCGACATTTTGGTTGCAAAATGACCCGTACGTAACGCCATTACGTTACGTAATGGCGTTACGTACAGGTAATGGAGTAGCGTGCATGCATGTATAGCTCGATGTACCATCGACGACGGCAGGTCAACCACAGACGTGGATCTGTGAGGTCAAGCTTTACATTTTTGTTGTAACTGATTAGAGTGCACGATGTAAAGGTCGATGTGCCGTCGACATTTATTTGTTACTTTTGTGTTATGTGCTGTATGTACGTACATACATTTGGCGTTATGGTTTGGCAAATAACTTCACATAAATTGAGTGTAATGCTACGTCCAGACACAGAGGAAAAAAGTTCAGATAATGCTGTACATAAATCTTTTAACAGTAAACAATAAGCCATATTTTATTGAAATAAAAAAAAAATGCTTTGACTCAATTAAAGTGATTTAATTTATGTGCCAGCCAGTTACACTACAACTTATAAATCAAGAAAAAAGTGCTCGTTTATGGCGGCAGAATTTTTATTGAATCATAACCCGATTTATTTATTACTAAAAAATCAGAGTCAATCACAAGGCTCGTTTTCGTTCCCAAGTTGTTTTTGCCGCGCAAAACTCGTTACATAATGTAGGTGGTAGGACCAGTGGCGTAGCTTGGTGACAGGACCCTTGAGGTTTACAAGTGTCACCAGTGGAAAAAATCATGACTGTCTTCTTTTACAGATCGTTTTTGCAAAAAATATCAAACCAATCTCTCAATCATGTCAATCGTGTTTTTTAGGACCCACGACCGAGAACCTAGGATCACGGACCCGAGGACTAGGTAGCATTTATGCCAAAAACGGCCGTTTTCAACTTTACCTTTAACAGGAGAACCTATATATAAACATACAATAAATCATTCTCAGGTTATAGAAACTATAAATATAAAAAGTAAAACTCTAAGTCTACCTAGTCTTTCTCTTCATTCTTACACACACACTCGCGCGCCAAACTTTGCATGATTTACGTCAGTTTTGTTTTTTTATTTTGTTTATGCCTGGCTGTATAATTTCTAAAACTGTGCTTTGTAAATAAGATAAGTTTAAATATTTTTTAGTCCGTAATTGGCCTATGTTTGGTCTACA
Organism: Yponomeuta evonymella; assembly: GCA_963969515.1. NCBI lineage: Eukaryota > Metazoa > Arthropoda > Insecta > Lepidoptera > Yponomeutidae > Yponomeuta > Yponomeuta evonymella. The sequence continues at coordinate 16,809,702 of OZ018353.1, forward strand.
TATTAATTACCTATCTTTTGTAACTTTGTGCTGTGGACTTTGTAAAATGAATAAAATAAAATAGTTCCACTGAACACTAATAAATCAGTGTCACTAATATTGTGTCCTCCTGATCTTCATTCGGAGGATCCGGGTTCGGTCCCCATCTACTCATATTAAAGTTAACAGAACATATTTTTAAGTCAAAATTAGCAATTCAAATGTGACTAAAGATGGCAAACCATTTATTTTTAATATCATAAGTTATAGTTGGAAACCTATACATATTTTAAAGTACTTACATTTAAATAGTAAATATATATAATGTATGTTAAAGGTAGAGGTATGCTCTGGCGAATGGACACGCGCCCCCTAATCTTGGGGCCCCGGGGCACGGAGCCGCCTAGCCCCTTCATAACTACGCCACTGAATAGAGCATTAACCTCGCGAAATGTTCTAACAAACAAAACAAAAACATAACCAATAAAAACACCTCAAGAATAGGTGCAGAACAGATTTTCGTATACATTTAGGATGTTATGTCAAAGGCACAAAGTCGAAATTAGTTTGACATCGAAAAGAAGTGTAAAAGTCGATATGACTATATGATCGTGAACGATAAAGTTAGTAAGAACTTTTCAACGACCGATCGACCGATCTACAAGTTAGCATTTGACACATCAGCACAGCACTTTGTCAGCACACAGCCAGACAAAGATGTTTGGCATTAAACAGTAGATTAATATTATTTAAAGGACGATTGTGACTAGTGTTCAACACATTGATGACTAATATTTTAAGTTGAAAACTCTGTTAATTAAGTTAAAACGTGTTTTGAAAAGAATAAATGTGGAGTTTCTTTGTTAGCTTCTTCTCCACATAATCCATTAATTGTGAAACTAACAACTTTGACGTTCATTAAGTAAACATTCTGTTTTTACAATGAATAAAAATATTTGAATTGAATTGAATTGAATTGCAGTGATCTTCAATAGCTTTTTAAAAAAACTGGCCAAGTACGGGTCAAACGAGCGCACGAAGGGTTCCGAACCGCATCATATTGTTGAGCAAAAAAAAAACTAAAACGTTTGATTTTTTTTAAGGTTCGTTGGAAAAACCTCTATAATAACATGTTATGTAAAAACGTAAACTATTTCATTGATACATTGGTATTCGGTGTGGCAAGCAAGCGCTTCTCAGGGCCACCCCCTTTAAATGACACGAAGTCAAGGTCACATTCTTTCGGGAAAATAAGGAGATTTTGATAGCAAATATATAAGTTTATGCTGCTAATAACCCACATGAAAGTGAGACGCTTCATACAAGGAGGTTCGAACGAACTAGACCAGGGCTCTCCAAATTTATTTTTACTCCGACGCCCTCGGGAGTTTCTCATTTTTTGCGACGCCCCCATATCTGGCTAACCAGTAGAGGTTTATCAAGCAGTGATAACCAGTAGGTAGGGTTGTCAACGATGTGTTAACATGTAGGGTCATCACCATCATGAGCAATAGGTAGGTTTTATCATCGACGGTTTGTTTACATTTAGGGAAAAGTCGTCTAAAACGGAATACTTATACGTAAAGTTTGTTTCCGCATGGCACTGGATTAAGAATAGCGTCACTCCATTTCCTTCCGTTGATGTCGTAGAAGGCGACTAAGGAAATTAATTTACTAGGAGACGGGCAGCAGCGTCTTCCTGAGAATCCAACCGCATACTGCGATTATGGCAAAACCCCTCGTGGTTATGAAAATCACGAAGGAGGTCAAATGGCTGATGATGATGATGTAAAGTTTGTTATGAAAAAACAGAAACTGCCAATAAAGCAGGAAAGTTTATCCCCGAGTAGAACGCTGGCTGACTCTCCGCGCTCCTCACGCATTAGACCCGACAGGGTTGCCAAATTACACATTTTCATAAAAATTTAAAAAAAAAGAAAAAATAATAAACAGAATATAGAGAATAAAATATAGAGCACGTAATATATAGAGATAGAGCGGCTGCTTTGCAGTTTGGGGAAATTGTGTACTTGTTTATGTAATTGCGAAATTGTCAAATTGTTTTTTATTTTGCATAAATAAACAAAAAAACAATAAAAAATTTAAAATACTAATTAAGGTAGTTTTAAGCTGTCATTTGTGTTTTTGCTTAAAGAGCTCAATTAAGTACTAGAATATTTCTATAATTGGACTTCTGTTTCTTTTTTAAGTTTTTGTTACTCTTTAAAATGAGCTATTAGTCTTCCTGATATTAAATAAATAAATAAAAATTTTCTAGCTCGCAAGAAGGACCCACGACCAAGAACCTAGGATTACGGACCTGAGACTAGATAGCGTTTATGCTAGAAACGGTCGGCGTAGGTTTTTTGCCTCAAGTTCCTAAAAATCACATTTCACCAGTCATGTGACTGGGAGATGGTTTTTGTGCACTTTTTGCAAAAACGATCTGTAAAAAAAGATAAGATTTTTTTTTCATTGGTGTCGTTAGTGTTACTGTATGGAACCCGTTTATAAAACTCTGTAAACCTTATTTATAATTTTACTTTCTTATTGCACTAATTACATTGTAAATTTCAAAAAATATAAATCTGAGAAAAAAACCCATTGTAGAAATTTTTGAAAAACACAATCTTGTTGCGGTTTTTCGTGAATTGCACATTTTGGAAATAACCCTGTATTTTGACTGTAAACACACTCTTGTTGCGGTTTTTCGGGAATTGCACATTTTGGAAATAACCCTGTATTTTGACTGTAAACGCCTCATGATCAAAAAGTCACCGTGGGCGTGGGTTTGACTTTTTTCTTGGCGCGTTTACAAGTAGTGGTGGAAGGGAAGAGAAGGCCGGCTCTTATATTACGCGCAACAAATCCACGATTCCAATCGTCTAACTGTCATATTCCATACTAATTGCTATCGCAAAGGTCCGGATTCCGACAGGATTTGGTGCGCATAATTAGGCCCCTGGAAGATTAAATATGTCATTGTTGTGCAACATCAGTTGCTTCTAATTTAATATGTTTGCAATTGTTTCATATTCTCGAGACATAATTCTACTGCAAGGTGTAATCCTCCCACCTCCGTAATGAAATACGTAGTCAATGGCTATTCCCATTTTGGCTGCTAACATTTACAGGTTTTTTTTTCCAGCAAATTAGTCGTTTGACAACCCTACGTGGGTAAAGTCGAGATGCAGTCTGCGGACTGCGGTCGCTCCCGGGCTACGCACATAGTCTAGTCTGTGTATCGTTTCTGTTACGACCGAAGAGTCTTGCTCGTTTTGCGTGCGTTTACCAAACTCCTCGAGTTTGCATCATTACGAATATTTTTTCCAAAGAAGATATTAATTTTTTTATTGATTTCCCAACAACATTTTATGCATAAAGTACTTTGTTTTACTGTCTATAGTAGCAGCTTTTGGGTCGGGCGACAGTATTATAACACCCTGTGAATCGACTTTGCTTTACCTGGGTGGGGCGCTAATATGTAACTTCTCCACTGTATGGACTCGTCCGATTTAACCTACTCCAAACTGTCAAATACTTACATATTTTCACACTCTGTAAACGTAAAAATGAATAAGCCAATACAGCGGACAGTTACGAAATAAATAAAAGGGCTGATTGTGTTGCGGACGTTTCGTTTATTGTTAAAAGATGTACAAAACAGCATGATTGTGTTGCGGTTGTTTGGTTTACTATTAAACGACGTTCATTTAAGTTATGACAGGGTATTTGTCAAACCATATCGCGAAATACATGTATATGCAGCATGACTGACTATGACGTAGCTAACACACTTAAAACAACTTAAATACTTAACAACTTGCCTGTTCCCATACAACGCATTTTGCAATTCCCCCACGTCAACAATTATAAAGTAGTATATCCGAAGATGTATTGAAAATGAGTCATTTGACTCATGGACCTATTCCAATACACTCCTCTGAATATAAAACAATTTAGAATTTTTGTAAAATCAACATAGAGAAAGCTACTTATTTATCAGGAATTACAATTTTCAAGTCTCAATCTCTGTCCGTCCCACTACAATAGAGTGCACACGCATGAAATCTGAAACCATAGAGCGACCGCAGGTTTACACACGGCAGATGCCACTCGCGCGGTCATTCGCCCCCTACTCCACGCCTTTTTGTCTTTTGTTTTTTTTTTGCGAACGGGGAGTTAGGAAAGGTAAACAGAGGATTTGTGGGAGTCCGGACGCGGGAATACTGTATGATACTTCACAAACGGTGTAATGTTGCTACGGGTCTTAAAAGAATGCTCAAAGAAAAAAAATCATAATAAAATGAAAACGTGACTGCCAGTTTAGGTGAACCCTAAGGATGACCATAAGCATTTTAACAAGACCACACAAAATGGAGGTTGTGGGTTCGATTCATCGACATTCATTAGTCGCTGCGTGGTTTCGAGTACTTTTTACATTGCCTTTTTCTAATACCTCCTCCAGTTGGTCGACGTGGGACGTCCCTTCCCGTACTTCCACCCAAATTAGCACGAAATATTTCTTTCCTTAAACTTTCTTCTTTCATCCTCAACATAAGTCCAAACCAATGCAACACTTCTTTCTCAATTCTGGTCACTACATCCTCTTTCAGGCCACGACGTTCTCTAATCATACTATTATAAGTATTTCAAAAACCTACTTAGAGGCTAAAAATTCCACCCATGCCGGGACTTGAACCCGTGACCTCTGGCTAACCGTGCCAGCGCTCTGCCAACGCGATGTTGGGTTGGGCTTTGTAGTCCACGATGTTCTGGGTGAAGTGTTCCCTCTATCACACCGACGGTTGGGGGTTGCGTTTGTCGGGTTTACTTACACCTCTCTGACATTTGCCGGTGCTATGATACCATCTTGTAAGATACTGCCGTCTATGATATCTCAGTTCGGGATTCACGGGTTGTTTTTTCAGCTCTCAATAGTGACAATCCTTAGCATGACTCAATTGTACTTTTATTTTCCAGAGACTAGTAATGAGACGCTGCAGGATATAGAATATGATATGGCCGGGAAAACCTTAGAAATAACTACTGTTAAGGAGTCAAAAGAAAATCTGGATGAAATTGAAGTCTGTTTGACCAAATTTCAGGATAAAGTATAATTGTATTAACAATTATATAAATATTCTTGTTTTTCTTTTCTAGTTTATTTAAGTATATATTTTTTATAGTTTAATCTTGCGATCGCCGCCATCTTTAACCAATAAGGTTGTTAAACAAAGACTAACTTCTATGGAACAATCTCCTAAGATACATACCTCGCCTAGTTGGAGGGGTTAAACGTCCGACTTTGTTTAATGCTTGTACGACATCTGTTTAATTTATGTAGTATGTACGTCAAGACAATTTTATAAAAAAAAACCGGCCAAGTGCGAGTCGGACTCGCGCACGAAGGGTTCCGTACCATTATCTATACAACATTTGAATATTTCAAGCGTCTACCTGCTGCCGTTATTATCGAGCAAGACGGCAAAAAAATCACGTTTGGTGTATGGGAGCCCCCTTAAAATATTTAAAGTGAATATACAACTAAATATTTTGCGAATATTTCAAGCGTATACCTGTTGCCGTTATTAATATCGAGCAAGAAACGGCAAAAGATTACGTTTGTTTTATGGGAGCCGCACTTAAATATTTATTTTATTCTATTTTTAGTATAATAACGGAAACAGAAATACATCATCTGTGAACATTTAAAATGTCTTGCTATCACGGTTCATGAGATCCAGCCTGGTGACCGACAGACAGACAGACAGTGGAGTCTGAGAAATAGGGTCCCTTACCCTTTATTCGATTGATTGAAAATCCTTTATTTCACAATAAAAACATTTACATAGGCGAGCTTAATACTAATAAGTATTTTCTTCCAGCTAACCTTTGGTGATGGAGATAATGGATGGGGTAGTGCCGGGTGATATTTTTTGGGAAAATTATGAATACTAGGTAGTAATTACATAAACATTAAAACACATATAACTATATATACATAAAACACCTACAATACACACAATCCTTCATCATCAGCCCTTTGACGCCCACTGCAGGACATAGGCCTCCTTCGTGGTTTTCATAACCATGAGGGGTTTTGCCATAATCGCCACGCTTGGCAGGCGGGTTGGCGATCGCAGTATGCTGTTGTAATCTCAGGAAGATGCTGCTGCCCGTCTCCTGGTAATTGATTTCCTCAGTCGCCTTCAACGACATCCACGGAAGGAAGTGGAGGGACGCTATTCTTAATCCGGCGCCACACGGAACACGCCACACGTATGCTACGCTACACACACAATCCTTACAAATGTTATAAACGCGAAATTTTGTATGTATGGATGGATGTTTGTTACTTTTTCAAGCAAAAACGGCTGAACGGATCCGGATGAAATTTTGCACAGAGATAGATTATAGTCTGGATTAGCACATAGGCTATGTTTTATAACGGAAAAATACACATCAAAATTACCACGTGAACGAAGTCGCGGGCAACAGCTAGTACTTACTAAGTAAAGAAATAATATATCACCCTACTTATACGAAGGGTGGCGGGCATAGCCTACTTATTTTTTGACATAATGTAATAACAAAAGTTTAGATAGATAGATAAATGATTTATTTGCAGTTGCACATTTATAAGTTTGATACTCTTTCGTTTTTTCAATGATAGAAGGTTCACGAGTAATCGAAAATGTTTATGTTCATTATGTTTGAAAAATCTTACTACGGAACAAGTACAGCAAGACTTGCAAGATAGGTTAGGGGTTCATGCTCCTCCTTATTCTACGGTTGAGCGTTGGTGTGCAGAGTTTAAGAGGGGAAGAACATCCATTAATGACGACTCTCAGGGCGCCCTGCGACTGCAGTAACTGAAGAAATGATAGAAAATGTTGAAGAAATTGTTTTGGCGGATCGTCGTTCTACTGTTCGTTTTATAGCTGAAGAACTAAAGATTTCAACAGGGAGTGTTCATAATATAATACATGATCATTTGGGAATGAAAAAAGTCTCAGCGCGTTGGGTGCCTAGAATGCTAACGGCCGAAAAAAAACGAACCAGACTGAGAATTTCACAAAGCTGTTTGGAACTGTTACAAGATCCTGACCGATTTTTGGCTCGATTTCTAACTATGAATGACTCGTGGCTTCACCATTAAGACCTTGAAACAAAAAAACAATCCATGACTTGGAAGGGACCATCAGCACCGACCCCTAAGAAATTTAAGGCCGCTCCATCCGCCGGCAAGATCATGGCTTCTCTTTTTGGGACAGCCAAGGGGTGGTGATGATTGAATACCTCAATCATGGAGCCACTATTACGGGGAATATGTACGCAGAACAAATCAAAAAACAAGGCATAACAAACTCGCTAAGTTGTCAATGATCATCATCATCATCATCATCATTAGCCTTTTGACGCCCACTGCAGGACATAGGCCTCCTTTGTGGTTTTCATGACCATAAGGGGTTTTGCCATAACCTTCGAATTGGTGGAACATCCTCCATATTCTCCAGACCTTGCTCCTAGTGACTTTTATCTATTTCCGAGATTTCAAGAATATCTAAGAGGCCAGAAATTCGACAATGATCACCCAGTGATTGCCGCAGTACAAGGTTTTTTAGAGAATCAAGATGATTTTTTTTAAGAAAGGAATTTCAGGTTAACAAAGAAGATAAGCGTATACAACTTAAAGGATGTTTGAAAATAAAATAACATTTGATAAAAGTGAATTAATTGCATCTTATTCATTATCACTACTTATTGAATCCCTTAGTACAAGAACTATATTGTATAATAGAAAAGTAATAAATATATATGTACCTATAATAAAAATATTTTTTTTTTCGCCCATGTGACGGTAGCGAAGCCGCCAAGCCACAACATGGCATTCATTTTCATGGCAACATTTTACATGAAAACGTTTTTGGTGGGACTTAACATCTTTTTGTAGGTTCATCATCATCATCATCAGCCATTTGACGGCCACTGCAGGGCATAGGCCTCCCTCGTGGTTTTCCTAACCATGAAGGGTTCTGCCATAATCGCCACGCTTGGCAGGCGGGTTGGCGATCGCAGTATGCGGTTGGAATCTCAGGAAGACGCTGCTGCCCGTCTCCTAGTAATTGATTTCCTTAGTCGCCTTCTACGACATCCACGGAAGGAAATTGAGTGACGCTATTCTTAATCCGACGCCACACAGAATGCAGGTTGCTTATGGCAATATATTTTTATTTTGTTAATTTTTTTATTTGGGGTAGCTTCGGGCGTAATCGGTAACATCGGCAACAAACGTTTCTTTTCAGATGGCAAGCTCGCGCCACGCTGTATATTTGCTTCACCATCAATCACAGCGGGTACACATAAGGCGTTTTGCATTCAGCCTAAATACGTCCCTCTGTGGGGCACAGGCCTCCTCTCGGAGAGAGAGAGTATGGGCTCTATCACCACGCGTTTTGCGCGGTTTGCACGCGCTTAATTCCATTCCCTAATTTAAAATGTGGGGGTTACTAAAACTCCTGAAATGTATTTTATTACTATTTATAACATGGAGCCCCTATACAATTTTTCAGCATCAAAATTTGCGGTGGGTTAACCGGTTATTACCAGTTTTTTAAACCGGTAGTGTTATTTAGTGATTGTATTGTGTGGAAGTTATTACTGTTATAATTTCGATTTGTTAAAGTTACAAAATACATATCATTTTGTAACTTTACATCCGAAGACTAAGTTTACTGATGATTCATAGTTTACACTGAGAAGTCGATTAGTAAAATTAGTCTTCCTAATTGGTTATTCATCTATGCAATGTACGAGTATGTACATAAAAACCATGAATGTTAGTTCTATGCAAAATAGGGCTCTGTATGAAAACCCTTGGGTCTCAGACGCTGGGTCCTAGACACTTATAATTTGTGTTACAATACTCGGTTTCGTTTGCTTTACACCCGAAGACTTGAAACCCTGATAATGACCAGTTCAAGAACACCTGGATCTCAAACACTGTTGCAGCTAGAAACGTTGAATTTTCAGATTCATTGTATAATCAAAGACTTGCGACCCTGATGTAAACTATACTTATTACCCCACTGCGCCAGCGGGAGGGTGATGTTTTTCAGGTGTATGTATGTTTATTTTTTCGGTATACTCCGTAGCTTAAACGCCTTGATGGATTTTAAATTAAGAGGTGTTGTTAGATTCGTCTTAATCGGGAGACTGGGGCATAAGAACATTTTAGGCTACAGAGCGTGCCAAAGAAATATACCTATATCGAAGGGCACACACACACACACGCACGCACGCACGCAC
>OZ018353.1:16821492-16983992 GCA_963969515.1 Yponomeuta evonymella
TGAACATTCTGGAAGCTGCGTCAAACATGACTATGAACCTGTTACCGTTGAAATCTAGGAGCAACTATAATAAATGTTACCACGAGTTTATTACAAGTAAAAATAAATTTGTTGATATTCAGCGTTTTATTTGCAATATTATTTTATGTATTATAGTATGAGAGTAGATAAAGTAGCGTATGATACTGTACATAACTTGGTCTTATAATACTTGTCTGATACTGTAAAAAAACTCGCCTACGGCTCGGTTTTTTAAAACACACTCGTGTTATAAGAACCCTTACTATGCAACAGTATCATAAACTACTATTGTTGCACTAATCCGTGCTGAGGACAATTTAAAAAACCTATAAACCTCTGTACGTAATACAGAGAAGTTTATAAAGAGGTTTGAAATCTCGCCGATGCCTGCACTTGCCCATTAGCTCAGTTGGGAGAGCGCTGGCACGGTTAGCCAGAGGTCGCGGGTTCAAGTCCCGGCATGGGTGGAATTTTTAGCCTCTAAATAGGTTTTTAGGTAAAAATATGCTGTATAATTTACAATTCCACTGCCGCCGGGCAATGTATTCCCCCTTAGACGTCCAATTCCTCTTAAAAATGACGAATTCCAAAGGTAATAAAACGCATAAACATTAATTAAGTTGTCATTCTGTTGCCGTAACTTTTTTTCACATATTTTTATTGTAAGAAAATTCGCGTTATTCATTAATTACTATACTACCGGTCCTCACTTTTTACTTACTCATAATAAAGTAGTTATTGAGATATATTTTTGGATGCATGCTTAGTACATATTTTTATCATGTAAGATTAGAATATGCTTCTGTAATATCTCTGTATTAAGTAAATAAATACAAAAATAAATTTTAGAGGCTGTAAATATAACGCTACAAGCATAAAGCAGAGAGCGGTGAGCGGTGACGCCGTCTTCACATTTGGGAGGTCGTGGGTTCGAATCCCGGCATGTACTAATGACTTTATTTCCTAAGTTACGTATATTTGGAAGTTGCACTAACAAAACCACTAAATGTGAAGGAAAACATCGTGAGGAAACCTGAGTGTCTAAGGTGTTCACATAACTCAGCGCTTGAAATTGCCAATCCGTGCCCGCGGTGGGCACGCGTGGTAATTAAGTCCATACTTTCCCTTTGAGAAAAGGCCCGTGCCCTGCAGTGGGACGGGCACAGGCCGGTTTTTTATAGGCTATATAAAAAACCGGCCAAGTGCGAGTCGGACTCGCGCACGAAGGGTTCCGTACCATTATCTATACAACATTTGAATATTGCAAGCGTCTATCTGTTGCCGTTATTAATATCGAGAAAAAAATGGTTAAATATTTACTTTATTTTAATTTCATTATTTATTTTTGAAGCGAATATAGGACTAAATATTTCAAGCGTCTACCTGTTGCCTTATTAATATGGAGCAAAAAACGGCAAAAAATCACGTTTGTTGTATGGGAGTCCCCCTTAAATATTTATTTTATTCTGTTTTTAGTATTTGTTGTTATAGCGGCAACAGAAATACAACTATGTATATCAACTTTCTAGCTATCACGGTTCATGAGATACAGCCTGATGACAGACAGACAGATAAAACAGACGGACAGTGGAGTCTTAGTAATAGGGTCCCTTACCCTTTCGGTACGGAACCCTAAAAAGGACCTACGTATTTGTCATGTTTTACTACTAATACTAAGTTTGAAAATTCTATGTACAAGTCTCAACTGAACTGTCGCCTTATGAATAAAGCACATTATTCTCTGTAGCGAACTATATTTAATTTTATTTGCGATAAGATTCAACTTTGCATGCATTTCCTGTGTTACTGTCTTTGTTTCCAAATTTGCGTCACGCGGCGCAAATGTTAGCTAAAAGTCACCTCTGCGAGTCCCTAAGTCAGCGATAACCTCCGAGTAACTCCAAGACGACAATATTAAATTTAATTGAATTTAATTCGAGCATCGAAATTTTTGCTTGTCACATCCTGCGTTTTGCCGACAACCTGATTCTCAAAGCCGAGGACGTTGATGGTCTCCAATGCTTGCACCGCTGCCCGGAGCTTCCCTGAGAGTCGGCTTTAGTATGAATATGTAGCGAACTATATTTAATTTTATTTGCGGTAAGATTCAACTTTACATGCATTTCCTGTGTTACTGTCTTTGTTTCCGAATTTGCGTCACGCGGCGCAAATGTTAACTAAAAGTCACCTCTGCGAGTCCCTAAGTCAGCGATAACCTCCGAGTAACTCCAAGACGACAATATTAAATTTAATTGAATTTAATTCGAGCATCGAAATTTTTGCTTGTCACATCCTGCGTTTTGCCGACAACCTGATTCTCAAAGCCGAGGACGTTGATGGTCTCCAATGCTTGCACCGCTGCCCGGAGCTTCCCTGAGAGTCGGCTTTAGTATGAATATGTAGCGAACTATATTTAATTTTATTTGCGGTAAGATTCAACTTTACATGCATTTCCTGTGTTACTGTCTTTGTTTCCGAATTTGCGTCACGCGGCGCAAATGTTAACTAAAAGTCACCTCTGCGAGTCCCTAAGTCAGCGATAACCTCCGACTAACCCCGAGACGACAATATTGAATTTAATTCGAACATCAAAATTTTTGCTTGTCACATCTGCGTTTCGCCGACAACCTGATTCTCAAAGCCAAGGACGTTGGTGGTCTCCAATGCTTGCACAGCTGCACGGAGCTTCCCTGAGAGCCGGCCTTAGTACGAATATGTCCAAGACTCAGATTATGATGAATCGTCCTGTTAATGAACATACCATCTGCTGTTATGCTAAAGGTATGTGATAAAGGTGGTCGACGAACACGTATATCTTGGACATACTCTCTTCTTTGGCTGTAACTCTCAGGAGAAGGAGATTGCCAGACAAATTCAGCTGAGAATTCAGGACGACGTCGTTAGAGCCAAGATTCCGCAAAGCCTAAAGATAAAGGCCTTCAACCAATGCATACTATCCATGCTCACCTTCGGTTAGGCGCGGATCCAGCCTTCAAAAAAGGTTGTGGTTACAGCCATGACCATGATCGATATAGTGCATTCATACAAAGGACATGTTTAGAAAAGATATGACACCCTGACCACGATTTTAGTGTACCTATAGTTCCACGTGGGCAAAGCCGTGGGACAAACACTAGTAAATTAATAAAGCTTGAAAATGTTACTTCGCTCACGAAAATTACAAAAGTAAATGTGTGTTTGTTTGCACATCACAACGTCACATTTAGTCTCTTAAGTAATGAACCGATTTTGATGAAATTTTTACAACTTCAAATCTCATTCGGTACGGTAGTCTTCTATTAGGATTGTGGGCATGCCCATCGTGCCCACAACGGTGGATCTGCGCTTTCCTCCGGTGTTGAAACATCATGAAAGCCAATATGGAGTAAATCCAAGTCGCGCAAAGGGCTATAGAGCGGGCCATGATAGGCATCTCACTTATAGACCGTGTTCGAAATCTCGATATTAGGCAAAAACCGGCCAAGTGCAAGTCGGACTCGCGCACGAAGGGTTAGAAGTACCATTATCTGTACAACATTAGACACAAAGATCGAGATAAAACGGCAAAACATCACGTTTCTTGTATGGGAGCTCCCCTTAAATATTTATTTTATTTTAATTTAATTATATTCTTTTCAAGCAAATATATAACTAAATATTCTGTGAATATTTCAAGCGTCTGCCTGTTGCCGTTATTAATATCGAGCAAAAAACCGCAAATAAATGACGTTTGTGTTATTGGAGCCCCAATAATATTTATTTTATTTTGTTCTTAGTTTTTGTTGTTATAGCGACAACAGAAACACATCATCTGTGAAAATTTCAACTGCCTAGCTATCACCGTTCATGAGATACAGCCTGGTGACAGACAGACAGACAGACAGAGGGACGGTGAAGTCTTAGTAATAAGGTCCCGTATGGCACCCTTCGGGTACGGAAACCTAAAATCTAACGTCGAATCATAAAGCTAAAATGGAGATGGGGCGGGGCATTTGGTTAGGCGGGAAGACGGCCAGCGGACTCAGGTAGCTACTGACCGGTGGCAATGAACGGGTCGACGGGTTTTTGATGATATTCCTGTTGCAGATATACGGGTCGAACGACGTGATATGTTTGTTCTACGTAAACAGCTTCATCATTGGCATCATCACCGTGATGACGCCGAGCTTGCGGCGTCCGGGGAGCGGCATTAAGCTCACTGCTGACGAAGAGTCTTGGATAGGTATGTAATAATTTTTTTTTATCATCGATTGATGGTATGTGGCATGATCCTCAGCAATGAGCTGGTATAGCAGGCATTGTACGCTGTGTATTGAATATATGAAGAGTCTTGGGTAGGTATGGCGTTTCTGTAAGATTCATACTAAATGCTTTATCTGAAGAAGAAGAAGTCCGTAAATTAGGAATTCGGAAGAAGCTACGTAGGGCGTTCAAAGTATTCTCGGTATCTGAAATTTTTTGTTAGTAGGTAATGAGGGTAGTTTTTGTCTATGGTTCTCTTATGACATTATCCAAGATGACAACTTAAAATTTTCGCCGGTTTATCATAATCCGTTTTTTCACAATCTTGCTTCGAGTGCAACAAAATGGCGGGCGCGAAAATGTTGACCTAACTGCTCAACGACAACGCGCCCGTTCATTCAGCGCGTGTGTCAAGGCTGCTATTCAGGAGTGTGGTTACCAAGAAATTAATCATCCACCGTAGGTATAGCCCAGACCTGGCACCTAGCGACTATTTTTTGTTCCCTAACCTGAAAATAGAGCTTCGTGGAAAGCGATTTTCGGACGATGAAGAGCTCAAAGCGGCCATAAATGATCATTTTTCACAGAGGGACAAAAATAATTTTTTGGGGGGTATGATAAAGATGATTTGAACGCCCCTCGTATATTCAGCATGTCACTTTTTATGACTTGATGATATGATTGTCGCTTCGAGCGGGCGTTATACAGTGTATGCATTTTAAGGGCTCCACTTAATAATAGTTTTACAGCTTATCAGGTGCACGGATTCTTCGTTAGATGTCTCTCTTAGTTATTTGACATAGGGCTTGGAAGGCTGATAAGTTCATCATCATCAACCCATTATGTCCCCACCGAGGGGCACGGGTCTCTTCCCTGAGGAAGGTATAGGCCATACTCCACCACGGGGGCCAAGTCCGGATTGGTGGAGGCTTGTAGACTAGTGGCTCGTCTACTGTCAGAAGTTGTCAAGCCGCCCTAAGGACTCTGACTTGGCTTAACGACTGCCATCTATCGACGGCAGCCGGCACCAACAGCTTAACGTGCCTTGCGAAGCACGGAACCGCTCGGAAAAATGCCACTAGCGTTAGGCATAGACGGCGACCCATCCATGCACTGAACGCGCCCTGCGTTGCTTAACCTTCGTGATCGTTTAAGATCACTCAGGCAGCCGGGGCTACGAGCGATTCATAAGTTAATCAGCTCATTTTCATCCGGTGACATCTTTGGTTCAGCGAGCCGTTGGAAAGTGCCCGTGATTAACTCATCTTTTGGTTTGATTCCAGCGTCGCTCCCGTTCCTGCTGATATTCCCTGCGCAGTGTGTCGGAGCATTTGCGGCAGAGCGCATTGGACGCAGGCGCGTGGTGACCTTCACGTTACTGATCCCTGCTTTGAGCTGCGTCCTTATAGGCAGCGCGAGTGGAGCTACAGCGCTGCTGGCCGCGGCCGCCATCACAGGTCTGACCGCCGGCGGCACCGGCATCGGCACCGTTCTAATAGCCGAAATTGCCTCGCCCAAGCACCGAGGAATCCTGCTCAACATAAAAATGTGCGCCATAGTGTTGGGCTTCTTTACCGCTCACTTGCTAGGGAAGTTTTTCGATTGGCGGCGCTTAGTACTGTTGGGCGTAGCACCGTGCGTACTAGGGCTAGTGGTATCGTCGTCGAGCCCCGAGAGTCCGGCGTGGCTGGCGGCGCGCGGGCGCTTCCGCGAATGCGCGCGCGCGTTCCAGTGGCTGCGTGGTGATGGGGACGTTGCCGAGCTGCGCGCGCTCGTGCACGAACAACGCGCCGCGCGTCGTGACGCCTCCCTGCACACCGAACGCAGCTCGCTCCGTCGCACTGCGCAGTACCTCACGGACAAGTGCTTCCTGCAGGCTTCCCTCATCAGCGTCGCCTGTGTCTTGATTATGGAGCTAATCGGGATCTCAATGATGTATATAATCGATATTTTAACTGAAATTACGGGTGACAAGGAAAATGTGCATTACTACGCTGCTGGCATGGACATTCAATGCATTATTTGTTTGTTTTTATCAGTTTGGCTCGTGAAGAGGTTTCGACGCAGGTCTATGCTGTTCATTTCGGGTATTGCAGCTATATGTTTTCAGTTGTTGTTCTGTCTCTTATTATATATGTTTGATCGAGGCGTTATTCCGAGCAGCTATGTGTGGACGAAAATGACGTCACTGATGCTCTATTGCATGATGCGTGATGTTGGGTTGCAACCTGTAGTCCACGATGTTCTGGGTGAAGTATTCCCTCTATCACACCGATGGTTGGGGGTTGCGTTTATCGGGTTTACTTACACCACTCTATCATTTGTCGGTGTTAAGATATTGCCCACGATAATATCTCAGTTTGGCATTCACGGGTTGTTTTTACAGGTAGCAATTGTGACAGTCCTTAGCATGATTTACTTGTATTTTTATTTGCCAGAGACTAGTAATAAGACGCTTCAGGACATAGAATATGAAATGGCAGGGAAAACGTGCAGTGCTCTTAAGGGTTCACAAGTAGTTCTGGATGAAGATGAAGTGTGCTTGACTACGTTTCAGCATAAGGCATAATTACGAAGATACAAACGGGAAGACGGTCGGTGGGCATACTACCAGCCCGGTGGGCTAACGACAAGACTAGCAAGGTACCGGATGGGTTGGCGTGAAAGAGAAGAGCCCTATACCCAACAACTGTGGGCTCTGTTTCTGGGTTGATTAGGTAGATAGATAGAAATTGTTATTCAATTGCAATGTCGTAGAAGGCGACTAAGGAAATTAATTTACTAGGAGACGGGCAGCAGCGTCTTCCTGAGAATCCAACCGCATACTGCGATTATGGCAAAACCCTTCGTGGTTATGAAAATCACGAAGGAGGCCTATGTCCTGCAGTGGGCGTCAAATGGCTGATGATGATGATGTAAAGTTTGTTATGAAAAAACAAAAACTGCCAATAAAGCAGGAAAGCCTATCCCCGAGTAGAGCGCTGGCTGACTCTCCGCGCTCCTCACGCATTAGACCCGACAGGGTTGCCAAATTACACATTTTCATAAAAAATGAAAAAAAAGGAAAAAATAATATACAGAATATAGAGAATAAAATATAGAGCACGTAATATATAGAGATAGAGCGGCTGCTTTGCAGTTTGGGGAAATTGTGTACTTGTTTATGTAATTGCGTAATTGTCAAATTGTTTTTTATTTTGCATAAATAAACAAAAAAATAATAAAAATTTTAAAATACTAATTAAGGTAGTTTTAAGCTGTCATTTGTGTTTTTGCTTAAAGAGCTCAATTAAGTACTAGAATATTTCTATAATTGGACTTCTGTTTCTTTTTTAAGTTTTTGTTACTCTTTAAAATGAGCTATTAGTCTTCCTGATATTAAATAAATAAATAAAAATTTCTAGCTCGCAAGAAGGACCCACGACCAAGAACCTAGGATTACGGACCTGAGACTAGATAGCGTTTATGCCAGAAACTGTCGGCCTAGGTTTTTTGCCTCAGGTTCCTAAAAATCACATTTCACCAGTCATGAGACTGGGAGATGGTTTTTTGTGCACTTTTTGCAAAAACGATCTGTAAAAAAAGATAAGATTTTTTTTTCTTCATTGGTGTCGTTAGTGTTACTGTATGGAACCCGTTTATAAAACTCTGTAAACCTTATTTATAATTTTACTTTCTTATTGCACTAATTACATTGTAAATTTCAAAAAATATAAATCTGAGAAAAAAACCCATTGTAGAAATTTTTGAAAAACACAATCTTGTTGCGGTTTTTCGGGAATTGCACATTTTGGAAATAACCCTGTATTTTGACTGTAAACACACTCTTGTTGCGGTTTTTCGGGAATTGCACATTTTGGAAATAACCCTGTATTTTGACTGTAAACGCCTCATGATCACAAAGTCACCGTGGGCGTGGGTTTGACTTTTTTCTTGGCGCGTTTACAAGTAGTGGTAGAAGGGAAGAGAAGGCCGGCTCTTATATTACGCGCAACAAATCCACGATTCCAATCGTCTAACTGTCATATTCCATACTAATTGCTATCGCAAAGGTCCGGATTCCGACAGGATTTGGTGCGCATAATTAGGCCCCTGGAAGATTAAATACGTCATTGTTGTGCAACATCAGTTGCTTCTAATTTAATATGTGTGCAATTGTTTCATATTCTCGAGACATAATTCTACTGCAAGGTGTAATCCTCCCACCTCCGTAATGAAGTACGTAGTCAATGGCTATTCCCATTTTGGCTGCTAACATTTACAGGTTTTTTTTTCCAGCAAATTAGTCGTTTGACAACCCTACGTGGGTAAAGTCGAGATGCAGTCTGCGGACTGCGGTCGCTCCCGGGCTACGCACATCGTCTAGTCTGTGTATCGTTTCTGTTACGACCGAAGAGTCTTGCTCGTTTTGCGTGCGTTTACCAAACTCCTTGAGTTTGCATCATTACGAATATTTTATTAATTTATTAAGATATTAATTTTTTTATTGATTTCTTAACAACATTTTATGCATAAAGTACTTTGTTTTACTGTCTATAGTAGCAGCTTTTGGGTCGGGCGACAGTATTATAACACCGTGTGAAACGACTTTGCTTTACCTGGGTGGGGCGCTAATATGTAACTTCTCCACTGTATGGACTCGTCCGATTTAACCTACTCCAAACTGTCAAATACTTACATATTTTCACACTCTGTAAACGTAAAAATGAATAAGCCAATACAGCGGACAGTTACGAAATAAATAAAAGGGCTGATTGTGTTGCGGACGTTTCGTTTATTGTTAAAAGATGTACAAAACAGCATGATTGTGTTGCGGTTGTTTGGTTTACTATTAAACGACGTTCATTTAAGTTATGACAGGGTATTTGTCAAACCATATCGAGAAATACATGTATATGCAGCATGATTGACTATGACGTAGCTAACACACTTAAAACAACTTAAATACTTAACAACTTGACTGTCCCCATACAACGCATTTTGCAATTCCCCCACGTCAACAACTATAAAGTAGTATATCCGAAGATGTATTGAAAATGAGTCATTTGACTCATGGACCTATTCCAATACACTCCTCTGAGTCATTAAAACTAAAATATAAAACGATTTAGAATTTTTGAAAAATCAACATAGAGAAAGCTACGTATTTATCAGGAATTACAATTTTCAAGTCTCAATCTCTGTCCGTCCCACTACAATAAAGTGCACACGCATGAAATCTGAAACCATAGAGCGACCGCAGGTTTACACACGGCAGATGCCACTCGCGCGGTCATTCGCCCCCTACTCCACGCCTTTTTGTCTTTTGTTTTTTTTTTTGCGAACGGGGAGTTAGGAAAGGTAAACAGAGGATTTGTGGGAGTCCGGACGCGGGAATACTGTTTGATACTTCACAAACGGTGTAATGTTGCTACGGGTCTTAAAAGAATGCTCAAAGAAAAAAAATCATAATAAAATTAAAACGTGACTGCCAGTTTAGGTGAACCCTATGTAGGTAGCTAAGGATGACCATAAGAATTTTAACAAGACCACACAAAATGGAGGTTGTGGGTTCGATTCATCGACATTCATTAGTCGCTGCGTGGTTTCGAGTACTTTTTACATTGCCTTTTTCTAATACCTCCTCCAGTTGGTCGACGTGGGACGTCCCTTCCCGTACTTCCACCCAAATTAGCACGAAATATTTCTTTCCTTAAACTTTCTTCTTTC
Source organism: Yponomeuta evonymella (assembly GCA_963969515.1). Taxonomy (NCBI): domain Eukaryota; kingdom Metazoa; phylum Arthropoda; class Insecta; order Lepidoptera; family Yponomeutidae; genus Yponomeuta; species Yponomeuta evonymella. Next base: position 16,831,465 of record OZ018353.1, read on the forward strand.
ATCCTCAACATAAGTCCAAACCAATGCAACACTTCTTTCTCAATTCTGGTCACTACATCCTCTTTCAGGCCACGACGTTCTCTAATCATACTATTATAAGTATTTCAAAAACCTACTTAGAGGCTAAAAATTCCACCCATGCCGGGACTTGAACCCGTAACCTCTGGCTAACCGTGCCAGCGCTCTGCCAACGCGATGTTGGGTTGGGCTTTGTAGTCCACGATGTTCTGGGTGAAGTGTTCCCTCTATCACACCGACGGTTGGGGGTTGCGTTTGTCGGGTTTACTTACACCTCTGACATTTGCTATGATATCATCTTGTAAGATACTGCCGTCTATGATATCTCAGTTCGGGATTCACGGGTTGTTTTTTCAGCTCTCAATAGTGACAATCCTTAGCATGACTCAATTGTACTTTTATTTTCCAGAGACTAGTAATGAGACGCTGCAGGATATAGAATATGATATGGCCGGGAAAACCTTAGAAATAACTACTGTTAAGGATTCAAAAGAAAATCTGGATGAAATTGAAGTCTGTTTGACCAAATTTCAGGATAAAGTATAATTGTATTAACAATTATATAAATATTCTTGTTTTTCTTTTCTAGTTTATTTAAGTATATATTTTTTATAGTTTAATCTTGCGATCGCCGCCATCTTTAACCAATAAGGTTGTTAAAGAAAGACATTAACTTCTATGGAACAATCTCCTAAGATACATACCTCGCCTAGTTGAGGGGTTAAACGTCCGACTTTGTTTAATGCTTGTACGACATCTGTTTAATTTATGTAGTATGTACGTCAAGACAATTTTATAAAAAAAAACCGGCCAAGTGCGAGTCGGACTCGCGCACGAAGGGTTCCGTACCATTATCTATACAACATTTGAATATTTCAAGCGTCTACCTGCTGCCGTTATTATCGAGCAGGACGGCAAAAAAATCACGTTTGGTGTATGGGAGCCCCCTTAAAATATTTAAAGTGAATATACAACTAAATATTTTGCGAATATTTCAAGCGTATACCTGTTGCCGTTATTAATATCGAGCAAGAAACGGCAAAAGATCACGTTTGTTTTATGGGAGCCGCACTTAAATATTTATTTTATTCTGTTTTTAGTATAATAACGGCAACAGAAATATATCATCTGTGAACATTTAAACTGTCTCGCTATCACGGTTCATGAGATCCAGCCTGGTGACCGACAGACAGACAGACAGTGGAGTCTGAGAAATAGGGTCCCTTACCCTTTGTTCGATTGATTGAAAATCCTTTATATCACAATAAAAACATTTACATAGGCGAGCTTAATACTAATAAGTATTTTCTTCCAGCTAACCTTTGGTGATGGGGATAATGGATGGGGTAGTGCCGGGTGATATTTATTGGGAAAATTATGAAGACTAGGTAGTAATTACATAAACATTAAAACACATATAACTATATATACATAAAACACCTTCAATACACACAATCCTTCATCATCAGCCCTTTGACGCCCACTGCAGGACATAGGCCTCCTTCGTGGTTTTCATAACATAACATAGTCGCCACGCTTGGCAGGCGGGTTGGCGATCGCAGTATGCTGTTGTAATCTCAGGAAGATGCTGCTGCCCGTCTCCTGGAAATTGATTTCTTCAGTCGCCTTCAACGACATCCACGGAAGGAAGTGGGGGGACGCTATTCTTAATCCGGCGCCACACGGAACAATCCGGCGCCACACGGAACACGCCACACGTACGCTACGCCACACACACACACACAATCCTTACAAATGTTATAAACGCGAAATTTTGTATGTATGGATGGATGTTTGTTACTCTTTCACGCAAAAACGGCTGAACGGATCCGGATGAAATTTTGCACAGAGATAGATTATAGTCTGGATTAGCACATAGGCTATGTTTTATCACGAAAAAATACACATCAAAATTACCACGTGAACGAAGTCGCGGGCAACAGCTAGTACTTACTAAGTAAAGAAATAATAATAGGGGTTAAAGTATGAAATTGCCGTTTTATTACAATAAGTTCTTTGAATTGACATAGAATCTTCATGGTTTGAGGTTTTCGAATGAAACTTTTTTCAAATGGTTTCTATGATGTTCTTTTTTTAAAAAATGTGAAACATTTAAATATCGACTTTCAATTGTTTTTGTTATTCAATTTAGACAAGAAAGATGGATACGAAAATTCGATTATGATTATGAGGACATAGGCCTCCTTCGTGGTTTTCATGACCATGAGGGGTTTTGCCATAACCTTCGAATTGGTGGAACATCCTCCATATTCTCCAGACCTTGCTCCTAGTGACTTTTATCTATTTCCGAGATTTCAAGAATATCTAAGAGGCCAGAAATTCGACGATGATCACCCAGTGATTGCCGCAGTACAAGGTTTTATAGAGAATCAAGATGATTTTTTTTAAGAAAGGAATTTCAGGTTAACAAGGAAGATATGCTAAGAGTATATAACTTAAAGGATATTTGAAAATAAAATAACATTTGATAAAAGTTAATTAATTGCATCTTATTCATTCTCACTACTTATTGAATCCCTTAGTACAAGAACTATATTGTATAATAGAAAAGTAATAAATATATATGTATAATAAAAATATTTTTTTTTCTTTCGCCCATGTGACGGTAGCGAGGCCGCCAAGCCACAACATGGCATTAATTTTCATGGCAACATTTTACATGAAAACGTTTTTGGTGGGACTTAACATCTTTTTGTAGGTTCATCATCATCATCATCAGCCATTTGACGCCCACTGCAGGGCATAGGCCTCCCTCGTGGTTTTCCTAACCATGAAGGGTTCTGCCATAATCGCCACGCTTGTCAGGCGGGTTGGCGATCGCAGTATGTGGTTGGAATCTCAGGAAGACGCTGCTGCCCGTCTCCTGGTAATTGATTTCCTTAGTCGCCTTCTACGACATCCACGGAAGGAAATTGAGTGACGCTATTCTTAATCCGGCGCCACACAGAATGTAGGTTGCTTATGGCAATATTTTTTTATTTTGTTAATTTTTTTATTTGGGGTGGCTTCGGGCGTAATCGGCAACATCGGCAACAAACGTTTCTTTTCAGATGGCAAGCTCGCGCCACGCTGTATATTTGCTTCACCATCAATCACAGCGGGTACACATAAGGCGTTTTGCATTCAGCCTAAATACGTCCCTCTGTGGGGCACAGACCTCCTCTCGGAGAGAGAGAGTATGGGCTCTATCACCACGCGTTGTGCGCGGTTTGCGCGCGCTTAATTCCATTCCCTAATTTAAAATGTGGGGGTTACTAAAACTCCTGAAATGTATTTTATTACTATTTATAACATGGAGCCCCTATACAATTTTTCAGCATCTAAATTTGCGGTGGGTTAACCGGTTATTACCAGTTTTTTAAACCGGTAGTGTTATTTAGTGATTGTATTGTGTGGAAGTTATTACTGTTATCATTTCGATTTGTTAAAGTTACAAAATACATATCATTTTGTAACTTTACATCCGAAGACTAAGTTTACTGATGATTCATAGTTTACACTGAGAAGTCGATTAGTAAAATTAGTCTTCCTAATTGGTTATTCATCTATGCAATGTATGTACATAAAAACCATGAATGTTAGTTCTATGCAAAATGGGGCTCTGTATGAAAACCCTTGGTTCTCAGACGCTGGGTCCTAGACACTTATAATTTGTGTTACAATACTCGGTTTCGTTTACTTTACACCCGAAGACTTGAAACCCTGATAATGACCAGTTCAAGAACACCTGGATCTCAAACACTGTTGCAGCTAGAAACGTTGAATTTTCATATTCATTGTATAATCAAAGACTTGCGACCCTGATGTAAACTATCGTGATTAAATAGGTACTTACGACACTTATTACCCCACTGCGCCAGCGGGAGGGTGATGTTTTTCAGGTGTATGTATGTTTATTTTTTCGGTATACTCCGTAGCTTAAACGCCTTGATGGATTTTAAATTAAGAGGTGTTGTTAGATTCGTCTTAATCGGGAGACTGGGGCATAAGAACATTTTAGGCTACAGAGCGTGCCAAAGAAATATACCTATATCGAAGGGCACACACACACACACGCATCACGCACGCACGCACGCACGCACGAACGTACGCACGCACGCACGAACGCACGCACGCACGCACGCACGCCCGCCCGCCCGACCGAAGCCCGACCGCTTGCCCGCCCGAAGCCCACACGCACGCACGCACGCCCGCACGCACGCACGCACTCACACACACACACCAACACACACACACAAACACACACACACACACACTCACACACACTCACTCACTCACACTCACACTCACTCACACTCACTCACATAGATAGAAAAACATTGTATACATGGAAACTTGTTTTTCCAATTTTTATATCTTTTCAGTTCATTTATTAGGTAAGTTTGAAAATGATACCCTGTGTCATGGGAACCAGAAACAACGACATCAGAAACATGTAAGCACCCAAGACCTGGGGTTTTTTTTTGTACCCAGCCGGGATTCGAACCCGACACCTCTCGCATGGTATGCAGAGGCACTACCGCTGCGCTACGACGACGTCAACATCATTAATATTCATTGTGTTGTGTTTGGACAAGTGATTCGTTTTAGGATACGCTAAGCAATATTTTTTCAATTCGAGACCATTGATCCAAAGATCGCTTTATTGCTTGAAAACACATACAGATCTTCTCTTGTGTGTTGAAGGTAACAATCATAAAAGTAAAATATAAAATATGCTTAAAATAAAAAAAATCGGCCAAGTGCGAGTCAGACTCGCGCACCGAGGGTTCCGTACAAATTTCTAGGTAGGTACTTACATGTCCTACTATATAATATAGTAAATGTGAAAGTTTGTAAAGATGTTTGGATGTTTGTTACTCAATCACGCAATAACAAACAGCTGTACGGGTATAGATGAAATTTGGTATGTAGATAGTTTGAGTCCCCGGGAAGGACATAGGATACTTTCATCCCGGAAATTGCGGACGAAGTCGCGGGCAAAGGCTAAAATAGTTCAGGAATCGAGTTTCACAGTTTTATCTGAGCTTTTCCCGAACTTTAAAGACTATTTTTTTTATGATTTAATTCCAATGTATAGTTTCAGATTTTTCCCTGTTTTTGTAGTTTAAGACGATATTTATAACTGGCCAAATTCCACAGTTCTAGGTACTCTATAAATTTTGATTCCCTTGAGTGCCGAAATATACGGTTTTTTGCGGCATAAACGGCCGTATCTTTTTTTTACGTTAGCTTAGAAGTTTGATTTTTTCACAGCTTCAGGGGACTGAGTATATGGTTGTAGTTTTAGACTCGATACCTCTACGCGTTCTCGGGATAAAGGCACACACACACACACACACACACACACACACACACACACACACACACACACACACACACACACACACACACACACACACACACACAGACACACACAGACACACACACACACGCACACACGCGCACATGCACGCGCACACGCACACCCACGTGCGCACACACACACACACACACACACACACACACACAGCATTCAGTTCAAACAGGTGCTTATTTTCCTGCTTTTCTGTTTATTTAAAAAAATATGAAAGATGAAAGTTAATTTTAGTGTCCTTAGAGAAAAATATTGTCAATATTTGAAATCGTCAATATTATTATTTTTTATTAGTTTTCAATCGTTTATACACACATACAGACATACAATCACGCACATATCCCGCATCCACGTTGACAAGCGAGTATAAAAGTAATGGCCTGAGAATTTGCTCTGGTGTAGTGAAAACTTATCTTTGACACAAGATCGAGCTAATTTATTTGATTCACAGAAAGAAAGAAAGAGAAACATCTATTGCACCAACAGTCACACACAAAACACTAAACAAATCCGAAACAAATTCAAACTTATTTGTAACTAAAGTTCTATCAAACATGTGGCTCGTTATGGAGTACACAACGATTCAATGAATAAATGTACGGAACCAAACTAATGATACCAATGAAATTATGTATTTTATCATTCGTTTGAGACATCTTTCAGCCATAACGTCTTATTTAAGGTTAAGAAAGGTTGTGACCAGTGTTACTTCTATGCTGCCAGCAATTTATAAACAGGTAAAAATATTTTTTTTTTTATCTACTCTGATACTATAATACAAAGATTATAATACACCTATACAACCTCCAGCTGGACCAAGAAGGTTGAACCTCTACTTTTAAAAAAAGGTTTCAATGAACGAGTCCGCGGCGACACAACACTTATTTTCTCTGTTCTGTGACAAGACGCATGCGCAATCGATGTTTGCGCCTTGGCGCCAACATTTTACTGTTTTACTTTTAAAAAAACTTTTCAATACCTATTTAAACAAAGTTTGGTTCTGTTTGTAAAATAAATTTGTTTTTGTGTAAAAACATGTCTGGAAGCGAGGATAGTGGTAATTGGACATTCTGGAAGCTGCGTCAAACATGACTATGAACCTGTTACCGTTGAAATCTAGGAGCAACTATAATAAATGTTACCACGAGTTTATTACAAGTAAAAATAAATTTGTTGATATTCAGCGTTTTATTTGCAATATTATTTTATGTATTATAGTATGAGAGTAGATAAAGTAGCGTATGACACTGTACATAACTTGGTCTTATAATACTCGTCTGATACTGTAAAAAAACTCGCCTACGGCTCGGTTTTTTAAAACACACTCGTGTTATAAGAACCCTTACTATGCAACAGTATCATAAACTACTATTGTTGCACTAATCCGTGCTGAGGACAATTTTAAAAACCTATAAACCTCTGTACGTAATACAGAGAAGTTTATAAAGAGGTTTGAAATCTCGCCGATGCCTGCACTTGCCCATTAGCTCAGTTGGGAGAGCGCTGGCACGGTTAGCCAGAGGTCGCGGATTCAAGTCCCGGCATGGGTGGAATTTTTAGCCTCTAAATAGGTTTTTAGGTAAAAATATGCTGTATAATTTACAATTCCACTGCCGCCGGGCAATGTATTCCCCCTTAGACGTCCAATTCCTCTTAAAAATGACGAATTCCAAAGGTAATAAAACGCATAAACATTAATTAAGTTGTCATTCTGTTGCTGCAACTTTTTTTCACATATTTTTATTGTAAGAAAATTCGCGTATTCTTCATTAATTACTATACTACCGGTCCTCACTTTTTACTTACTCATAATAAAGTAGTTATTGAAATATATTTTTGGATGCATGCTTAGTACATAATTTTATCATGTAAGATTAGAATAAGTGACATGCTTCTGTAATATCTCTGTATTAAGTAAATAAATACAAAAATAAATTTTAGAGGCTGTAAATATAACGCTACAAGCATAAAGCAGAGAGCGGTGAGCGGTGACGCCGTCTTCACATTTGGGAGGTCGTGGGTTCGAATCCCGGCATGTACTAATGACTTTGTTTCCTAAGTTACGTATATTTGGAAGTTGCACTAACAAAACCACTAAAGTGAAGGAAAACATCGTGAGGAAACCTGAGTGTCTGAGGTGTTCACATAACTCAGCGCTTGAAATTGCCAATCCGTGCCCGCGGTGGGCACAAGTGGTAATTAAGTCCATACTTTCCCTTTGAGAGAAGGCAGTGGGACGGGCAGAGGCCGGTTTTTTATAGGCTATATAAAAAACCGGCCAAGTGCGAGTCGGACTCGCGCACAAAGGGTTCCGTACCATTATCTATACAAAATTTGAATATTGCAAGCGTCTATCTGTTGCCGTTATTAATATCGAGAAAAAAATGGTTAAATATTTACTTTATTTTAATTTCATTATTTATTTTTGAAGCGAATATAGGACTAAATATTTCAAGCGTCTACCTGTTGCCTTATTAATATGGAGCAAAAAACGGCAAAAAATCACGTTTGTTGTATGGGAGCCCCCCTTAAATATTTATTTTATTCTGTTTTTAGTATTTGTTGTTATAGCGGCAACAGAAATACATCATATGTGAAAATATCAACTTTCTAGCTATCACGGTTCATGAGATACAGCCTGATGACAGACAGACAGATAAAACAGACGGACAGTGGAGTCTTAGTAATAGGGTCCCTTACCCTTTCGGTACGGAACCCTAAAAAGGACCTACGTATTTGTCATGTTTTACTACTAATACTAAGTTTGAAAATTCTATGTACTAGTCTCAACTGAACTGTCGCCTTATGAATAAAGCACATTATTCTCTGTAGCGAACTATATTTAATTTTATTTGCGATAAGATTCAACTTTGCATGCATTTCCTGTGTTACTGTCTTTGTTTCCAAATTTGCGTCACGCGGCGCAAATGTTAGCTAAAAGTCACCTCTGCGAGTCCCTAAGTCAGCGATAACCTCCGAGTAACTCCAAGACGACAATATTAAATTTAATTTAATTTAATTCGAACATCGAAATTTTTGCTTGTCACATCCTGCGTTTTGCCGACAACCTGATTCTCAAAGCCGAGGACGTTGATGGTCTCCAATGCTTGCACCGCTGCCCGGAGCTTCCCTGAGAGTCGGCTTTAGTATGAATATGTAGCGAACTATATTTAATTTTATTTGCGGTAAGATTCAACTTTACATGCATTTCCTGTGTTACTGTCTTTGTTTCCGAATTTGCGTCACGCGGCGCAAATGTTAACTAAAAGTCACCTCTGCGAGTCCCTAAGTCAGCGATAACCTCCGACTAACCCCGAGACGACAATATTGAATTTAATTCGAACATCAAAATTTTTGCTTGTCACATCTGCGTTTCGCCGACAACCTGATTCTCAAAGCCAAGGACGTTGGTGGTCTCCAATGCTTGCACAGCTGCACGGAGCTTCCCTGAGAGCCGGCCTTAGTACGAATATGTCCAAGACTCAGATTATGATGAATCGTCCTGTTAATGAACATACCATCTGCTGTTATGCTAAAGGTATGTGATAAAGGTGGTCGACGAACACGTATATCTTGGACATACTCTCTTCTTTGGCTGTAACTCTCAGGAGAAGGAGATTGCCAGACAAATTCAGCTGAGAATTCAGGACGACGTCGTTAGAGCCAAGATTCCGCAAAGCCTAAAGATAAAGGCCTTCAACCAATGCATACTATCCATGCTCACCTTCGGTTAGGCGCGGATCCAGCCTTCAAAAAAGGTTGTGGTTACAGCCATGACCATGATCGATATAGTGCATTCATACAAAGGACATGTTTAGAAAAGATATGACACCCTGACCACGATTTTAGTGTACCTATAGTTCCACGTGGGCAAAGCCGTGGCAAACACTAGTAAATTAATAAAGCTTGAAAATGTTAGTTCGCTCACGAAAATTACAAAAGTAAATGTGTGTTTGTTTGCACATCACAACGTCACATTTAGTCTCTTAAGTAATGAACCGATTTTGATGAAATTTTTACAACTTCAAATCTCATTCGGTTCGGTAGTCTTCTATTAGGATTGTGGGCATGCCCATCGTGCCCACAACGGTGGATCTGCGCTTTCCTCCGGTGTTGAAACATCACGAAAGCCAATATGGAGTAAATCCAAGTCGCGCAAAGGGCTATAGAGCGGGCCATGATAGGCATCTCACTTATAGACCGTGTTCGAAATCTCGATATTAGGCAAAAACCGGCCAAGTGCATGTCGGACTCGCGCACGAAGGGTTAGAAGTACCATTATCTGTACAACATTAGACACAAAGATCGAGATAAAACGGCAAAACATCACATATTTATTTTATTTTAATTTAATTATATTCTTTTGAAGCAAATATATAACTAAATATTCTGTGAATATTGCAAGCCTCGACCTGTTGCCGTTATTATCGAGCAAAAAACCGCAAATAAATGACGTTTGTTGTATGGGAGCCCCATTAAATATTTATTTTATTTTGTTCTTAGTATTTGTTATTATAGCGACAACAGAAACACATCATCTGTGAAAATTTCAACTGCCTGGCTATCACGGTTCATGAGATACAGCCTGGTGACAGACAGAAAGACGGACGGTGAAGTCTTAGTAATAGGGTCCCGTTTGGCACCCTTCCGGTACGGAAACCTAAAATCCAACGTCGAATCATAAAGCTAAAATGGGGATGGGCGGGGCATTTGGTTAGCCGGGAAGACGGCCAGTGGACTCAGGTAGCTACTGATCGGTGGCAATGCACGGGTCGACGGGTTTTTGATGATATTCCTGTTGCAGATATACGGGTCGACCGACGTGATATGTTTGTTCTTCGTAAACAACTTCATCACTGGCATCATCACCGTGATGACGCCGAGCTTGCGGCGTCCGGGGAGCGGCATTAAGCTCACTGCTGACGAAGAGTCTTGGATAGGTATGTAATTAATTTTTTTTATCATCGATTGATGGTATGTGGTATGATCCTCAGCAATGAGCTGGTATAGCAGGCATTGTACGCTGTGTATAGAATATATGAAGAGTCTTGGGTAGGAATGGCGTTTCCGTAAGATTCATACTAAATGCTTTATCTGAAGAAGAAGAAGTCCGTAAATTAGGAATTCGGAAGAAGCTACGTAGGGCGTTCAAAGTATTCTCGGTATCTGAACTTTTTTGTTAGTAATGAGGGTAGTTTTGGTCTATGGTTCTCTTATGACATTAACCAAGGTGACAACTTAAAATTTTCGCCGGTTTATCATAATTTGCATAGATCTTGCTTCGAGTGCAACAAAATGGCGGACGCGAAAATGTTGACCTTACTGTTCCACGACAACGCGCCCGTTCATTCAGCGCGTGTGTCAAGGCTGCTATTCAGGAGTGTGGTTTCCAAGAAATTAATCATTCACTGTACAGCCCAGACCTGGCACCTAGCGACTATTTTTTGTTCCCTAACCTGAAAAAAGAGCTTCGTGGAAAGCGATTTTCGGACGATGAAGAGCTCAAAGCGGCCATAAATGATCATTTTTCACAGAAGGACGAAAATTATTTTTTGGGGGGTATGATAAAGATGATTTCGCGATCAAGTAAGTGTATTGAAATTACAGGGGACTACATAGAAAAATAAAATTATTTCAGGTTTTTCTATCTTTTCTTTCATATCTATACCGAGAATACTTTGAACGCCCCTCGTATATTCAGCATGTCACTTTTTATGACTTGATGATTATGATGGTCGCTTCGAGCGGGCGTTATACAGTGTATGCAATTTAAGGGCTCCACTTAATAATAGTTTTACAGCTTTTCAGGTGCACGGATTCTTCGTTAGATGTCTCTCTTAGTTATTTGACATAGGGCTTGAAAGGCTTCTATAAGTTAATCAGCTCATTTTCATCCGGTGACATCTTTGGTTCAGCGAGCCGTTGGAAAGTGCCCGTGATTAACTCATCTTTTGGTTTGATTCCAGCGTCGCTCCCGTTCCTGCTGATGTTCCCTGCGCAGTGTGTCGGAGCATTTGCGGCAGAGCGCATCGGACGCAGGCGCGTGGTGACCTTCGCGTTACTGTTCCCTGCTGTGAGCTGCGTCCTTATAGGCAGCGCGAGTGGAGCTACAGCTCTGCTGGCCGCGGCCGCCATCACAGGTCTGACCGGCGGCGGCACCGGCATCGGCCCCGTCCTAATAGCCGAAATTGCCTCGCCCAAGCACCGAGGAATCCTGCTCAACATAAAAATGTGCGCCATAGTGTTGGGCTTCTTTACCGCTCACTTGCTAGGGAAGTTTTTCGATTGGCGGCGCTTAGTACTGTTGGGCGTAGCACCTTGCGTACTAGGGCTAGTGGTATCGTCGTTGAGCCCCGAGAGTCCGGCGTGGCTGGCGGCGCGCGGGCGCTTCCGCGAATGCGCGCGCGCGTTCCAGTGGCTGCGTGGTGATGGGGACGTTGCCGAGCTGCGCGCGCTCGTGCACGCACAACGCGCCGCGCGTCGTGACGCCTCCCTGCACACCGAACGCAGCTCGCTGCGACGCACTGCGCAGTACCTCACGGACAAGTGCTTCCTGCAGGCTTCCCTCATCAGCGTTGCGTGTGTCTTGATTATGGAGGTAACCGGGATCTCAATGATGTATATAATCGATATTTTAACTGACATTACGGGTGACAAGGAAAATGTGCATTACTACGCTGCTGGTATGGACGTTCAAGGTATTATTTGTTTGTTTTTATCACTTTGGCTCGTGAAGCGGTTTCGACGCAGGTCTATGCTGTTCATTTCGGGTATTGCAGCTATATGTTTTCAGTTGTTGTTCTGTCTCTTATTATATATGTTTGATCGAGGCGTTATTCCGAGCAGCTATGTGTGGACGAAAATTACGTCCCTGATGCTCTATTGCATGATGCGTGATGTTGGGTTGCAACCTGTAGTCCACGATGTTCTGGGTGAAGTATTCCCTCTATCACACCGAGGGTTGGGGGTTGCGTTTGTCGGGTTTACTTTCACCACTCTATCATTTGTCGGTGTTAAGATATTGCCCTCGATAATATCTCAGTTCGGCATTCACGGGTTGTTTTTACAGATAGCAATTGTGACAGTCCTTAGCATGATTTACTTGTATTTTTATTTGCCAGAGACTAGTAATAAGACGCTTCAGGACATAGAATATGAAATGGCAGGGAAAACGTGCAGTGCTCTTAAGAGTTCACAAGTAGTTCTGGATGAAGATGAAGTGTGCTTGACTACGTTTCAGCATAAGGCATAATTACGAAGATACAAACGGAAAGACGGTGGGCATACTACCAGCCCGGTGGGCTAACGACAAGACTAGCAAGGGACCGGATGGGTTGGCGTGAAAGAGAAGAGCCCTATACCCAACAACTGTGGGCTCTGTTTCTGGGTTGATTAGGTAGATAGATAGAAATTGTTATTCAATTGCTATGTAAAATTTATTTCCCGTCACACAAATAATGTGTAATTTTAACATTGAATTGTGTTAGAAAAAATATAGATCGGTAAAACGACATGAACAATGAATATATATATGTGTGTATGTACATGAGATAGCTGCTCATTAACTGGCTATACTATTATTTCGTTTAGTTACTTACATATTAAATGATAACGATTTCATAAAAGTACTTATTAATTTACTTCCAAAGAATTATTATCCGGTTCATTTTTAAATTTTTTTAATGTGAAAGAATCTGCTAGAGGGGGACTAGCGTTTTTAAAAAGCTTGTTTTGTTCCACCTGTACATTTTTTTTGAAAAATTCAGGCTTGAATTCGGACTTTTCTGACCTAGGTACGGGTCACACTAGCAGGGATGAAATATTGACGAATATTTCCTCCCATTTTTCCCCAATTTTCCGATGTATGTGTGGATTTTGTTACACAACGTATAGAAACTGACAAATAGTATAATTTATTTCGTAAGCAATTTTTCGAAGTACCATCAAAGTTAAGAAATTGTTTTTTTTATGTAGCCTATATATTATTATGTCCCACTGCAGGGCACAGGCCTTGTTTCAGTGAGAAAGTATGGGCTTAATTACCACGCGTGCCCAGCGCGGACTGGCAACTTCAAGCGCTGAGGTATTTTTCACATACCTGATCTCAGACACTCAGATTACCTCACGATGTTTTCACCGTTACCGTTGAGCGAGTGGTATTGCTATTATAACTTCACAAATGTCCGGAACTGTTTGCAATTATTGAAAATGGCAATACTAGGAGGAACTGTCACGGTGGATCATCATCGTTGTTTTTTTTATGATGAGCATTGTGACAATGATTGTTAATAGGTACATCTAATACTGTAAAACTAATATTCTAGATTTGTTTCTTCTTTTATAACTTAGAAAACAAAGCCATTTATACATTGTATGCTGGGATTCGAATCCATAAATATTTCTTGAATTACTGAGATGAATTAATGACCCAGGACGAGCAAACAACTCGATGTACATTATAGCTTCCCGTATTGTTATGAGTTATATTAATAATAATAACTTCTGCAGAACACAATCACTTGTCCTGGTCCCAAACTAGCATACCCTGTGCTATGATAACCAGACAAGGTCAGCACGAATATGAAAATACACCCAGACTGAGGCCATGTGTACAAATGAACGGAATGTTAAGAAGTACACACACACATACATACATAAACTCACGCTTGTATCCCAGAGAGGTAGGCAGAGACCAGGATCTGCCACTTGCCACGATCCTGACAGATCACTTTCGCTTCCTCAACATTCATTAGTCGTTGCATGCACGCACGCCGGTTTTGGGTATTTTTTATCTTGCCCTTTGCTAATACATGCCCTATTCGAAGTATGTCCGCCTAGGACGTCCATTATCGGCCCTTCCACGCAGATTCGCTCGATATATTTGTTTCGTCAATCTTTCTTCCTTCATCCTCTCCACATGTCCAAACCAACGCAACATTCCTTTCTCAATTCTAGTCACTACATCCTCTTTCAGTCCACAACGTTCTCTAAGCAAACTATTGCGTATCCTGTCATTCAAAGTAACACCAGACATACTTCTCTCCGGTCTCACCGGACCTCATTTCTACTGCATTAATCCTACTTTCTTACATTTTTGCCATACCCAAGTCTCGCAACCAAACACAAGTTTTAGCCAATCTAGCTCTTTTGGAGATGTCAAGAAGTAAATGTAGATACACCACAGGCTACATCTATGGTCCTGTTTTATTTATTCGTTTTGTCTGTTGTGTATTTAGTTTTCTTTCTGTTGTTGTGCATATTATGTTACTTATGTGCTTATTTTGTTTCTGTGATGTGTCTTGTTGGTATAATAAATGTCTTTCTTCTTCTTCTTCTTCTTAAATGTAAAAAAAGAGGAAGAATGTAAAGAAATGTCTTACTGTCCGTCCTGGATCCGCTGCCGGTTGTGGCGCTCGTGGAAGTCCTGCAGCTCCCGGACGAGTCCCTCCTGAATCATGGCGTCCACGCGGGCGTTCAGACGGGCGTCGTGCACTTTCTGCGGGAAAGAGAGGAGAATATTAGTCCATATTACGTGGTCTGTGATCCATTCTAGCCACGCTGAAATCTGGGTGGTTCGAAAGCCGCGGTCATGTAATTAGTAATTAAAAATGGAATCTTGTTAAGACTATATACTTTTGAATTATAGACGTAAATAAAAAAGAAATTAATTGAGAAATCTTGTCTCACTCACTCACTGATGGATCATCAAAAGTCTAGGGTACTTCCAACTAAGCTAGAGCTTTGAAATTTTAAATATAAATAGTGTTTAATGAGTATGTAACGAGAAAACTCAAAAATAAAAATATACAGGGTGACCTGGTTATATAGGGCCGTAATTTTAGAGAGCGTATAAGGGGAACTACCCGATCCTTTGTAGATAGACAAAAAGTTTGTTAGGAGACATATTATATCTTTATTATTAAAATTGTGTATATTATATATACATAACCAGGAGACGGGCAGCAGCGTCTTCCTGAGATTCCAACCGCATACTGCGATCGCCAACCCGCCTGCCAAGCGTGGCGATTATGGCAAAACCCCTCATGGTTATGAAAACCACGAAGGAGGCCTTCTCCTGCAGTGGGCGTGAAATGGCTGATGATGATGATGATATCTACAGAGTGAACTGGTTATGCAGGGTTGTAATTTGGCGTATTAAGCCCAATTATGTATTATGTAATTATATACAGAAAAACTTTGGTATGAGGCGCGATTTGGAAAATACATTTAAACTATATTACTATTATGGCCATTCTTCATTATATTACTCTTTTCTAAGCTACTATGTACTTCACCAGACTAACAGTCATGAAATCCCATTAAAACATAAATGTGAAAAAACTGGATCATACTTGGCAAGTTTTCATTGTAAAACTCTTCAACAACATTTAAAAACTTGCCAAGTTTGGACTGTAAATTTAAAAGCCACAATATTTTTTTGCCTTATTTTTAAAAACCTCTCTTATTTCGCGAAGACAAGGAACTTGCCAAGTTCTTACATTATCAAGTATTTTTTTGAGCCGAGAAGTCGGTTTTGGTGGGTCAGTCTTACTTTATGAAACAGGGACTTGGTCTATACTCTGGTCTTGGTGTCAAATACTTCTAAGTATTTGACAGCAGTCACCACTGTTAGTCCACTATAGTAGAATGAATGACACACACAGGGTCGGGTCCGTGATATGTTTTTTCATACTACCATATACTACTGAAGGTTTGAAGGTTTGATAAGTGTGCGCGCCTTTGATAAGCAGCAATGAAATGAAATCACTGCGTTCATACAGTTGTCAATGTAGGTACAAAATCTAGGCCATGGAATACTTATTTTAACATATTTTCATTCATTTATTTGCTTCTGAGCTACATAAGTAAGTACAGGTAGGCCTAAACATAAAATGTGTACTAAGTCTAACATATGAAAATCTCGTTTCACAGCGTTTGTTATCGATCTTCTCCGAAACGGCTTCCCCGATTTTTACTCTTTCATGCAAAAACGGCTGAAAGGATCCGGATGAAATTTTGCACAGAGATAGATTATAGTCTGGATTAGCATGTAGGCCATTTTTTATCCCGGAAAAATACACATCAAAATTACCACGCGAACGAAGTCGCGGGCAACAGCTAGTAAAGAATATTTGCGTATTTAGGGATTGTGTGTTTATGGAAACATTAAACATACGTTAGCAGAAAATTTATGACAGCAGTTTTCCTTCAACCAAAAACTAGCCAATCTTCGCTATTTTGTAACGAATCAACGTACCACACGAGTATATTTTACGAGCTCAAGTAACACTTAAAAAAGTTAAATTATAAAATTAAAAAAGGCCCGGCGACTTAAAACTTAATGCATCAAAATTAACGTTAGATAGGTTCTTGTGCAGGCCTTAGATGCTGTTAGGGGTCATTTCATAAAGTCAACGTCATACTAATTTCTTGATTTTTTGACCCCGTTTGTCACACTTGGTCACATTTGTGAGACTCCCCGTCCCTAGTGTGACGTCAGATATTTTGCAATTTTACATCTAGAAATTATTAAATTAAAACAGCTGTTTTGAAATTTGTTTTATTTCCATGTAAATAATTTCTTTATATGTCAACATCATATCAACCATTTGAAATAAATTACAAAACAATAAATTATGAATTATATTTTTTTAAATGTGACGTCACGAAACTAAGGACCCCTCCCATTCCTTGTCACACAATGTCACACTTTGTTAAGCCCTCAGATCATATGATCTGAGGATAAGCCCCTCTCTCCCCCCCTTAACATGTGACTTAATTTATGGATGGTCCCTTTGTGCCAAATGCGAGAAACCAATGCAAACATAGTGTCTTCGACAGATGTTTTCGTTCCATCGCCGCTTCAAGTTGGCATGCGCAAACGTATCAAGCCATTAAGGTGTAAATATAATGAAAACGTCTACCGCAATCAGTGATTTTACACTAATCCGCTACATGAATCTCTTTTCAAGTAAGTCTTAAATGGTAAATATCTCTTCCATTAGACCAAAAATATGTAAGTATATTTATGAGGACCTAAAAACTTTGCTTTGCTAAACAGTCAAAAACGCGTTTAGCCATTTTTGTCTATGGTTGGAAGTTCTAAAGGCTTGTAAAATGCTTGTAAACAAAGTTTGACATTCAGTCTTATAATCTCCGAGTGATCTGTGAGCATAGTGAAATAAGAACGACACAACCACGATTTCATCGAGTTTACGTGCCAAATATAGCAATTATCATTATTGCATTGTTCGAGATCTCCATGATTGCGCTTATCAATAAAATGACAAGACAGTAACGGCAAAAGAACAGTTTTTGCAAAAACACTAAAACAAATTCACGATAGAAGCTACGCACGCACGACTGACAGACAGCTGACCGATGTTTGTTTACAAATCAAAGTTGCTTTCAAGATGGCGGATAGCATTTTCAGCGTTCCGAAAATATATTTTTTATTTGCATATTTTGCAGCCACCTTGCATATTAACTTAGCAAAGTCGATGTATTTCGGTTTCTTACGTGAAATACTACAGAAAATATTCCTTTATCACTTCAAATTTGATACGAGTCAATAAAATGACAATAAAACCGAGTAAGGCCGTAGTTTTGTTAGTTTGAGCTCAAATACTTAAGGCCCTATTAAAACTCGTAAAGCGCTCTTGCCACTGAGATCGCTCTCGAGTGCCCATTTCAAGATGTTGATCAGCCACGTGACAGCGCACTCAAGATCGATCTCGGTGGTAAGATCGCTTTACGAGTATTAATAGGGTATTAAGTATTTGAGCTCAATCTATACGTTCCTTAAATGGATAATTTCTATAACAGTAGCTGATAATTCCTCAAAAAAGCATTTGTACCTGATAATTCTGGGAACGGCTGCAACAATGTCCACCAGACCATCAGACATTGCTAAGATCTACTGTACCTAAAATCCGAATAATAACTTCCACACAACACAATCAATACGCCAAACATGGAAATACAATCAGACTGAGGCCTTTGTAAAAATCCAGTATGGCAGTGTCCAGTGGGAATTGAACCCACAACCACTATTTTGACCGTCAAGCGTGTTAACCGCTAGTCCAACGAGGCAGTCAAGTTAGATGGTTAGTGCTTGCAGGGTATGCAATAAGCGCGGATTCAAGTCCCTCTTCGTGCCGACTTTATTTCCATGTTAAATTTGTTTACGAAAGCATAACCTTGGAACATTTTAAAATTAACTCATATAAAAATCACCTCCAAATCGGTTCGTGCGTTTCAACGCTTTAGATGCCACAGACAGACAGACTATCGCGGCAAACTTACAACACCTTTCTGGTTCGTCGGGGGTTAAAAATTACCCTTCAATCCTTGGCACACTGCAGCCCAACTCGAATTACCACAGGTCTTTAGGTCGGGTCGAAGCCAGGTAATCATTATGGAACCATCTAGAGACCTGAGTTTCCTTATAAATTGTATAGCACTCTAGGTAGCTAAAAACTGTGTCTTCTGCGAGTAGTAAAATGCAATCACGTTTGTCAGGACCTAGATGCATGCAGGATTAAGGTTGATTTAATGAGGCAGGCGCCTGTGCACGACTATCGACGCCTGATTAGATCTATTCGGCGGCAGCTCGGTTTGTTTTTAACTCGACTTAATCATACACGGTGGGGATTAAATAGTAACAAATAATGGTATTCCCCATTAGGCCCTGGGTCTAGCAGTGTATTATTGTTTCAAGACCTGTGCCTAATTATACGAATCAATCCTCACATTTGCGATAGTAATTTGTATGGAATTTGACAGTGATACGATTGGAATCGTTCAGGATTTGGTGCGCGTAGGAGGTGGTACAGGACAGAATTTTCGTAAAACAGAAGTTCGCACTTCTTATCAGTCTCATTTTCCTCTGCATAGTAGTTAATGCTTAAGGTTTGCCAGCGAGCAATGGAGCGTAGCATGTCAGGACTCCGGAGGACTGGCCACGTCCAACTTCATCAACGTAATTTTTGTAAAGCCTACTTAGCCGTGACAGTTTCCCTTTTAAGTGCATTATATGTGCTACTATCCTGAATTTTTTCACGTTCCTACAATCAACTGGCGTGAAAGCCAGGAGATTGCGACGCCCTACTCGGACTCGAAATATTAAAACTTAATATTTCGCAATAGCACGCAGAACTGACGGCCGATGGGGCCGAAAAGTTCTCGAATGGAGACCACATATCGGCAAGCGCAGCGTAGGACGACCAGCCACAACATGGACAGATGACCTCATCCAAGTGGGAGGAAGACGCTGGACGCAAGCTGTTTCCAACCGGTCTTTTTGGAAATCCATGGAGGAGGCCTATGTCCAGCAGTAGACTTCTTGTGGTTGAATGATGATGATGATGATGATTTCGCAAACGGAACCCTAAATAAAAAATGGTCTCCTACACCCACAATATTTTTAAACGACCAATCCAACTATACCCTACACTATGGCGTAGGCGAGAAAAAGATGCATTTTGCATCCCAAATTTAGGTGTATCTAAAAATGTTATTGAAAGATCTTCTTCCACCGTTTTATCGGCGTGATTAATTTGTTTAGGTACTTTGCGAAATTCTCAATTCAGAAACTAGCCCTAAGCCAAATTTCAGCTTTCTCGTACTAATCTTCTCTGAGCTAGGCCGCGGACAGACAGACGGACAGACAGACGGACAGATAGACAGAAAGACAGACAGACAGACGACGGACGTGGCGAAACTATAAGGGTTCCTTGTCGACGAAGGAACCTTGAAAAATCTTCAATCAAACAAACAAACAAACTACGCAATGATCAGAAACGCGCATAGCTGATGTCGGTGTCCAGACTGCAAGGTTGAAGTGGAGATGGCGGGCCACATCAGCCGAATGCACCCGGATAGGTTGGCAAGACACACCACCGAGCGGGCGCCACAAGGCCGACGTCGCAGACGTGGTAGACCAAGGAGACGATCTCGACCGATACAGAGGTCTGAGATGACTGATAGATCCATGGTGTTAAAATACAGACGCTCGACTCAAACTGCATACTGGACACCAAAAACCTTGTTTTAAGAAGAAGAAAAAAAAAGGAAATTTTTAGCAAAGCAAAATTTTAATTAAATTAAAATGCCTTACGTATTTAAAGCAAAATATGTACACACAGAACATTGCAAAGTTTGGAATAAATTGTGCGTAGATGTTTTGAACACTTTGCATGTTAAAATTTCAATTTCTTTTTCTAAACGAAAGCTCGAAAATTTCGATAAGGTTCCTTAGAAACAAATGTTCGTTGTAGGATACAAAAGTACGAAGATACAAAAGTGTGACTTTGAATCTCAAAATCTCCCCAGCCGCCGATTTCTCAGTCATAGTTCGTTTCGAAAATTGGGAATAATGTTAAGATAAGATAAGATAAGATTATTCTTTATTGTACTAGGAAAAACACAAACATGAAAGTAGATTTCGAGAACAGTGTTAAGTGTGTGTGTGTGTGTGTGTGTGTGTGTGTGTGTGTGTGTGTGTGTGTGTGTGTGTGTGTGTGTGTGTGTGTGTGTGTGTGTGTGTGTGTGTGTGTGTGTGTGTGTGTGTGTGTGTGTGTGTGTGTGTGTGTGTGTGTGTGTGTGTGTGTGTGTGTGTGTGTGTGTGTGTGTGTGTGTGTGTGTGTGTGTGTGTGTGTGTGTGTGTGTGTGTGTGTGTGTGTGTGTGTGTGTGTGTGTGTGTGTGTGTGTGTGTGTGTGTGTGTGTGTGTGTGTGTGTGTGTGTGTGTGTGTGTGTGTGTGTGTGTGTGTGTGTGTGTGTGTGTGTGTGTGTGTGTGTGTGTGTGTGTGTGTGTGTGTGTGTGTGTGTGTGTGTGTGTGTGTGTGTGTGTGTGTGTGTGTGTGTGTGTGTGTGTGTGTGTGTGTGTGTGTGTGTGTGTGTGTGTGTGTGTGTGTGTGTGTGTGTGTGTGTGTGTGTGTGTGTGTGTGTGTGTGTGTGTGTGTGTGTGTGTGTGTGTGTGTGTGTGTGTGTGTGTGTGTGTGTGTGTGTGTGTGTGTGTGTGTGTGTGTGTGTGTGTGTGTGTGTGTGTGTGTGTGTGTGTGTGTGTGTGTGTGTGTGTGTGTGTGTGTGTGTGTGTGTGTGTGTGTGTGTGTGTGTGTGTGTGTGTGTGTGTGTGTGTGTGTGTGTGTGTGTGTGTGTGTGTGTGTGTGTGTGTGTGTGTGTGTGTGTGTGTGTGTGTGTGTGTGTGTGTGTGTGTGTGTGTGTGTGTGTGTGTGTGTGTGTGTGTGTGTGTGTGTGTGTGTGTGTGTGTGTGTGTGTGTGTGTGTGTGTGTGTGTGTGTGTGTGTGTGTGTGTGTGTGTGTGTGTGTGTGTGTGTGTGTGTGTGTGTGTGTGTGTGTGTGTGTGTGTGTGTGTGTGTGTGTGTGTGTGTGTGTGTGTGTGTGTGTGTGTGTGTGTGTGTGTGTGTGTGTGTGTGTGTGTGTGTGTGTGTGTGTGTGTGTGTGTGTGTGTGTGTGTGTGTGTGTGTGTGTGTGTGTGTGTGTGTGTGTGTGTGTGTGTGTGTGTGTGTGTGTGTGTGTGTGTGTGTGTGTGTGTGTGTGTGTGTGTGTGTGTGTGTGTGTGTGTGTGTGTGTGTGTGTGTGTGTGTGTGTGTGTGTGTGTGTGTGTGTGTGTGTGTGTGTGTGTGTGTGTGTGTGTGTGTGTGTGTGTGTGTGTGTGTGTGTGTGTGTGTGTGTGTGTGTGTGTGTGTGTGTGTGTGTGTGTGTGTGTGTGTGTGTGTGTGTGTGTGTGTGTGTGTGTGTGTGTGTGTGTGTGTGTGTGTGTGTGTGTGTGTGTGTGTGTGTGTGTGTGTGTGTGTGTGTGTGTGTGTGTGTGTGTGTGTGTGTGTGTGTGTGTGTGTGTGTGTGTGTGTGTGTGTGTGTGTGTGTGTGTGTGTGTGTGTGTGTGTGTGTGTGTGTGTGTGTGTGTGTGTGTGTGTGTGTGTGTGTGTGTGTGTGTGTGTGTGTGTGTGTGTGTGTGTGTGTGTGTGTGTGTGTGTGTGTGTGTGTGTGTGTGTGTGTGTGTGTGTGTGTGTGTGTGTGTGTGTGTGTGTGTGTGTGTGTGTGTGTGTGTGTGTGTGTGTGTGTGTGTGTGTGTGTGTGTGTGTGTGTGTGTGTGTGTGTGTGTGTGTGTGTGTGTGTGTGTGTGTGTGTGTGTGTGTGTGTGTGTGTGTGTGTGTGTGTGTGTGTGTGTGTGTGTGTGTGTGTGTGTGTGTGTGTGTGTGTGTGTGTGTGTGTGTGTGTGTGTGTGTGTGTGTGTGTGTGTGTGTGTGTGTGTGTGTGTGTGTGTGTGTGTGTGTGTGTGTGTGTGTGTGTGTGTGTGTGTGTGTGTGTGTGTGTGTGTGTGTGTGTGTGTGTGTGTGTGTGTGTGTGTGTGTGTGTGTGTGTGTGTGTGTGTGTGTGTGTGTGTGTGTGTGTGTGTGTGTGTGTGTGTGTGTGTGTTGTGTTTTTTTAATTGCGGTCATAAAGTCCTCCTGAGTGCAGAGTACACCCGGGACATAATTTATTTTATTCATTAGGAACACCAACAGCAAGCACGCAAACATGACAAAGCTTAAGAGTGATTTAAGGCCAGCTATTATGCCAATTAAAGGTATACATTTTTACACTCTACTGGTGTGAAAACTAAGGCATTTTTGGCAGTACTTATATAGAATCAACTTAGAACATATAATATTAAAACATGCATGCATGATAAGTTTTTTTTTATATTACATTTTACGGTCACGGTGCGGTGGCGGGGAGTCGCTGGATGCGGGCGGCACAAGACCGGGAAGCTTGGAAAACCACGAGGGAGGCCTATACCCTGCAGTGGGCGTCAAATGGATGATGATGATAGATTTTGGTAATCAATTTCGACTTATATGTGCCAAGGCTGTCATGAAAAATATCCAAATTTAATTGACTCCAGCAATCATTATAAGTTCGGAGCATCGTAAATGGCTACGTTAGTTCTGCAGATGTGCATTTTTCAAAATGAAAGATGGATCATCGATTGAGAGTGTTTTTGGGACATTTTGGATACACTTGTCATAAAGGGAAAATCTGTAAGTTGGTAGGTTTAGTATAGCAACTCCAACAAAATTTAGATCATACTGTTTTGTCCAGTTAGATCGGATATATCTACAATAAAAATAATAATGACATAATGCATGATAAAGTATGATATGTCTGAAAGGCAGTTCGTTCGCTTACAGCATATTTTCCATTACGTTTTCATTGCAAAATCGCCCGTAACGTAACTTGGACTTTTACATACGTGCTCATGTAGAGGTTTATCTGCTGACATCTGTACATGTACAGTGAATTTCCGAAGATAGAGCTGTTTTTTCTATAGTCGCACCTGTGCCTCACGTGACAAGACCTACCGTGCGGTAGGTCATTATAGTGGTTACGACCTACGTACTCTAACTACAAATGACCTGAATGACATAACTACACGTGCGTGGATGTCGGTTTCAATTTTTTTTTTGGTTTATTTAGTTTCGTAGGGATTTACAGTGTTATTTATAAAAACACAATTTACAATTAATACCTTTAGTTATTTAGAACAACTCCTAAGAGTTTTGAAAAATAAAAACAAAATATAGTTTTTTTTCGAGATATCAGGGCTAGCATAATATTATTAAATTTGCGATTTACACGCTCTACCAATATCGCAGCCTTCGATAAATCGTGACCCTATTCCAGCCATCCATTCCATTCTATTTAAACAAATGGTTTTTCACATATTTTTTTATCTAGCAGCGTCACTAGAAAGAAAAGAAACAATGAAACCTCATATATTTATTTTTGAATAAATTCAAAATAAAAGATAAAACAAAAAAAAACCCTTTAGAACAAAAGTTGTAGTAAATGAATGAATGAATGAACGTTTTTTTGCACTCTATTATTTGACGTGATTCAGGCACCTGACTTTTAAAAAGTTACCTGTATAAAGTCAGTTCGCGACTAGTTTTTACTTTGTCGAATACGTATAAAAAAGCGTAAAATCAGATTGAAAACAGTTCAGTCGTTTCCATCGACACTTCACACTCGTCTGTATTATCCTGTTGCCAACTTTTCGACTTTCGAAAACATTTCTGGGAACTTCAAAGAAATCTGCATCTAGGTATTTCAAATGCAAATATCTCATGCTCTGACTAATAGACAAACAAGCGTCATTCTCAGGAGGAGTGACACATTGACTCGGTCGTTCCACGCCCAGCCCCTCTACTCACATTTGCGGTCCTCAGATGGACCGATTCACACTGGACGATAATGGCAAATAACTGCAAGACATTTTTTTTACGTAAAACGTCTTTCAGTCTTGCGGTCTCGAGCAGGGGGTCACTTGAGACCGCATGCGACGAAATTTTTTAATAAAAAATAATAACTTTGAACAAAACATTAAAACAGACTTCAAAACACTACAGCACTAACAAGTTAATATATGTAGGTAGAAAGAGAAGCATAATTTGAAGTCGGTCCCCAAAATATAACCGGTGTCCAGTTTCATGACCAGCACATATAACTACAAAGGGGCCACTTTATTGCACATAATATCAGTGCCAATAAAAATATATTTTTTTACTTGTATACTAACATTTCTTGTTCGACATTTAAATTCATATTAAGAACCGTAAACATACCACGCAAAGACAGTGTCCAACAAAATTCCGCTCAAAAGCCAGGCGACATGCACACATTGTGTGTGTCTAAGCGGATTCTAGGAAGTGACATTCGTAGACAGCACACATTCGCACTTATAGTACAGCCGACACCACATCAACCTTTAAATACGTGCACTGTAATCAGTTATGTTAAGGGCTACTTTGCAACAAAAATGTAAAGAATGACCTGCTGTCCACTTTGCAACACTGGCAACCGGTTAAGCTAAGCATGTCAATTTGGCTACCAATTTGTTGCTTTACTCTAGAAACTCGTACTGTGATGTACCATATTATAATTGTACTCGTATGTTAATGTGGGACGATTACCATACAAATGATTATTTCCAGATTTGTTAAAAAAATACACAATTATACACTGGATTTTTTTCTGTCGGCAATAATTAAGATTTCTATTTGCGCCAATATACATTTCGTTGCATAAAATTGTAGTTTAATAGATTAAATAAAATCGATAATGTTTGTAGTATGGACTAAATTGACGAACTCATTTAAGCTATTAAACCACTGTTTTTTTTTAAGAAACTGTACATAGGCGCGAATAAAAATCTAAATTAATGCGAACAGACTTAATTCCTGTATATAATTATGTAATTTTTTTAACAAATTTGGAAATAACCATCTGCAAAAAGATTTGATTTGACTGTATAATTATGTAAAATTTTCAACAAATTTGAAAAAGTTGTTTTGTATGGGAATCATCTCACCTTAAGGACCCCTTCTCTGAGAGAAGGCCTGTGCCCTGCAGTGGGACGTATCTGCTACATAATTGAATTTTAAAATTCAATGGCTTCATAAAAAACCGGCCAAGTGCGTGGCCCTATTTTAGGTGTAGGGGAGGTACCCTAAAAATTTTTTTTAAAGATTTTATTCTAACGTTTTGTCCGATTAATATGTATGTCTATGCAAAGTTTCAGCTTTCTAGTACTAATTGTCTCTAAGCTAGGCCGCGGACAGACAGACAGACGGACGAACATGGCGAAACTATAAGGGTTTCTTGTCGACAATGGAACCCTAAGAAAGAACTCCCTCATTGGCAATATTCACATCGAGAGTAGGGGCTAAGGCGCAGGTTCAATGGGCGGCCGAGTGAGTGTAGGCCGGGTGACGTAACCCGCCTGCACCGCGCATTGCATTCTGATCATTCTGATTGAGATCCGTCTCTGCTGGTAGACGCCAGCGTATATAATTTTTGTGTAGCCTATAAACGTCCCCCTGCAGGGTCTGTACCTTCTATCAGAGAGAGAGATAGAGAGACCTCAGATCACCTGAGACACTCAGGTTTCTGCACGATGTTTTTCCTTCACCTTTAGCCCTATTATTATATCATACAGTTAATTATAGGTACATTATTAAGGTCTAACGACCAGCCACAAGATGGAAGAAGACCTCATCTAAGTGGCAGGAAGACGCTGGATGCAAGCCGCTTCCAAACGGTCTTTTTGGAATTCCATGAAGGAGCCTATGTCCAGCAGTGTACTTCTTGTGCCTGAATGATGATGTTGATGATTTCGCAAACGGAACCCTAAATAAAAAATAGTGACATGATATTTAAAAAACAATTGAAATGAAAACCGTACGAAATAATTTATTGCAATTTAAATGACTATTTTAATCATTCTTTTTAGTGTAATACTCTACTGTTTGCTTAAATTATTATTCAATTTTATTTACGCATACAATTTTTCTTAGACTTTTTATTTAATTTCTTATTTTTTATATTTATATTGTTTGATATGTATTATCCCTGGTTCCTTTCTATTGTAAGTAAAATACTGTAGATAATGAAATTTTACATAACTTTCGTAATTGTTTAAACTTTAAAATTGTATTAAATATTTGTACGCTTCAGTGGCAAAACATGCTGCAACAATTAATTAACACCGTATACGTATGTTTTACAAATAAGTAAATGAATCTTTGATCTTAAATCTTATATTTTAATAACTATTTGCTTCTCTCTCACACAATATGGAATTATTGCAAGAGCGAGAAGCAAATAGTTGCTCAGTCCCTGTCTTTAATTAACAGTGTTATAAACTTATAACCCCCGATTTCTCGTACACTAACAATATGTTAATCTACTGGTAAACCGATTTTCCTTGTGCCAAACGGGACCCACTGTCCCAAAGACTTCACTGTCCGTCTGTCTGTCTGCCCGTCTGTCTGTCTGTCCGTCTGTCTGTCTGTCTGTCTTCTGTCTGTCTGTCACCAGGCTCACGAGCCGTGATAGCTAGCCAGCCAATCTTCACAGATAATGTATTTCTCTTGCCGTTTTAACAAAAAATAGTAAAAACAGAATAAAATAAATATTTAAGATGGGGGCTCCCATACAACAAACTTGATTTTTTTGCCGTTTCTAGCTCGATATTAATAACGGCAACGGGTAGAAGCTTGAAATATTCACAGAATATTTAATTCTAAATTCGCTTCAAAAGCAAATAAAATAAAATAAATATTTAAGGGGGGCTCCCATACAACAAACGTGATTTTTTGGCGTTTTTTCTCGATCTTTGTGTCTAATGTTGTATAGATAATGGTACGGAACTCTTCGTGTGCGAATCCGACTCGCACTTGGCCGGTTTTTTGTATCCACTTTGTCTCCACTGTTAACAGTAGATTAACGGATTGTTAGTCTGCGAGAAACCAGCGGTAAGGTGCATATACACTTGTCCCCCAGGTCATACAATTCGGTGCATGAAACTTTTATCGCAGCTAGGGTTGCCAACATTTTTTCAGCCAATTATAGTATTTTCCAGAATACAATAAAATAAACAATAATAACGGGAAAGACAGTCATACCGGCGGGCTGACAGACGGCGTTGGTAATATTCCCCGTTGGCAACCTTCGGGTATAAACCCTAACAAAAATTTATTCATCTAACTTAAATATTGTATTTTGCGTACTATACATTTTCACCAGCATGTATGTAGTACGCAGACCGGAAATATAGTAAAATACCTACTACGTATTATAAAAGGTACGACTGGCAACTCTACTCACAATGTGAATTTTTACGATGACATTATACTGTCAACGTGCCTCAACGTACATCATCACCATCATCATCATCGGCCATTTGACGCCCACTGCAGGACATAGGCCTCCTTCGTGGTTTTCATAACCATGAGGGATTTTGCCATAATCGCCACGCTTGGCAGGCAGGTTGGCGATCGCAGTATGCGGTTGGAATTTCAGGAAGACGCTGCTGCCCGTCTCCTGGTAATTGATTTCCTTAGTCGCCTTCTACGACATCCACGGCAGGAAATGGAGGGACGCTATTCTTAATCCGGCGTCACACGGAGATTTTCACGTTTCCACATTTTTCATAATGAGAAGAACATTCTCTCAAAATATTGCTAAAGGTTTTAAAATCACCCTATAATGTAATCTAATGTATAAAAATCTCGTGTCGCAGCGTTTGTTATCGAAGTCCTCCGAAACGGCTTCATCGATTCTTATGATTTTTTTTTGTACATTTGGTAGGTCTGAGAATAGGTCGTAGGCTAATTAACATGGCAAAACAATGTTTGCCGAGTCGTCTAGTAATAATATAAATTTTACTAACAAGTAAACAGCCATCATTGTAGAGACGGAAGCAAAGTTGTGTGCTTGGTATCCATTAAAAGAAGCCTCAAATACAATTGTAATTAGGCAAAATGAGAATACCTATTATAAATATTACCTCGGGGATAGGCCAGCTCATATTCAAACGACCAACCTTATCAAAAATCTTGTCCTTGACTGGGCCGACTGTAGTCCGAAATGTGCCGGCGAGAATTTACAGCTAAATGTCCGATAATTATCATAATTACCCCCGAAACAATGCTAGAATTGCTTAGGTAAGTGTTTAATTTGAATTTGAGACGGTTTTAAATATGTATTTTTAATTAATGTATGTCTACTACAAGTATTGTACCTACTTAGAGTGTGGAAAATGAAAGCGTGACCTACAATTTTCTTTAAAGTTTTTATATGGCACCACTAAATGACTGTCAGTGCTGTCATGTTGCTGTCCTACAACTGGTCCCTTATTATGAAGCAGCGATATGTTCGGAAGGGTCCTCAACGTCGCGCTTGAGCCCGACAATGGGGGTGGCAACTATCAAAAAATTCAAAATGGAGGATGTCCCGTTTTCATGACTATTTGTATGGGAAAAGTACAATATGTATTTGTAATTATATAAACCCCAGAGATATGATGAAACCTTTTTTCAAAAACAGTGCCTTCGCTTTTACTGCTCATCATCATCATCATAATCATCAGCCATTTGACGCCCACTCAGGACATAGGCCTCCTTCGTGGTTTTCATAACCATGAGGGGTTATGCTTGGCAGGCGGGTTGGCGATCGCAGTATGCGGTTGGAATCTCAGGAAGACGCTACTGCCCGTCTCCTGGAAATTGATTTCCATAGTCGCCTTCTACGACAGGTACGATAGGTACTGTTAAACCTAAAACTAACTAAAAACCGGCCAAGTGCGAGTCGGACTCGCGCACGAAGGGTTCCGTACCATTATCTATACAACATTTAAATATTTGAAGCATCTACGTGTTGCCGTGTATTAATATCGAGCAAAAAACGGTAAAAATATCACGTTTTTGTATGCGAGCCCCGCTTAAATACTTATTTTATTCTGTTTTTAGTATTTTTTGTTTTAGCGTCAACAGAAATACATCATCTGTTAAAATTTCAACTGTCCAACTATTACGGTTCATGAGATACAGCCTGATGATCGACGGATAGACGGACAGCGGAGACTTAGTAATAGGGTCCCTTACCCTTTGGGTACGGAGCCCTAATAAAGACCTATAAAACTATCAAATTTTCTTTTTTTTCGTAGTGTAGCTTCTGATACAATATGAGTATTTTTTTATTTCCAATTATTGGTTACGCTTTCGTTCGTTTGCCAAGCTTTTGTCCAGTTCCAACGTTGTAAGATCGATGTGTTGATTTATGAACGCATCCGTTGAAAAAAAAGACGTTTGAATTGACTTGTCAAATTCGAAAATAGAACGCTATGCAGCGGCAGCTGACAGAACGCCTCGTTTGAACTTAATGACACGAGGCGCTGCTCTATTTTTGAAAACTCCTGTCAAAACATTGTCTTGTTCATTTGGAAACGAGTTTAAAAGATACACAGGCGCTACTTTAAAAATACCCCTGTTCTTTAAAATCATTAAAAGCCATGTCTTGTTCTTCAACTTCATGTGTTTAACCCATTAGTAACCAGCATGCTATGCTATTCTGGACCAGGGTCATCAATGACATAGTAATATATTAAATAAGTAACGAACGAACTCTACATTCATGGTCGATTGGTGGCTGAACATTTCCGTACCTAGCTGGAGGGAATGACCTTCGGTATGGAAAAAAAATCTTTATTACAAATTATAAGGTAATAAATTTACAGCGGAATTACTTGCTTACCACAGTAGGTACTTACTTTTGCAAAATATGCGAAACGCCAATTAAACTCTAAAACTATTTAATAAGGTAAAGCCACAATATACCTACCTACTTTCTTGAAGTAATTCGTTTTTGGCGTCAACTATGTCGTGATCTTGCCGTGATAGACAACTAGAAAAAGACAAGCCATAGAGGAAGCAGCTGCGCGGTGATCGCCCTTGACCGGCGCGGCGCCGCCGCACGTGCAAACTGTCCCGCCGGTATTATTCGATCTAGAATTTTTCACAGTTTGCGTTGTTCGAGAAAAAGTAAAAGTGTTTTTTTTTTCACACAGACTGCGCGCCGGCCAGTTTGTTATTATTGTTTTATTTATTTTTCACTCCATCTGCTCGAAATGATGCATTTTGATGCCCAAATTTAGGACCCAAAACACGCTATTGTTGTTCAAGCTAAGATGCCAAAGTAAATAGACTCAAAATTGGGATTTGAATCTATTTACCTTTAGGTACCTTCAAATAAATAGTCTCAAAATCCAATTTTGAATTTATATACTAATGCACTCATTTACTAAGAAGTCGGACTTCTCTTTCACTCTTGAGGATTCGTCCTATATCTATTTCGCTCCAACCCAAGCAATAAGTTTTAAAACCGAGTTTGGAACTACTTACTGAACTACCAAACTCTTTGCTGCAAAACTTTTAAGTAGGTACCTAATTGTCAAATATTTGAAATTGGAACGCAAATTTTTTTTTTCTATGCAAAAAATCAATAACATTGGCGCGCTTTTTTGTCTATTTTCACTTATTTTCTCGGAAAATTGTCCTCAAGCGATGATGATAGTGTCTTCTTAACACCAGAATATATAAAAAAACAGGCAACACAAGCAATTCAAAACCTCCTGCTAGAAGTGTTATCTTTTATTTCATTCCTGTCAGGTGGTAGTGAAAAACAGAGTGTTCTACACGGGAGCAATTCAAAACCTCCTGCTAAAAGTGTTATCTTTTATTTAGAATAGAATAGAATAGAATAGAATAATCTTTATTTGGCACATAATAATACAATGGAATAAATTAAACTTAAGATTATTACAGTCTTATGTACGAGTATTATGCACCAAAAAGGTCTCCACTCAGCCTTATGCCACGGTTGGGCCACGGCGCTGATTTTCAGTGGATGCCTTACACTTAAATATTAAACGTATTGGAACCAGATGAAAGCAGTGCAGATATTAAATTATTATGATGCATCACTATCACATTAGGCTGAAGCTCAGTCTCAGTATTTATGTAATTATGTAAGTAGGATTCATTACAACTGGATCTTAGCATTACATGCGCAGAAAAAATATAATTAAAACCACAACAGCTTATGTAACATTATAACAGATAATTTAGAACAAACAGTTAATAATGGTCCATACAACTTTACTGTAGGCCTTTTTGCTTAATAAGTAGATATTTCTTATATTTTAATTTAAAACTGCCTATTGAAGGGGACTGTCTAATAGGGGGAGGGATATTGTTCCAGCATTTCGTGGCGCAGTAACGGAAGCTTCCCCGAAATGCTGATGAATGGTAGGATGGGCAGACCATTGTTAATGGAATACGAGACTGACGATTACAAAATTTTAACTTGTTGTATAAGTATGAAGGTTACTGCTTCTGAATCACACTGAAAAGTAGACATGCAAAATGCAGGGCTCGCCGTGACTCCATATTGAGTAAGTTGTTACTATTTAAGTAAGGGGTAATGTGCGCTCTCCGTGGGATAGTGAAACAGAACCTTGCGCATGAATTCTGAATTCTCTGTATAATTTTTTTAGTTCTTACCAGCAGACAGCCCCCAATAACAGTATCAGCATAATTTAGCTTAGACAAAACAAGGGATTCACAAAGATGGATCCTCGTATCTACATCTAGGTAGTTACGTATTTTATAGAGAACACGAAGTCTATAAAAACAGTTTCTAACAGTTTCAAGTACATGCTTTTCAAATTTTAAACCATATTTCATTCCTGTCAGGTGGTAGTGAAAAGCAGAGTGTTCTACACGGGCGCAAATCATATTTGGTCTCGGTAGTGTTGAATCCCTCGCTCCTTTAGTGCAAGAATCGCCTCAGTTCGCTCTGGATTCAATTTTACAACCTCGACGCAAAAAATTCGTTTGCGCCCTTGGTGAACAATCTACTATTTTCTTGCAGGCCTATTTCAAATCACATCACGACGCAGTTTTTTCTTTCTGAACTTTAAAGGCGGGAAATCGTGATAGATTTCTTCATACAAGAAAACACTGGCCGGTTGAACAGAGAGAAAAGAAAAGACGTCACCTCACGCATGCTCATTACGATCTACATTTAGCTTTTTTTTATCGTAGGTGGTAGGTGGTTTTTATCGCGTGCAGAGGCCATCGCCCAACGGGCAATGTTCCTAAGAGAGCTAGCAGTTTTTTGCCGGCAGCTTGTTTGGGTGACGGAAAAAATGGTGATAAAAAGAAAAACTCCCAGACACAGACAGCTCACCGTTCGCACCAAAACTCGAGCTAAGTAAGCATTGCAAAAAGTATTCGCGAACAAAATAAGTACAACAGCCTCAAGTTCATGCCTCTGTCACTCTGGTCTAAAAGTTTAAGAGCTGATAAAAATATGTACTAGGCATGCATTCAAACATATATCTCACTTTAATATGAGTAAATTAAAGGTGAGGGAGGGTATTGAGTAATTTATGAATTTATATTTACCAAAGGTTGCCAAAGTGCGCAGCAGTTTCTCGATAACTAAAGGTAATGGAAATAAATTTTCGAGCATAGCAGTAAATCAGCTGAATTATTGTTATTCAACTGTTTAGGATTATTTAATTTGTTTTTTAATATCGAAAGAAAAGAATAATAGAGGCCAAGTCGATCGGCGCGGTGCCGATTCTGCACTAGCTGCTGGCATGGATTAACATGTCTATTTTAAAAAACCTATTTAGAGGCTAAAAAAGGCATGAGTGGAATTTTTAGCCTCTATATAATAGGATTTTAAAATTGTCCTCAGCACGGGTTAGTGCAACAAAAAAATATTCTATGCTTGAACTAAGTTAAAAAGTAACCTGTATCTCAAGTCAAAAAGTCTTTGGTACGAGTACATGCCGGGATTCGAACCCACGACCTCCCGAATGAGAAGCCGGAGTTCCACCGCTCCGCTACCTCTGCTCTAAACTATCTTTGTTCTAAACAAATACTACAAAATTGAAAAAAAAAAATTAGAAATACAATGTCTCGCTACACTACTGACTAATGTTAATCCTAAGGTCACTATAACCATGAGGCGGTTTTACATTGGACGAATACCGTAACTTTACGACATGTTAGGCTAGTATTCATACAACCGTTCGGACAACGGCCTTAGTAAATGTATGAAACTACCAGGGCCACGTAATTAATAAAATTAAAATTTAATTTCGCCGGCCCCTACGTAAATCACCGTAACTGTAAAAGTGCAACTTTACAGGAGAGCAATTTGAAATTAAATCTTGTTAGGGAATATTTTATAATATCAATTAAAGAGCTATTTAAGACATACCGAAAATTTACACTTTTAATTTCAATCAGTAGCGTTGAATCTATTGATAGTACTCGTCGAGATATTTTGAAAAAATATTAATAAAAGCTAAAATGTCATCGGTATATTCTACAGAATTTTAGGCTCTCTTTGAAATTTTAATCGGTTGTTTCGATAAAAACTCATTACAAATTTAGCGGAATACGTCATAGTAACTACTAATTTCGATAGTTTTCGCTGTTAGGTACTTCGAAATATGCCATGAATTGTGTCTGTCAAGCTGTGGTCAAGTAATACGAACTAACGAATCTACTACATATGATAATGTTTGTCGTTCCATGAAAGTCGATACGATTTTATTCCACCAGTAATATTGAAAAATATAGCTAATATTAAACAAAAACCTTTTTGCCACTTATAGACTGATAATAACTTCCACACAATACATTCACTTGACCTGGTCCCAAACAAGGATACCGTGCTATGTGCTATGGTAACCAGGCAAGGACGTCACAAACATGAAAGTACACCTGGGTGTAGTCTGGACTGAGGCCATTCGTACAAATGTACGGCGGCCCCCAGTGAGAATCGAACCCACGACTTCTGAAACGAAAATGTCGTTTTTGTAGATACGACGTAGGGGCCGTCGACTTTATTATGACAATTCGATGTACATTGTATAGCCGGGTCTTCCTACTTGTTAATAGGTATGTGGGTTAATCAACTCCACAATGCCCATCGAATTGTCATAGTATAGCAGGGACCAGGCCGACGCTGTCGTGCCGTTGCGGCTACCTTCCGATGTGAAACCGACCATTGCCAGTTCTCTAGGGAAAAACGTTACAGTGAGAAGCTTTTGTCAAAACAACACGCCCTACCTCGCTGAATCAAATCGCAAAATAATCTGTGCCCCGGCAAAAAAACACAATATCATCCATTCAGCTATCGCCGCCTAACTTCGATTCATTACCGGGGCGTTGCCGAGTAGGAGTTTTTTGCTTCTAGAAGAAGTACATGTAACGAACAAAAAGGACTGCACCTTAGTATTTATCAGGGTCTAGACAGACGGACTGTATTTCAACTGCATTCCGACTGCAACGTTGCAGTTCAGATGCAGTTTGAATGCAGTTGGCGCGACTGCAATGAAACTGCTAACCAACCGAGCAGTCCCACTGCAGTCGGTGTGCAGTTGGCATGCAGTTCACTGTTCGGTTGGTTGGCAATTTTGTTGCAGTTGTACCAATGGCATTCAACCTGCATCTATACTGCAATTTTGGAGTCGGAATGCAGTTGAAATGCAGTCCATCTGATCCTAACTTGTCTTGTATGAAGAGTAGAATCAAACCTCAATTGGATTAAAATGTATAAATCAACACCACGTACAGGGGAGTCACAGATATAGTGAATGGAGTACACGGAATAATGACTGGCAAATGTTTTTACCAGTACTACCAGCCCCTGACCCCGACGACTACTGTTGACGCTAATCTGACCAACTTGCTTTACAATTGAGTGTGTTTATACAAGAATTTAGCCAAATTCTGCCTTTAGTTTCCGATGCGCTCTAAAGTTTCAACAAGTGTACTTAATGCAATTTCTCATGACCATAACGTTCACATCAATCTACCAATCAATCAGCCCGTTCTCGTTCACCATTAGAAAGTGGCCTCCCTAGGCACGCCACTTACTTCTGTCATCGGCCATCCTTATCCAGCCGCCGCCAGCAACTTGCCTCAGATCTTCGGTCCAGAGAGCTGGTGGGCCCCCTAGCGTTTGCCAGTATATGGCCTCCACTTGAGAGCCTTTGCACCCCATCGATTATTATTTCTTCGGCATATGTGATCAGATCAGTCAAACAATATAGATCTACTGAAAAAAAGAGAAACGTTTAAAAGCGGCAGTTAAAATTTGGGACTTCACAGGCGGACATATTTCGACCAAATAGGAGATGTATGACCGAAGGGCG
Organism: Yponomeuta evonymella; assembly: GCA_963969515.1. Taxonomy (NCBI): domain Eukaryota; kingdom Metazoa; phylum Arthropoda; class Insecta; order Lepidoptera; family Yponomeutidae; genus Yponomeuta; species Yponomeuta evonymella. The sequence goes on from OZ018353.1 coordinate 16,867,443, forward strand.
GGATAAAAAGAAACCAAAACCGTCGTGCGTGCATGCAACAGCCGAACTCACATTTCTACCCTATTCGGCATGAATAAATCAAAACACAGAATGAACGAGAACCTTTGCACCCATCGACCATCGGTTGTTCGGCACTATGTGACCAGCTACTCTTATAGACTATGTCAGCCACCTTAGTTCTTTGGCGAATTATCTCATTTCATTTAATCGTGGCGCAATTTGGAATATAATAACGTCGAGACTCGAGAGTAGACGAATGGTCTCTGTACTTATTGGGGGTTCATAGACTTGTCGAGACGTGTTGGACTTTTCAAGAGCCTTGAATCTTGAACCTTGAACAATACGTGATCTGCCTATTTCTGGTTTACACGAACGCAGTAACTAGATCTAGTGAGTTGTATGTAAGATAAGATAAGATAAGAATATTTATTCTTTACTAGCTTTTGCCCTCGACTTCGTCCGCATGGAATGAATAATTTTCGGGATCAAAAGTAGCCTATGTCCTTTCACCGCGACTCAAATTATCTCCGTACCAAATTGCAAAAAACACACTTTATACATAATGAGTAACAACATACAAAGATCTTCACAAACTTTCACATTTATAATATTAGTAGGATTGTACACGAGAACACATGACATATAAATGTATATAAGTTGCCTTTTACATCGAAATGTAGGTAGCAGTAGGTAATTACTTTTGTTTGAACTTTATTTGCCCTTCCCCGAAATTTATGTTGAAGTAAGTCCGCCTTTGCACGTCTTGTTATTTAAATTTTTCATTTATGTTAATTTCTTTTTGTCTAATAAAGTGTAACAAACAATCTCATTAACTTAATAGCGCTAATCAGAAAGCTGAGAGTTACTTACTGAGGGGAAACTATTTACGAGTAGAACCCAGCTTTTTTAGATGAATACGGGGATTTTGTTACACCCTGTATAAGGCAAGAAAATCCAAGCTAAAACATAGAGGAATTAGGTACATGAACCTAGAAAACAAAATGCTGTTTTTTTTTGTTTGGACGTATCATAGAAATAATGCGTCTGATTAATAAAAGTTACAATTTTAGTAATTTTCCACCCAAAGTTACGAACATAGTGCGTGAACCTACCATACAATCACAATTGACTCCAACTTTACCAAACTTACGTGAACTTGAACTTGTAAAGTAGCACAATAGCAACTCGTTATTCCGTCTCTAATGGATACGATAATATGATGTAACAGCACTATTTAGCAGAGCGGAATAAGGTTCCCAGCTGCGCGCCTGCTCGGTCACCGGAACCACTGCTAGATCCATACAAAAGTACACTAGCTCATAGCAATGCTACCTACCTTATTGTTATCTGGTGTGTGACTTACCTTAAAAATATCAAACTGAAAACGAAACACTTCAAAATGTCAAATAAAACAGCAATGTCACATATTAAACTAAATAACCTAGTCTAGATTAGAAGACCAAAGTGCTCGGCAATGACGATTTGGAATTACTAAATACTTGGGAATTTTCTTCTATAGAGTACCCAAGGATACATCCTTAATCGCACGCACAAAAACATACATAAACCTCTTTCAGCCAACTCTTGATGTGGCGACACGAACATCGAACCAGGGGCATGATGGTGGGAAGGATGATGAGGATCATAATCCTGGTTTAACATCTCCAACCAAGTCCTACTTCTGTGCGCAATAACCTTCACGACCATGAACGATGGAAGCGGTGGGATGCCGTATTCAAATTGGAAAGCTCACCCCACCCGTGCGCCCTCGCGTCTTTAGTTGGATTTATGTTGTCCGTGTTATTATTAATTGCATTACGATTAGCGGTCTGATTCATAGTTTCTGTTTACATTCAATCTCTCTTTATTATTTTTAATTCCCCAGGGCGCAGGCATAGTGGGACGAGCGGAGCGGAAAGACACAAACACACCACCACCGCCACCAATACTTGTGTGAAAAAATTCGTTGCGACGCGTTTCGCCTCTTACATGAGGCTCGCTTCTGCTTGAAAAAGTGGAAGCGAGGGCGGTGCATTAACTAACCGCATGTTTCTTGTGGGATTTTGGCGGAATTTAGCAAAGTAATTTTCACATTTTAATGCTATTATGGATTTCCACAAAGTAACGCCTGATTCCATACAATAAAAAACATTTCGGTCAGCGGAATAAATAAAACGCAACAATTCATCTACACATAAATCAAACATGGTTAAATGAAATGTTATGAAAATTTAAATGAAATGTTAATACAATTAATTGCAATTTGACCGCACCTGTTAGCCGCGCCCGCTTCGCTACCCGCGTCCGCTTCGTACCAACACCGTTGCTCCCGATCTTAAGGGTTTATTTATGTTTTTCGAATGCAGCTATTAATTTCAATTACAACCCGAGAGGACTCGTGTATTGATGCACGGACATTATCACTTTTTGGGCGCTTCCTTAACGGTGTAAACTACACCTTCGTAACCCTTAGCGCTGACGTATTAGGGACTATGTTTCAATCGAACTGAATAGCTTAGAGGTTGGAAGACAAAAATAGAAGCACCGCTTTTATTTTCACGCAAACTTACTAGCTCCAATCCGAAACACTGACAGTACTGACACCCTGTTTTGATTACATTTCTCACAGTTAGTTCAAATTCATTTTCTAAAAGAAAGCTTTCCTAAAGGTTATTTGGGAAGAAATATTCAGTATACAAATGCATTGTAAATAAAACAGATAAATGTTTCCTGGACTTCCTGATAGATTTGTAGTCTCCTATGTTAATTAAACAGGTTGTTGTATTAAAAGAACACAGTAAAAATGTTTTAGATACATACGAGAAAATGTTATGAAAATTATAAGAGACGTGAAATGAACGTTCTGTTATTCTGTGCCAGTGTATCTTTGAATACAGTACCTGTCTGCAGTATTAATGCCAGGGACCCACTCCGCGCCAGTCGAAGTGAGCGCGTCACGGGGCATTTGTCTACGACTATGCCTCTCTAATTGTTGACTGGGTACGGCTAATTGCCCAGTACCCCTGGCGGGCTACGCCGTGAAGATATTGAATTAGATCGTGCGATAAAGGGATAGTGATAGGCAGTCAATGGCCGATTTCACCGAGTTTTAAAGCCTACTTAACCCTCTTTAATGGCCACCTGACAGGTTATTTCGCTTCTTCTTCTTATCGTGGCGGTGACAAAACCAAAAGATTTTATTGGGCCAGAACTCGGCCACGCGCACTCCAGCGTCCGTGGCCTCCAGCAAGTCCTCTCGAGTGCATGTGGACGGGCACAAGCACAGAACACATTGTGTTCTGAGGGCACAAGGGATGCACACAGAGAGGTGCTAAATAGTCTGAGGGAAGATTCCGCAACAGCAGTGATTCCGCTCCTTACCCATGTAGCCCCACCTGCGTAAGTTATTTTTGCATCTGCCGATTTATTTCGCTTTCATCAACTTTTAGTTAAATAAGACAAATAAAATGTATGCGCGTAATCCTCGGTGCAAGAGTTCGGCTCGTACCTGGCCAGTTCTTTTTTCATTCACACAAGATGGATTATAATAATGTAATCAGAATTGTGTTTACAAGAATGATGTTTCTTCTAATAAAATGACTTACGGGAGGCTGCGACACTGCCCCTATATTACGTGCATCGAATCCTGACCGATTCCGATCGTGTAACTGTCGAATTCCATACAAATTGTTTGCGCAAACGTCAGGATTTCGTCAGGATTTGGTGCGCATAATTAGGCCCCGGGGATCGTTGATTCCTATTGTAAGTACGGATTTATGAAGTTACTAGCTGTTGTTCGCGACTTCGTTCGCGTGGTAATTTTGATGTGTATTTTCCGGGATAAAAAATAGTCTATGTGCTAATCCAGACTATAATCTATCTCTGTGCAAAATTTCATCCGGATCCGTTCAGGCGTTTTTGCGTGAAAGAGTAACAAACATCAATCCATACATACAAACTTTCGCGTTTATAATATTAGTAAGGATGATATGACTGTTATTACGAAAAACATCAGAGTAATAACTCCTATCTAGGAAAGGAAGAATAATAATCATGACTTTCACACAACACAATCACTTTTCCTGTCCCTAAGCTAGGATACCCTGTTACCAGGCAAGGGTACTACAAATATAGATTGTTATTTAGGCCTTTTGTAGTTTATGTAGTTTATTTTGTGCACATATACAGACCCGTTTTTCTACTGCTTCTCCTATACCCGACGGTTTGCTGGAAGAAATCTCTTACAGAGATAAGCTCGCCTTTGTACATGTAATTTCTTATGTAACGTTCTGTTAAATATCTTGTGAATATATATATATACCTATACTGAAGCCATTTGTAAAAATCAAACAATCGAACCCACGGCCTCTATTTTGGTAGTCGATCGTGTTAACAGCTAGAACAACGGTGCAATCCAATACTATTATCATTATCAGTGGGAAAAATTTTCAAAACTAATCAAAAAGGTACTTACATCCAATAAAAAAATGTCAATAAAACTATTAGAAAGATTCATAATACTTGTTATCTTACAAAGTTCTTAAAGCGACTTTCACTTTGAAATACGAGGAAACTCGAACTATCAATTCATAGATAATTTATAAAACTTGATACTGAATAGTAATAAGTTTAAAATACATGGTAGCAAGTATCTAAGTAATAAGTAGTACAGTCAATAACTGAGCGACTTTTAAATAATTATTTCAAATTCGCCCGTAATTTAAAAGTCGCAGGATCTTTCGATGACTTGTCAAAATATAAGAAGCCCGTTTTGACAGCTACAAAAACCATAGAATCTAACCTAGTTTGAGATCAAAAACATTAAAAATCTAAACTATGAGTAACTTTTCGGGCTACAACATCTGTTTTTTCTTTCGTGCGTTAAATAATAATATGCCAGAGTACGTGATTTTTTATGAATTTGTTCGAGTAAATCCAAATTAAAATGCATTTTTGTGTAGCTGTCAAAACGGACTTCTTACATTTCGACAACTATAACATCCTAGGATATTAGCGAAGAAATGGATGATAGAGATCTCCATAGTTATTTCTCTATCGTCCTAGGATCTTAGCTAAGATACGAGTTCGCTTTTAGGATGTTTGAAATCTTGACATCTCATTGGCTTGACATCACATTGCTTTGTTCTGATTGGTCAATGGTATGCCATCTAAGTTCTTAACTATTTCTTACCATGGACCGATTTGTGGTCTTCTGTATTTTTAAATGGTGGTTGCATTATGTTGCGTTGGTTTGGACATATGGAGAGGGAGATGGAGATGTGGGCGGAAGGGCCGATAAGGGACGACCCAGACGGACATACTTCAACCAAATAGGGAATGTATTAGCAAAGGGCAAGATAAAAAGTACGCGAAAACGGCGTGCGTGCATGCAACGACTAATGAATGTTGAGGAAGCGAAAGTGATTTGTCAGGATCGTAGCAAGTGGCAGACCCTCGTCTCTGCCTACCCCTCTGGGATACAGGCGTGAGTTTATGTATGTATGGTTGCATTAAAAAAAACTTAGTATAATGTTTAAAACTAAAATAATTATTTTATGTGGGACGTCCACTGCAGGGCACAGGCCTGCTCTCAGAGAGAGAGAGAGAGTACGACGTTGTTTTCTAAGTAACGTACGTTTGAGAAGTCGTAGCAGCAATACCACTCACTAACTGTGAAGGACAACATCGTGAGGAAGTCTGAGTGTCCGAAGTGTTCGCATACCTCGGCGCTTGAAATGGCCAATCCGCGGTGGGCACGCGTGCTAATTGATTGGTAATTCACAACTTCAAGGAACTGTAAACCTGAGCATGTGGTTTTATTTCAACTCGAGACCTCTACGCGTTCCCAGGATAAAGGGTCTTGCTTGACAGACAGACTGACGGACGGACGAACAACAAAGTGATCCTATAAGGGTTCGATTTTTCCTTTTGAGGTAGGGAACCCTAAAAAGAGTCTAACAAAAAATAAGTTTGGAGTGTTTTTGTCCATTTTTCCCCAAAATGATCTAAATTTTGAAATGGACACCTAGTTTTACTTGTAACGTTCATTTAATCACAGTTTCGTAGCACAGTAGTAAGATTTGAAAAAGAAAAATTGCCTATCCTATGAATTATAGTTCAGAAGATTTGTAAGAAAAGTCCGTATGAAAATAAATTATGTTATGTAAATCTTGTCGCGAACCCCCTACCGTCGAATGGCGAACCCCCTACCGTCGAATGGCGAACCCCTAAGCGTACTTCACTTTGCGAAACCCAGCTATAAATGAAGTGCCGTCGACTGTACACTGGGAGTGAAACCGCTTCGCGAACTAATAAAACTGATAGCAAGCCAACTAAACGCTAGACTTTACAACTTTTAAATTGGAATTTATTAAACGATAGAGAAGAAGAGGGGGAAACTTAAAAGAAAAGCTTTCGCTTATTACCTACTTTTACGGAATTAACACCGCTCGTTTATAGTGAAAGAAAACATCGCGAGGAAACCTTGGCGCTGATGGCGCCGCACGAGAGAGGGAGTGGTAGCACGAAAAGGTGTAATTTTATTCGTAAATAAATAAACGATTTTATTATTATTATTAATTCAGTAGTGATTGTTAGTGTTAATTATTACGAACACTAAGCACGCGGTGGGAAAGCGTGGAGATTAAGCCCATACTTACGTGATCTGTGCCCGAGTTCCAATTTGGAACTGGTATAAATACCGAATTCTCGAATGGAGACCACATATCGGCAAGCGCAGCGTAGGCCGACCAGCCACAAGATGGACAGATGACCTCATTCAAGTGGCAGGAAGACGCTGGATGCAGGCCGCTTCCAACCGATCTTTTTGGAAATCCATGGAGGAGGCTTGTGTCCAGCAGTGGACTTCTTGTGGCTGAATGATGATGATGATAAATACCGACACTGTAGAAACGGTTTTCAACTTTTGCGTTATTTCAATTACATGCAGTATAGACAGACAGCCAGTGAACTTAGGACATGTCAAGCATTTTGTCTGCGCTTATTTCCTTACCCCAGATTTATTATACATCTACATTTTTTTATATTAGAAGGTATAATATTACGATGTTCTTGTGGCTGTCTCTTAGAAGTGTGAGACTTTTCTTTTTCTTTTGTGTTCTATTTTTAACTTTACTTTTCATAAAGCATTTAATTTAGAGTCACTCACTTCATTATTAACGCTACCTGCCAAAACCCTGCTCCCATAGTTATGTACAAGCTGTCTCCTACGGTACGCAGCCTGTGCCTGGCGTAGAGGACACTGATTAATTCATCCGAAAAACCATGAGCTACTTATGTAACGTTCCTACTTTGTAACCATAATTTGCTGGTGTTAAATAAAGACTTTTTTATTTAATGCATTTTTCGTTTTTAGGGTTCCTACCTCAAAAGGAAAAAAACGGACAAGTGCGAGTCGGACTCGCCCACCGAGGGTTTGGTACAAATTTGTAGGTACTTAAATAGTTCAGGAATTGAGTCTCGCAGTTTTTCCGACCTTAACCGAACTTCAAAGACAATTTTTTTAATGTTTGAATTACAAGTGTATAGCTTTTAAAAACCTATTCAATGTATAGCTTTCAGATTTTTCCCTGTGCTTGTAGTATATGACGACAGTAATTGCCAAATTTCATAGTTCTAGATCAACGGAAAGTTGATTATCTTGAGTGTCGAAATATACGTTTTTTACGATATAAACGGCCGTAACTTTTTTATCTACACTAATGTTGTAACATTCTACTTATGTTTTCAATACTTGACTTATAATTACTACTGTTATAGCGCAGACAACAAAACACTCAATTTAAGCAATTTCACATGATGGTATAATATTCACATCGATATCGTAAAATCTCATTATAACATCAATAAAACGCGACCAACTTGATTGCAGGGCCAATCAGGTTGGTCGCGTTTTATTGAAGCGCGCAACTGCGCTCTCATTGGTTAAATTTTAATGGCGGCAAAATCACTGTGATTATACACGTACGCGTGAATTTAACTTTTAATTGCATTAGTGAAGATAAAGTAGTGTGTGCAACTGCATATAACACGGGTATTAAAACACTCGTTACTATTATGAAACTCGCTGGGCTCGTTTCATAAACTCACACTCGTGTTTTAATACCCTTCATTATATGACAGTTGCATAAACTACTATTACGTTAACTTAGAAGTTTGATTTTTTCACAGCTTTAAGAGACTGTAGACTTGAGCATATGGTTTACTTTAACTCGATACCTCCACCCGTTCCCGAGATACAGGGTATTGACAGACGGACAGATGGACGGACCGTCGGACGGGCGGACGGACAACAAAGTGGTCCTATAAGGGTTCCGTTTTTCCTTTTGAGGTACGGTACAGGAAAAATCTGAAAACTATACATTTGTAATTAAATCATAAAAAAATTGTCTGAAGTTCGGGAAAAGCTCGGAAAAAATTGCGAGACTAGATTCCTGAACTATTTATAATATGTAAGTATCTACAATTTTGTACGGAGCCCACGGTGGATGACTCCGACTCGCACTTGGCCGGTTTTTGATTTACGAACCCTAAAAATGAAAAACCATTTATTTAAAACCAGCAAATTATGGTTACAAAGTAGGAACCTAAAAATTTGTACGGAACCCACGGTGGGCGACACCGATTCGCACTTGTCCAGTTTTTTCATTATACGAAGTTTAATCTAATGAAAGGATATTTATAAAATTCGCAATGCCTGGAGCATGACTTTAAGAGTTTGCAATTTACAACGACTTTTGAAAATGAACAAGGACAGTCGACGTAACATACTCTTTGTTCGAAATTATGACATTTACAAATAAATTCATAAGGAAAAGGGACCAATAATGAAACACAAAAAAATGTACCTAGACGTAGTCATGTACGTAGTCATGTAGTAATGTACCTAGGGGTAGACGAGTTCTTGAGTGGAGACAGCTTTGACGTTCATTAAGTAAACATTTCGTTTGTATAGTGAATAAAATTTTTTGACTTTGACTTTGACTTAATAATAAAAAGCGTGTGCAGCGGAACTTATTTTTATTATCTTACATTTATCGCGCTTCCCGTCGCCGTCTCGCTCTTACAATCGTATCGGCGCTATTTTTCGCTTGCTCCTTTCATGTTTAGTCCCAATAAGGGTCTCTGGTAACCTTTAAGGGAATAAAGGTCCCTATTCACTGTTAAAGTTCCCATTAAACTCTAGACTCTGCAAAATTACGTTGCAAAATTTCCTATAAGGACTGACGAACTGTGAGACAGAGATCCTCCAGGGGCCTGCTTCTTAGAACTACAATTCACGGTTTACTGTGACAATTCGATGTACATTGCAAAGGCGATCAACCCACAGATTAACAAGCAGACTCGGCTACGCAATGTACCTTGAATTGTCTTAATAAACTACGAATTGCAATTTTATGAAAGTGAAAGTGAGCTACATTTATTGCCAAAAACAAACTTTATACATAAATATTGTTCCTGACGTCACGAGCAGGCCTCCGCGGGCTGCGGCGGCGGCACGGGTGCAGCGGGGCTTCGGACCGGTTCCGCGGGCTCCGCGGCCGCCACGCCAGTCTGAACTACTCGCTCATACAACTTGTCGCGATCGCACGCATGTCAGCGCATCTTATTATTATACCAGCTACCTATTAAAATACGTTTTAATTAAATCATAATAGTCAAGATATCCTAAAACTAAAGCAAAGGGAGCTTGACACTCAGCCAGTGGTCCTTCGAAAGGAAAGAAGATCGCCGTCTTTTTGCTGCGCATTTCGCCGTGGACTTTGGACTGACCGCTGCGGACGCGCAGAGGGCAGTCTACCCAAAGGGACTTTTTGTACTGAGTGAGTCCGTTCCATATCCTTATTTCCTGTCTTCCTTATCATATTTCCAGGAATTCAGAATAGTGCTATACGGATCAGGCATTTTGATCTCTTCATACATAGCTATTTACCTATTCTGTCAATCATTCAGACATTAGCAACAAAAGAGTTACGTAACATCAACATCCGCGAGTCTTTTGTTCGCTTATCTCAACAGGTGATTTTATTGCAGTCTTGAATTTAATTTATTGCTTATCGCTAGAACTATATTCCCGTTTGTTTTGTATTGAGGACCGGTCACACGCTGGTCGCTGAACTTGTTTACCGTTAGCTTCGCTACCTATCACTATTACGTAGGTAATCACTCACTTTGCATTGCATCTTATTCTTTCGCATTCTTGCCTTCATATTATTTTTTCCGTCATCATGACTGATGCAAGGTTGAAGGATCTTGTGGCAAAGCGTGGGAGTTTCAAAGCAAAGCTTACTCATTTCAACAACTTTATCAGGCTTATACCCAGCTCAAACTTAGACAAATTTCAACTTTCCGAATTAAAATGCCGTCTTGTTTTAGTCGAGAAACTATACAACGATTTCGACGTGTTGCAGACAGAGTTGGAGACGTTCTCGGAGGATAAAGATGGCAGATACGAGGAGCGGGAGCAATTTGAGACACAGTACTATTCGCTGGTGTCACGCGCCCGCACATTGCTCGAGCCTGCCCCCGCCCCCACCGCCTCTTCCGCTGCGCCCGACGACGACGGCCACTCTGCTGGCTCTGGCTGCAGGCACGACTTTGTCAGGCTCCCCAAGATAGACTTGCCTCACTTCGACGGGGACTATCAGCACTGGCTAGAATTCCGAGATACGTATATTTCACTTATTCATGATAACAACAGCATACAAGACATAAATAAGTTTCATTACCTGCGCGCTGCTTTGACCGGCAGTGCGTCTTTAGTCATTAAGAGTATGGATTTTAAAGCTGACAATTATGCTATAGCTTGGAGGTTGTTGTCTGAGAGGTACAACAATGAAAGATTGTTGGTCAACAATCACGTACAGGCCTTATTTGGTTTCGAACAACTTCAGAGAGAATCAAGTAGTAGTTTGCGTCACATGATCGATGTCACAAATAAAAACTTGCGGGCACTTGATACCCTTGGCCAGCCCACTGACCATTGGGACACGTTGATCATTTTCATCATGTCCAAAAAATTGGACGCCGTGACCAATCGTCAGTGGGAGGAATTTAAGGGCAACTTAGAGTCTCTTCCCTTGCTAAAAGACTTCTTAAAATTTTTGTCCAACAGAGCCGACTTACTCGAGACATTGAGTGACAACAAAAACACTAAAGCTACATTTATTACGACTACGCCTACACACGAAACAAAAACATCAAAAAACTTTCTTACAACTACAAAAAATAAAACAAACAACAATAATTCCAAAAGACTAACATGTCCTATGTGTTCTCAAGATCACTTCTTATTTAGTTGCCAATCCTTCAGAAATCTTGATACTGAAGCACGCATCAAAAAAGCTTCAGAATGCAACGTTTGTATGAACTGCCTACGTCCCGGCCATACAGACAAGCGTTGCAGTCTTTCACATTGCAAATATTGCAAAAGCAAACACAACACCCTCTTACATAGGGAACAACATTCAGAAGAACAGCCCGGAGGCAATATTGCCTTATCATCAAACATTATTGCCTCCTCTTCAGGCTCTAATCAGACCCATGTACTACTGTCCACAGCATTGGCGAAGGTGTCAGACAACCACGGAAGGCTGCACACAGTCAGGCTTTTGCTAGACAACGGCAGCACTTCCAACTTTGTCACCCAAGACCTCTGTGGCAGACTTGGCTTAGTAAGATCCAGCACTAGCTCTGCCGTCTCAGGTATTAATGGCCAAGTTTCTACTACCTCAGAAAGTTGTAACATAACTTTGCAATCCTTTTTTGGTGGTTATCGGGCGAATGTAGACTGTTTCGTCTTACCAAAAATCACAAACTCGCTGCCTGGCTCTTATGTGGACATCCATCAAATTGCCATTCCGCCAGGTCTTCAGCTAGCAGATCCAACGTTCAACATACCTTCAGCGGTCGACATTCTTGTAGGCGCTGAAGTCTTTTGGGACGTCTTAGGAACTGATTCAATCAATTTGGGCAGCGGTAAGCCCAAGTTACAGTCTTCTAAACTAGGCTGGCTTATTTCAGGCTGCTTATATCAGCCATCCTCACGTGCCCAACCTACAGTTTGTCATTTTCTTTCTCAAGTAGAGTCTGATCAGCTAACTCGCTTCTGGGAACTCGACTCCGTGCCGTCTGATGATTGTTTCTCTACAGAAGAAGAGGTTTGTGAAAAAATTTTTCAAGAAACAACACGTCGTGACGAAAGTGGTCGGTTTGTTGTCACGATTCCATTGAAGGACTCGCCTGAAAATCTAGGTGATTCTTACGCAATGGCCAAACGTCGATTTTTATCCCTGGAACGTAGACTTGAGCGCGACTCTACATACAAAAAAAGGTACTTGGAGTTCATGCATGAATATTCAGATCTCAATCACATGACTCAAAATTCCAAATCAGACCGTTCAGAAAACAAATACTTTTTGCCTCATCACGGTGTAACACGCGAGTCTAGTACCACCACCAAACTTCGTGTGGTATTCGACGCTTCAGCTGCCACCACTTCAGGCAAGTCCTTCAATGATATCCAGAGAGTTGGTCCGACTGTACAGGAGGATTTACTCTCAATTCTCTTGAGGTTCAGGCAGCATAAGTATGTTGTAACAGGCGATATTGAAAAAATGTACAGAGCCATTTTGGTAGAGCCTTCTCAGCGCTCGTTACAACAAATAATCTTCAGGTTTGATCCCTCAGAGCCTTTAAAAACATACTCACTTAATACAGTGACTTATGGCACTGCTTCAGCCCCGTATCTAGCCACAAAGTGCCTTGTGTCTCTTGCCGATCGGTCTTCAGACCCCAAGGTTAGAGACTCTATCAGGCGTGACTTTTACGTTGACGACTATTTGAGCGGAGGAGATTCGATAGAGTCAGTCGTACAGCAGTGCCAAGGCGTTGTTAGCACTCTCGAATCTGCTCATTTCCACCTTCGTAAGTGGCAGTCAAATAGTCAAAAAATCATAGAGTTAGTCAGTAACATCAACTTGGAGTCAACAGAAAAAACGCTGAACTTAAATGACACTTCTCCTAGCAAAACTTTAGGGCTATACTGGGACTCTACTTCAGACCAACTTTTCTTCACCATCGGTTTAAAATCACCAACTAAAATAACGAAACGTGTAATTTTATCCTTAGTCAGTCAGATTTTTGATCCTTTGGGCCTCGTTGGACCTTGCATTGTCCAGGCCAAACTTCTTCTACAACAGCTGTGGATTCTTAAATGCAACTGGGATGATGAAGTTCCGACAGAAATCAAATCACAGTTTCAAGAGATATTGAACTCTCTCCAATTTCTTAATATAATGCGTATTCCTCGCTGGGTTTCGTTATGCAGTCCCTCTTTGATCGAGCTTCATATCTTTTCAGACGCTTCCGAACGTGCTTATGGCGCGTGTGTCTATATGAGAACGGTCACTGTAGATGGAACGGTCTGCGTTCGCCTTTTAGCCTCTAAAAACAGGGTTGCTCCGATAAAACCCACGACCATTCCACGTTTGGAGTTATGTGGCGCCTTGCTAGGAACTCAACTCTATCTGAAGGTACGCAAATCATTGACACTTGAGTTCAATCACTCTTACTTTTGGTGTGACTCAACGATCGTACTGGGATGGCTCTCTACACCATCACCTAGTCGACTCGATCAGTTTGTCGGTAACAGAGTCAGTCAAATTCAAAGTTCTACTACCGGTCAGACGTGGAGCTACGTACCTTCTAAGCACAACCCTGCAGACTTAGCATCTCGGGGGGCGAAGGCTGATTACATCAGCGCGTCCACTCTTTGGTGGTCGGGTCCTGACTTTCTTAATCAAGGACAGATTAAATTTCCTACATCTCCCAACACACATCAAAATTCATTATTAGAAACATCATTACACACAACTGTTGACAATAATACACAAACAAATGATAATCCATTTTTAAATTTAATACAGAAAACGTCAATATATACTAAATTAATCAGAGTCGTCGCGTTTATACAAAGATTTATACATAATTGCAAAAACGCGAACAAAACATCATCTTATTTAACATATTCAGAACTACAATCATCTCAGATCTTAATTTTACAAATTGCTCAGCAGGAAATGTTCCCTGAGGAACTTACAAACCTCAAAAATAATCAGCCGTTACACAAAAAGAGTCGCCTCATTAGCCTCACTCCCTTCCTTGACACTCAGAACCTAATACGAGTAGGCGGGCGACTTAATAATTCGAACTATAGCTACGATATTAAACACCCTATACTACTTTGTAGTAAACATCACTTAACTAAAATTATACTTCGAAAGCAACATCTCACACTTTTTCATGTAGGACCTCAACTGCTCTTGGCTACCATTAGGCACACCTTTTGGCCCATATCAGGCAAGAACCTCGCAAAGCAAGTTGTTCGTGAATGTGTTCGCTGCACCCGCTTCAAATCGCAGCCTGTACAGGTCATAATGGGCAACCTACCTAATGACAGAACGCATCTCGAATTCCCTTTTTTAAACACAGGTCTTGATTATGCCGGGCCAGTGCTAATAGCCGACCGTAAAGGTAGAGGTTCTAAGCTTGTGAAGTCTTACATTTGTGTTTTTGTTTGCTTCGCAGTCAGAGCCGTCCATCTGGAGCTGGTTTCCGACCTTACGAAAGAGGCTTTTCTCGCGGCATTCAGCCGTTTCATCTCTCGTCGTGGTAAACCCCAGCGCATATACTCCGATAACGGCACCACCTTTGTGGGAGCTTTCAATGAACTCTCACGCTTCCTACAGGTTTCATCTGACGAAATTGCATCAGAAATTGCTAGTGAGGGCGTAGAATTTAAATTTATACCTGCTTACTCACCACACTTCGGTGGTCTTTGGGAGGCAGCAGTAAAATCTACTAAACACTTACTTCGTAGAGTCCTTAGTCTTACTCACTTAACGTACGAAGAGCTTTCGACTTGCCTGATTCAGATAGAGGCTATTTTAAATTCCAGACCGCTGACACCTTTATCTACTGATCCGTCAGATCTTTCTTGCCTTTCCCCTTCTCACTTCCTTATTGGACGGCCACTCACGTCAGTCCCTCGCCCGCAGATCACCGACGTCAACATCCAGCGGCTACAACGCTTTGACCGTGTGGAGAGCCTGCGACAACATTTTTGGCAACGCTTCTCTAATGAGTATATCTCTCTACTTCAGCAGAAGACTAAATGGCAGACAGCCGGACAAGACCTAAAGACAGGCACGATGGTCTTGGTGAGAGATGCCAACCGTCCTCCTCTTCTATGGCTGCTGGGTAGAGTGGTCGCCGTGAAGCCAGGATCTGATGGTCACAGCAGAGTCGCCGATATCCGCACGAAGAAGGGCATCATCACTCGTGCATACAATAATGTATGCCCACTTCCCGTCTCTTCAACGTAATCTTGAAGCCTTCCAAACTTCAACCCGGGGAATCTGTTCCTGACGTCACGAGCAGGCCTCCGCGGGCTGCGGCGGCGGCACGGGTGCAGCGGGGCTTCGGACCGGTTCCGCGGGCTCCGCGGCCGCCACGCCAGTCTGAACTACTCGCTCATACAACTTGTCGCGATCGCACGCATGTCAGCGCATCTTATTATTATACCAGCTACCTATTAAAATACGTTTTAATTAAATCATAATAGTCAAGATATCCTAAAACTAAAGCAAAGGGAGCTTGACACTCAGCCAATATAGACATAAGCTTTCATAATTAAAACGTTATTTTTAATATTTTATAAAAAATTACAACATAAAGGTGCTGTTTTCTGGTGTGTACAACCAGGAATATTCTTAGGCTATTTTTTATCTTAAAGTTTTTGGCAAATGGTTCCATGCTCAGCAAAATTCCTTCCGGAGATGCATGCAACACCGGTCGGCGCTGATTTTCAGCATGAGCCATGAAACTCGGCCCTGAATATAGTAAGTTAAGTAGTTTTAACTAAACTATTAAGTTATGTTTAATTTTAAGGTACTTTCACAGCTTCAAGGGACTTAAAATTTGAGTATATAGTTTTAATTTAAGCTCGGTACCTTCACGCGTTAACGAGATAAAAGGTCTCGACAGACAGATAGACGGACGGACGGGTGGACAGACAACAAGGTGATCCTATAAGGGTTCCGTTTGTTCCTTTTGAGATACGGAACCCTAAAAATTAGACTAGAAAGAAAAAAATCTATATTCTTATTATATCCTAATTTCTGACGAATGCTCAAGGCGCATAGCCAACTTATTAGCGTAAATGACCTTGCACTTAAAATTTGAGTAGGTACAACCGATTAAACACGAAACTACCCCTTTTTGCTCAATTCTCGAACTTATCGCACTTACAATAAAACTTACGGTCGGGTGGCCTTTACCTTGAGAGAAAAGATGAGTTATTGCAGCAATAAAACTGTACTAACGTGTTTATTTCAAGAATCTAATTAAGTGGACCACCTGAAGAGTTACATCGGTCATTATTTCGCTTTATTACCATAAATTAAAGTAGGTTTTTGTCGTTCAAAGGGTTGGGAGCAGTTCCACCCGCGAGAGCTTGGCGGTTTTTTAAAATGAAAGTACGTATTTTATTATTTGCCACAAAATCTCTGGAATCAGTAGCCTGAGATTACAACAGGAAGTTACACACCAATGCGGAGGCGGTGGTGGTCCATACATACGTAATTTAGTGTAGTATTTATATGGAGGTATGTATGGTCCCGTGGGGCGCCGGATTAAGAATAGCGTCACTCCATTTACTTCCTTACATTACCAGGAGACGGGCAGCAGTGTTTTCCTGAGATTCTAACCGCATACTGCGACCCGCCTGCCAAGCGTGGCGATTATGGCAACCGCCACCGCGTTGGTGTGTTTCATCCTTTATTTATTTGCGTCCTTATTCAATAGAGAGTGAAACATGTTCACCTTTATTTGTGCAAAAACCTAGACTATATAACATTCTCGTATGTGAACACAATGAATTTAGTGTCAGAAAGACTAAAGTGGCAAGTGGCAGTTCCTGGTCTCTGCCTACCCCTCTGGGATACAGGCGTGAGTTTGTGTTATTCCTTCATCATTTACTCAATCATCTTCATTCACTCAACGTTGCAGTATTACCATCATACACAGTAAACTCATTTCACCTTCAACAGTAGTGACAGGTAGGTATAAGATAAACTATCGTTAACTTGTATTACTGTTAACTTGTATTTGTCTATTATGTATTTTTTATAATATATGTATGCAGCTAGTATGTTTTGTTAGATGACAAATCGGACCAATCAGGGGCCACACTCCCCCAAACGCCCCCTCTCTTCTGTGAACCGCAAATATGTCTACCGCGTAAAATGTTGTCTCGCGCAAATAAATATTGAAAAGCCTTGTAAAACTCCTTTTATTTCAACAGTTTGTACGTATTTATTATGTAATTCATAGTAAATTTAAGTATTTTTATTAATTTAAGTAATTCTGTTTATATACAATATCTAATATGTATATAAAAATCTCGTATCATAGGCAGCGTTTGTTATCGAACTGCTTACGGCTTCATCGATTTTTATGAAGGTCTCAGAATAGGTCTTAGGTTAATTAATATGGCAAAACAACGTTATTATTAATAATAGGGGTTAAAGTATGAAATTGCCGTTTTATTGCAATAGGTTCTTTGAATTGACATAGAATCTTCATGGTTTGAGGTTTTCGAATGAAACTTTTTTCAAATGGTTTCTATGATGTTCTTTTTCTAAAAAATGTGAAACATTTGAATATCGACTTTCAATTGTTTTTGTTATTCAATTTAGACAAGAAAGATGGATACTGCGAAAATTCGAGTGATTTTTGAATACGAGTTCCGACGCGGAACTAACGCGGCAGAAACAGCCCGCAATATCAATGCTGCGTTTGGAGAGGGGTCTACTAATGAACGCACCGTGCGATTTTGGTTTAAACGCTTTCGTGATGGAAATTTCGACTTAAAGAACGAGCCACGAGGAAGACCGCCCACACAGGTGAATAACGATGAATTAAGAGAGATAGTGGAAGCCGACCCTAGTCAAACTACCCAGGAATTAGCGGCATGGTTTAACGTTACCTTACCCACAATATTGACTCACTTGCGTCAAATCAATAAAATAAAAAAATACGAAAAATTGGTGCCTCATAATCACTCGAATTTTCGCAGTATCCATCTTTCTTGTCTAAATTGAATAACAAAAACAATTGAAAGTCAATATTCAAATGTTTCACATTTTTTAAAAAACAGAACATCATAGAAACCATTTGAAAAAAGTTTCATTCGAAAACCTCAAACCATGAAGATTCTATGTCAATTCAAAGAACCTATTGCAATAAAACGGCAATTTCATACTTTAACCCCTAATATTAAATTATTTAATAACATTAATACTTTATCGTACCAGAAAAATTGTACAATTGGCGAGGTTAATACTTAATAGTATTCTAATAGTACAACGTTTCTTTTTGTTGCACCAACCCGTGCTGAGGACAATTTTAAAAACCTATTAAGAGGCTCAAAATTCCACCCATGCCGGTGAAGAAGTAAATAGGCTCGAAATTTCACTGATGCCTGCACTTGCCCATTAGTTGGGAGAGCGCTGGCACGGTTAGGCAGAGGTCGCGGGTTCAAGTCCCGGCATGGGTGGAATTTTTAGCCTCTAAATAGGTCTTTAAAATTGTCTTCAGCACGGGTTAGTGCAACAAAAAGAATATAATCACCAATATACTCGTAATAAAAGTAATTAAACACCACGAAATATCACAAATGATTTTCTAGACGCAATAATGGGCAAGCCACTCGCTTATGAGCCGGGACCTACCTTAATGAGAGTTGAAAGAGGCAAGTCGAGACTACACAACAAACAGAAGTACCACTAAAGGACATAGGCTGCCTCGTAGGTCTAACGATAAAACGGTTGATTACGAACACAGAGGTTGTGGGTTCGACTCCCCGTGGAAGCCACCACTAAGTCACCCGGTCTTAGGTCACAGGTAACTTCAGTTAGTGTGGTCCCGCATGCTGAAGTTGAACATCGTACGGACTCCATATGTGTCTCTTTTTGTTTCAGAAAGGTCCGGTAAAGCTGGGAGGGTTAGAATTTTCAATAAAACTATTTTTATTGCATGAGAGCAACTCGGAACAGCCGATTTTTTTTTTTTCATACTTTTAACTTTTAAATAATAACAAGGCGGACTGTACTTAAATAATCGTTTTAGACTGGATTTTCTATAGTCAGATAAAACTTAAATGGAGAATAAAACTGATGTTGTCACTGTTTTGTCGTATGATTTAGACAGTGATAGCATGCAATTTATTCTCCAGATAAGTTTTATCTGACTATTGAAAAATTGGCCGTTAATTGAAAAAACAAACTTGACAATATCAAGAGAATCAAATGTCTGCTAATCGAACACAAAGTAACAGTTGGCGGGTAACCGCCGATGCCTCAATACGTTGGCTATAAATGGCCAATGTGTGCATGCGTCCAGCGACGTCATGTCGTAGACAGTAAGAAATGAAATTAAAAGTTAAAGTAAAATTAGCATACACTTCGAACATAAAAACATAACCCTCCTCAGTTTTCGCAGTCAAGTAAAAACATTCTAATGCCATAATTTTTAGGGTTCCGTACCTGAAGAGTTCCAAACGGGACCCTATTAATAAGAATTCACTGTCCGTCTGTCTGACTGTCTTTCACCAAGCTCTATCTCATGAACCGTGATAGCTAGGCAGTTGAAATTTTCTGTTGCAGCTATAATAAAAATACTAAAAATGGAATAAAATAAATATTTAAAAGGGGGGCTCCCATACAACAAATGTAATTTTTTTCCGTTTTTAGCTCGATATTAATAATAAGCTTGAAATATTGACTATATTTAGTTCTATATTCGCTTCAAAAACAAATAATTAAAATAAAATAAATATCTAAGGGGGGTTTCCATACAACAAACGTTTGCCGTTTGTTCTCGATCTTTGTGTCTAATGTTGTATAGATAATGGTACGGAATCGGTCCGACTCGCACTAGGCCGGTTTTTTGGTTTTATTTTTATTTTTAAATGTATAAAAAATATGTAAAAGTGTTTATAGATGAGTATGTATCTATAAAAACTTTTAAATATTTTTTTTACAAATTTGCCCAAACTGCGGTGCAGTTAAAACCTTCTGTTCTTGTTTATATTACGCTCACACAGGAAACAGAAGGAAAAGGTCTTAAAAAAGTACAAAAACAGCAGGTGGGGCCCGAGGCTACAGGGTGGCCGGCCTTGAGCGAAAATGGGACAAATAAAGTAGAAAGCTTATGGTGTGTTTTGGTGAATTTAGGGTTCAACGTCTATGTATTCTTATCTTCAGGGTCTAATAGCATTTTTATGGTCTAAAAAGGTTTGCTCTTCTCTACTCGATGACAATATTTTGTTACAGTTACGTATTTACATACGTTTAAAAAATATATTATAACTTGAATTGTCATCTTAATCGATATCTTCTTTGATAATATTTGTAAATACCTATAAAGAAGAAAAATCAAACAGATGTTCAGGTCAGGAGTATAATGCAATTTTGTATTTTTTTTCACTACCTAAGTAATTAAAAAAAGTACAAAAATTCTTTTTCTTTAAATACTTTATAATTTTATTTATTTTTTTATCTTTGCAAGTGGTAAAACCTGTTTTTTTAATAATTAATTTAAATATTTTTTTTAATGTTTAATGTACTAGAGTCTAGACAATAGTATCCAATATAACAGCCATTGCCGTGGTAATATCAATCTACTGAACAATTGTACGATTAGTAGACTCTATATTTGTACATCAAGATAGAAGCACCCTGTATTAAAATTAAAGGCACAGGACATCAAGGAACAGGTGCGGAGTTTTTTTCACGACGTCGCGTGCCTATGAGCTGACTGGCGAAGACTGTTTATGGGCATAAGTCTGCCCGTTGAAGTGCAAGCTCATAGACATTCCTAAGTAAATTCAGGTGCAGTGTCTATGAATTGGTTTCTGAATTATGTATTCTACTAAAGGTATCTTAAGATATTGTTTAGTCCGTTTTTTTCTTGAGTTAAACTGATTATTTCATAAGTATTGAAGAAGTGAATATCTCAATTTAGAAACCGACATTATTCATATCAGATATACTCGTATCACGCGCTACAAGAGGTGGTAGCCTAGTAGGTAGAACAGTGGACTCGGAAGCGAGAGACCCAGGTTCGATTCCCAGTGCGGGCATGAACCTATGACTTTTTTTTTTTTTTTAAAGTTACGTACATCTGCGAATTTGTAGCAATACCACACGCTAATCTAATCTAAAAGAGGAGAAGGAGGTTTTGTTTGGCTTCATTAAATTTATTTATTGATACTTTTTGGCACTTAAAGTAATCGTACAATGTGGCGGTCTTAGTGCCATGTACATTTTTACCAATCAACCGCAGGAGGTGAAATAAAGAGTTGGTAGGCGTGCAAAAACAAAAAAAAAACCCAATGTAGTCTTCTTCGATGTACACCAATGTAGACTGCCTTGTTGGTCTAGCGGTACCACGTCTGATTACCATGCCGGAGGTCGTAGGTTCGATTCCCACCGGGGGCCGCCGTACATTTGTGCAAATAGCCTCAGTCTGGGTGTAATCTATGTTTGTGCTGTCCTTGCCTGGTTACCATAGCACAGGGTATCCTAATTTGAGACCAGGTCAAGTGATTATGTTATGTGGAAGTTATTTATTATTTATTAATTAACCGATTCGATTTCTTAACGATGTTGTCTTCTCAGTATAATCGGCCGGATAGACAAGAACGTCTCTAATGCAACTGGCCATCAACAAAATAAAAAAAGAAACAAAAACATTCTGAATCCTGGTCTAATTTGTTATAATTCGAAAGTTCACCTTTTGACGTTATTAAAACTGGATTAACCCCTGTAAATGACTCCACCATCCCTTTACTAAATGACAGTTGAGCATTATTTGGAAAAGGCCTTTAGCGGGAGTCCGACTCACACTTGACCGGTATGTCAATGTTTTGTAAGTTCATATGACGATATTATAAGTTTATCTTTTAAAACCGGCCAAGTGCGAGTCGGACTCGCTCATGAAGGGTTCCGTACCATTATCTATTTCAAGCGTCTACCTGTTGCCGTAATTAGTATCGAGCGAAAAACGACAAAAAATCACGTTTGTTTTATGGGGGGCCCCCCCTTAAATATTTATTTTATTCTGTTTTTAGTATTTGTTACTATAGGGGCAACAGACATAGATCATCTGTGAAAATTTCAACTGTCTAGCTAACACGATTCATGAGATGTAGCCTGGTGACAGACCGACAGACAGACAGACTGAAAGACAGACAGACGGGCTGTGAAGTCTTAGTAATAGGGTCCCTTACCCTTTGGGACGACCAGCCACAAGATGGACAGATGACCTCATCCAAGTGGCAGGAAGACGCTGGATGCAAGCCGCTTCTAACCGGTCTTTTAGGAAATCCATGAAGGAGGCCTATGTCCAGCAGTGGACTTTTGTGACTGAATGATGATGATGATGATGACCCTTTGGGTACGGAACCCTAAGAAGTACGGAAGTGAGACAAAAATATAATACATTACATGAAATAAATGCTTTGTACAAGAACCTAACTATTTTACGCTATCAATGAAAAGGGGTGGGTATTTCAATGTACTTTAAAATAAAAGAAACACATAACCGCGATTAAAGAATGAAGCTTTATCAATTTTACCTTTACCATCAATTTTAGACCTGTTTACTTATAGTGACGGAAATTGTTTTGAAGCCGGATGTGTTTAAATTTTTCACAGTGTGAAGTAGTATTATTTTATTTATGTTGGAGACATTATTTTTAAAAGTTTCGCTACTGCCTGTACAAATAGTAAGTCACGAATCTATTTCGAAACCGTTTCGCACATGAAATGGAAAAGAGCGAAAAAAAACAAAATTAACCGTGTTCCGATTTTCCTACTATTAATCGAGCTCTACCTGTCTGCTAAGCTTCGATGAAAGCCGCGGAGGACCAAATAAATAAACAAAAGCCGGTGTTACCCTGTACGGCGGCGCGGGGTGCGCGGGCGCACGCATGACTCCGGCACCTGTTGCCGCAGCACCTGCTGCCTCGCAGGGTTGCCAGCTTTGGTGGTATTTGCAAATAAAAAACTGTAGTTCTGTTTAATGAGCATTAGATTAATTATCTTAATATATTATATATTATCTCAAAATGTTCGATCCCAAATGCATGTAAGTCCGCAATACGCAAACCTAAGAAAGATAGGATAAAGCGGTCGAAATTACAACAACTTGTAGTAAATATTTAAATAACTACATACCAAACATTTGTGATACCTACCTACCGGCGTGCGCGCATGCAGTAACTAATGAATGTTGATGAAGCGAAAGAGATCTGTCAGAATCGTGGCAAGTGGCACACCATAGCCTCCCATATCCTACCCATTTCTGATAGAGGCGTGACTTTATATGTTGTATGTATGTTATACTAACGAGTAAGCAAATATCTTTTTATCACACCTGCTCTGAAAATACATACTAATTATACCAATTAGAGGGAAGAAACGCCTTTATCCCGCCCTTCAAATCCTTTCATCCCAAGGTATGGAAGTTTGTATGAAAATCCTTCCGACCCAAGGGTGGGAAGTATGTATGAGATTCCATTACATACCCGGTTTTTTTTTTAATTTGTCAGCAGTCATACTGCAAAGAGACTTTAACTGTCTACTAATTAAATTTCAAGTAAATTGTTACTGGCCACATACAGTTTTTTTTTTTACCAGTTACCAACCTCCTTGGTGCATACAGAAAATTAAAAACGAAATTAGAAGGCTATATAGATAACTCAATAGGAAATAAAAAATGGATCAACGAACAATTAACAGAATCAATAGCTTTCACTAATAATCCAGTTTCATCATCGCTTCAGCCTCAGCCGAGTACAAGCGCGACACTAATGCCCTTACCAGTGGTTCCTCGTAGCTCATCACCGCAGCCTTCTTCAAACTCAAGATGTAAACATGTCTCAAAATATCAAGATACCCGGACAAAATGTAACATCTTATAATAGCTGCACTTTTAATAATTGTACTTTTAATTAAATATAAACATTTATATGCATTTATGTCTATAATTTTCCTCGTAGGTGTAATAAAAAGCACTATACATACCTCAGGATAAAGTACAGTTCCATACCTCAAATGGTTTGCGCCCCTCGCAAGCTCGTGGCGCAAATGCCATAATCTCGGTATGGAACTGTCACTTTCTTCCCTCTGAAGTAATGTACTATTATTAGCACAAAAAGTAATAATACCTCTTGTGTAACAATATCATGGGTCTTTTGTGTATCAGAAACCCAGCGGAAGTCTATTAACTCTATAATCTTTCCTAATGACCCAAAACAAATAAAATGAAGACACGACACAGATCCCCGACACTTTGCGGTGAAGTAAGTGTAGTTTTCAGTGGAAAGCGAGGTTGACAAACTCGAGTGTAATGTGTGTAATTATGAATTTGGGACAAAGGAAGTGGGTTGGAAACCGACGACAATTTAGTTATACGTCAGTTTGAAGCTTCAAAGTGCAAAATAATGAAAGTATGAGAAAACTGTTTTTTTACTGTCACATTTATCGTAATCGAGTGGCTCTTGAAAGTGAGGTTGATGACTTGACGGATTTTTCAGAAACTGTTACCTACTTAGCCTCAATTACTTTTTAAACAAGATTACTGGTAGGTACTAACATCCGAAATTATCATGCGCACTATTGCACTATGTAATAATGTATTTTTTTTTTATTATTTAATATTGGAATATTCCCTTTTTATAACCTAATATTCTAAAGAAAGTGACGTTTTTCTGAACTTAATACGTATTTACCTACTTGCTGACTCGGCAAACGTTGTCTTACTATATTAATTAGCCTACGAACTATTCTCAGATCTACCAAACACTGTTCGATAACAAACACTGTGACACGAGATTTTTATATTTGTATATCAGAATAAAAATTATTGGAGTATGCACATATTGGTGTGCTTTTATCAGACCACACATAATATACTATATATATTCGATATGTGCCTGAAATCAAACGATAAGACCTTCAACCGAATGCCGGCTCATCCTCATGTTGGTGAATGTAATCAATTTATAAATGCAGCTAAAGAGTCATTAAACTTAAATTGCAATTACAAATAGAAACCAATTGGGCTGAGAGGGACACAAATTCAAATGGAATATTCCCTCAAATTAATTTTTCAGCACAATATTACTTGACCGCCCAGCGGCAGTAACAAAACTCTGAATAATTATGACTGGATCGCAACAAAAGAAACAGTAATAGAACACATTTGCTTCATGCACCTTCGACATTTAACTTATGTCTAAAAATACCAGTTGCAAAAATAAAAATTTACACACTCACGAAAAGCTGCGGCTAGCGAGAATGAACCTTAATCTAAAGTGGTAAGGCTTAGAGGACTGATAAACAATACAGTTGTAGATCTGTTAATTCCGCACAAACATATGCCGGTTATAATCTAGAATGTTTAATTAAAATGCTCAAAATCGATCAATGGGAAAGATTACCCAGCGTTGGGATTAAAAAATTATAAAATTCCACGACGCGATCGTTGTATTTTAAGAAGTTTTATGACGTAGATTGTATGTCAAGATCAGTATGGTTTCATTGCTCGTACTGTGAGTTTCATAACTCTTTATCACGCTATGTAGAATGGAACACTTGGGTGTGTTGCGAGCTTGACTTTACAAGAATCAATTCATTGACTTTATCTATTTTTCCCGACTGCGGCAGAGCCCAAAAGGAGCGTAATGTGTTTGGCTCGTATGTATGTCCGATTCTATGTTCCGATTTTGGTCATGGTCAGATTTTGACAAAAAGATCTCAATCGATTCGTCGTGTTTGCGCCAGTATCATAGACTGTATAAAATCAGCACAAATAAACAAAAAAAAAAACACTAAAAAAACGAAAATAAAAAACCGAAATAAAAAATAACCAAAAACCCGTCGGCTGAGCATTAACTACAAAGCTGGCGGGACACACATTATTCACCAATGTAACTCCTTGGGTTGGTCCCGCCTTCTTAGTTGTTAAAGCTCAGCAGTCGGGTTGTTTGTTATTTTAT
Source organism: Yponomeuta evonymella (assembly GCA_963969515.1). Taxonomy (NCBI): domain Eukaryota; kingdom Metazoa; phylum Arthropoda; class Insecta; order Lepidoptera; family Yponomeutidae; genus Yponomeuta; species Yponomeuta evonymella. Next base: position 16,893,589 of record OZ018353.1, read on the forward strand.
TTCAGTTTTTTTTACACAATCTTTCAATTTGTTGGAAAAAATATAAGTGTACCTATAATTTCTTTTGATGTTTTCCGTTAATTTTGTTTAGTCTTTTGTGTGTGACTGTTGGTGCAATAAATCTTTCTTTCGTTCAAAAATAATTTTAAATTTTTGCTAATTTTTTTTTAATTTATTTCTAAAGATGTTTTTCATGTTTCTCGAAAACAAGTCATTCACCAAACTGCGTGGCAGTTTATTGGCGAATTATAGCGCACTTGTTATTTTATCTCTTATTCTCAGGCTGACATGCGCCACTCTCCCAAACGTGGACATGGAAATATAAGTAGTTGAGTTTTGTTTGAATTTTTTTATTGCAGTTGGTTGAATTTTATCGATCCTGAAGCAACGGTTTTGTGTTATTTCAATCGGCCCACACACCGTGGACTTTGCAACAAAAAATAAAAACGGTCGATTGCACAAGCATAGAATTCCAATTTAAAAATTAAGTAGGTCCTATCTAGCTCCATATTTAAGGCTGGTTTTACATCTGCCGTTCATCAAGCAAGCACGTTCTTACCAATTATTTTTTATTTTTGTAAAATAATGAGTACACTTTTGACGGTATGTGATCTGAGGCGTTGCTAGAAAGTAAAATCAGGGACGTTTTAGATATAATATGTTTCTTATCCTATACTTAGTTTCGAAAAAAACCACTATGAACTGCTACATTTAAATCAGTAAAATTATCACAACATGAATTAACATAAGCTCACGCCTGTATCCCGGAGGGGTAGGCAGATACCAGGGTTTGCCACTTGGCACGATCCTGACATCTCTTTCGATTCATCAACGTTCATTAGTCGTTGCATGCACGCACGCTGGTGTACTACGAGTAAAATAATCATGCTAAATATTTATTTTGCAAAAAAGAGCAGTAAGAGCAATTTACAACTTAAGCAGTAGGGAATCGCTAAGGGAGCGTTTCAAAGAAATAGGAATTCTTACACTGGCTTGCCAATATATATTCGATAATATAATGTATGTTCGTAAAAATATAACCATGTTCAAATTAAATAGGGACGTCCATAACGTAAACACTAGAAATAGAAATAAGCTTGCTTATTCTAAATTTCGTTTAGCCAAGGTAAATACATCGTTCGTAGGCTATTGCGTTCGTTTTTACAACAGAATTCCAGAACATGTTCTATCCTTGTCTGAAAATAAATTTAAAACATTCATTAAAAATCGCTATGTAAAAAAGCCTATTATAGAATAGACGAGTATATGAACGATATAAGCCCTTGGTAGTAAGCAAATTCCACTGCGATTTCATTGTTATTTAATTATTAATATTATAATTTATTTAATTTTAAAAACGTGTACTGACGACGTGATTGCACATTAATAACTATAGTACACATTTTATAGCTGACAAGAACTCAATCTGCAGGTTTGCTAAAGGTCATTCGAATGGTGGCGTGGTGGCCGGGTCACCTATCTCCCTCTAAAATGGTTGAGACTGGTGATGGCTGACCCCTGCGTTATGCTCGTGAACGGGTGCTGTTCGTGTGTCTGGCCGCAGCATTACTGTTTTTCCTACTTTTGTAAGAAGTGTTATTTTGGCTTTTAAAGTTATTAGTGGCTATCACGGAATCATATCATATAGGCTTTGATGTATAAGTTTAAGATGATTTGAGAAAAGATGGTCAGAGTGGAGTTTTTTTTCCCGCTGCCTTTTTCTCCACTACAAATACGGCCCGAAGGCAGCGGCTAACATAGTAACATAGTACATTGACATTCAGCAAACAGAATGTAAATTCTTTACGTTGAAATAAATTATTGATTTCTGATTTCTGATTTCTGAATCCTACCTTATCCTACAAATATTATAAAATGTGAAAATTTGTGAAGATGTCTGGATGTTTGATAGTTTGGATGTTTGAATGTTTATTACTCAATCACGCAATAACGGCTGAACAGATTTAAATGAAACTTGGCGTACAGATAGACAAAGACCTGAATTGGGTTAAGCATCCTTGATATCCCGGTAGTGCGTTCCCGTGGGATAATATTTATGTTAAGTTTAAAATAGATGGCGTTGTGCGAGCGCGTTGTGTTTTAAAAATAGATGGCGTCGTGCAAGAATCGTATAAACGGATTCTGTGGCGGTACGAAGTTCGCCTGGACAGCTATTTATCCATAATTTCATTACCTAGTGACGCCTCAGCGTTAACAATCCGTTGAGTGATAAATAAAGAAGATCAAGTCTGTTCATTATGAACGATAATTACTGACATTTAATTCTATTAGCTTTATTTCTTCGTCTAATTTGGGCAACTCAATTATGTACCTAACAGTGATGTTTAATAACACATCAACAGAAATAACAGAGCAAGATTCGACGCTACGATTAGCATTTCCTGTCTCTACCTAGCATAAAACGATGCTTTAAGTTAAATTCGAAATTAGGGAGAAATCAACAAGGAAATTATACACTGAGGCTAACATAAACAGTCCAATGGCAGCAACAAATGCTTAATATATTACTTCATGTAAGTTACTACGTGGTTTTTTTTCACATAATTTTATTGCTCACTGAACTTTTTTAATCCATTAGAGGCGAGTGGGACCAAAGTAAACTAAAAAATATAAATTTAATTTGTTATATTATCACCGGGGCCAAAGTGGAATGCTTCTATGAAGAAAATTGGACAAACAAAAGTGGGACCTTATGAAACCGGGGCAAAAGTGAAACAACCCCAACGATTGTTGTATTTGTGCCTAAATGGTTTATTTCGAGATGGAACGCTTAAGGTAGGTGTACACCTATTACGCGCACCAAATCTTGAACGATTCAATAGTCTAACTGTCAAATTCCATACTGATTGCTATCGTAGAAGTCAGGATTCCGTCAGGATTTGAAGCACACGATTAGACTCCAGATCATTGCCGATACGATCCAATTGCAAAGAAGGTTAACAATGTGGTTATAATAGTTCTGTAGTATGCAATAAATTCCCCTACCTTTCGTGGATGTCGTAGAAGGCGACTAAGGAATTAAATTACCAGGAGACGGGCAGCAGCGTCTTCCTGAGATTCCAACCGCATACTGCGATCGCCAACCCGCCTGGAAAGCGTGGCGATTATGACAAAACCCCTCACGGTTATGTTCAAAGCTTGGAAAACCATGAGGGAGGCCTATGTCCTGCAGTGGGGGTCAAATGGCTGATGATGATGATGATGATGTCGCAATAAGTAAAAAGTTTCTTCAAAAGATAGATTAGATAAATTTTATTAGAGCACAGTAATGGCCGTTTTATGTTTACAGTTTTATTAAACGATCCTTGAATGGCTTAATGACAGTTAAAAATTGTAAAAACAGTATTTTCATACACCTTAGGTAAGACAAAAATCGGATCCACATAGTCACAGAACACTTGAACTGACTTGTCTTGGTCCCAAGCTAGGATACCCTGCGCTATGGTACTGGTTACCAATACATAGAAATATACACACATAGAAATACATCCAGACTGAGGCCATGTGTACCAATCAAGTACGGTGACCTCCAGTGGAAACCGAACCTACGACGTCTACTTTTGGTAGTCAAGCCTGTCCACCGCTAGTCATAGGAGAATTGTTTATAGGAAATAGCCCGAAGAAAAAAGAGAGGACAAAGTTACGAAGTATATTTTCCAATCGCGCCGTGTGTGCGGGGCCTAAGGACAAGAGGGTGCAAAAAAGTGTAAACACCCCGCGGCACCTGCCCCCGAGATTGGCCGGTTTTACACTGGACGACAACTGTAACTGCACGATTTCGTCATACGGGTAGTTTCATACATTACTAATGCCGTTGTGCGAACGTTGTATGATAGATAGATAACTCTTTACTGCACACCCATATAGTTATATCGTATATATATATATATAGAAAATAAAAGTAATTTTCTTTTGTCCAATTTTAATGTAATTTTCTTTTGTCAAACTCTAAAATGATATAGATTTTGAAACGGAAATGACAGGACAGAAAGAAGAAGAGTATACACACTAGTCCATAGTTTATCGTACTATGTGAAACCGGCCATTGGCAGGTGGACGCGGCGCCAGCTGCGCCTGCGCACCTATACTTCGTAACAGTTGGAAGATCCCTACATGTAAACAGACATTTACGTACTATCAAATATGCAACACCAGCTGTTGCCCGCGACTTCGTTCGCGTGGTAATTTTGATGTGTATTTTTCCGGGATAAAAAATAGCGTGCTAATCCAGACTACAATCTATCTCTGTGCAAAATTTCATCCGGATCAGTTCAGCTGTTTTTGCGTGAAAGAGTAACAAACAAACATGCATGCAAACATACAAACTTTCGCGTTTATAATATTACCAAGGATATGCGACATAAATTCAAGCTAGTATCATGAAGGGTTAGGCAGAGATCAGGGTTTGCTACTTTCGTTAGGCGTTGCATGCGCGCACGCAGGTTTCGGGTAGGTCAGTTGACAGCAGATCGATATTGAATTTTTTCTGCAAAGTCGCCCTTAACGTAACTGATCAGAGTGCACGCATGTAAAGGTTGATGTGCTGTCGATTGTACTTTTTCAATAAATATATTACCTAAAAACACTTTCTGCCAGTTAGAAATCCTATAAAACTCTGCGTATAGTTTTCCGTATCTAAAAGGTACTAACGGCACGCAATTACTATGACTATGACGCCTGTCTGTCTGTCTTTTTTCAGATAGTATAGGTAACCCGTTGAATTTTTTACAGATTATGTGTTATTGTGGCGGATTGCCTAATAAGTAGTAAAAAGTGCGAGTCGGACTCACGCACGAAGGGTTCCGTACCATTATCTATACAACATTTGAATATTTCAAGCGCCTACCACCAAAACTGGCAAAAACATCACTTTGTTTTATAGGAGCCCCCCTTAAATATTTCTTTTATTCTGTTTTTAGTATTTGTTGTTATAGTGGCAACAGAAATACATTATCTGTGAAAATTGTAACTGTCTAACTATATCGGTTCTTGAGATACAGCCTGGTGACAGACGGACGGAAGGACGGACAGCGGAGTCTAGTAATACGGTCCCTTACCCTTTGGGTACGGAACCCTAATTACAACAAACCATAATGAGATATTTAAGCTTTGACTGCCTCGTTGGTCTAGCGGTACCATGCCTGATTACCATGTCGGACGTCGATTACCACTGGGGGCACGTGGCCTCAGTCTGGGTGTATTTCCATGTTTATGATGTCCTTGCCTGGTTACCATAGCACAGGGTATCCTAGTTGGGGCCATTACAAGTGATTGGGTTGTGTGCAAGTTTTTTTTTTTGTTTTTGGTTTTGCTGCATGATAAATAGGGTTTTACACACAACACAATACATCCACGCTTTACCTGTTAGGGGTACTAAACAGTCTCGGGAGGGCACTGAATATTTCCGCATATAATATTTCTTATAAACGGTTTCTTTACATTTAGAAAGTGAAAATATTTTATTTGCCATAAAATCAATTTAGCAACTTTTATCTGGTAGAAGGTATAGCAGGGTTCTTAACACACAGTAACCTTGTTTATGCATATGTCAACGGGGACTTGGCCATTCTAATGTTTATGTTTTTGCTGACCGGAATTGGTGCCTCGCTCCAAAAGGGTGCATATGTTTTGCGATGTTAGGAATGTATTCTTAATTAGCTTATTACAGGAAAAAGAGATATTTTTATCATTATAATAAATAACTTCCACACAACACAATCACTAGTCTTGGTCCTAAACTAGGATATCCTGTGCTGTGGTAACCAGGCAAGGACGTCACAGACATGGATATATACCCAGACTGGGGCCATTTGTATCAATCAAGTACGGCGGCCTCCAATAGGAATCGAACACACGACCTTTGTTTTGATAGTCAAGCGTGTTAACCGTTAAACCAACGCGACTGCCATAATAATTATGTATTTGACAACAGCATGCTTACAAAAAGTGGATTTACTGCTAAACTAATTTTTACCACTTGTAGTACGTGTATAACGTGTTTCAAGAATTTAGCATTTTAAAAATTTTACGTGTGGTACGTGTTTTAAGAGTTGCGCATTTTAAAAATAACCCTGTATAATTTCCACTTAAAAATAGACAAACTTAAAGTTATGGGGCCTCAGGGAGAAGCCCTAGCACCACCGAGGAAAAAATCATATCTGTCTTTAGAGATCGAATTTGCAAAAAATCACTGTTAACATGATTGAGAGACTGTACAGACACTTTTTGCAAATACGATCTGTAAAAGAAGATTTTTTTTTTCATTGGTGGCGCTAGTTAACCCTCTGGATCCCCTTAAGATTGAAAATGGAATACGGTATTTGACACGATCAACAATAAGTTATTTCATATGCTCGATTAAAACCAAAATCACAAAATATCTCGGAAAATGTATCTATTTTAGTCAATTACTAGTTATGACAAGTTTTAAATAGATTAAACATAAAAAGAGTGCTCTGAAATGTGACGTCATAAGCCAGTATTTTCATACAAAATTTCGTTTTAAATGTAACTCATTGATATTTTGTCAAACACCCAATTCCATTCAGGAGCACCTTACAGCTGTGCAAGTGTGCATATGGGAAAAATAACAAGGTACTTAGCAAAAAAGACATCTAAGATCACCTGCGGCGCCGGCGCACCTTTTAAGTGTTAAAAAAGTTATTAAACTTGAACACTAGCATTTAATGACTGAGGCTATTAATACTGGCTAGTTAGAGATCTTAATAGAAGTGTTTTGCTAAATACGTAAATTCTATCGTCCGCCAACGCCAGTGTTAAAGAGCTCCATAGAGTATCTAACACTAGCGCCACCAACGAAAAAATGGTGTCTTTTGTTGCAAAAGGTGTATCATGTTAATAGTGATTTTTAGGACCCACGGCCGTCCACCTAAGGCAAAAAACCTGGGACTAGATAGCAATATTCTTTGTCATGGGTCTTAAAAATCACTGTTAACGTGATTGAGAGATTGTACAGACACTTTGACCAAATACGATCTGTAAAAGAAAAACTGATTTTGTTTTCATTGGTGGCGCTAGTTAGCCCCCTGGATCCCCTTAATCGTGCGTGGCACGTAGCAGGCCGAGTAATGGACCAGTGTGGGCTGTCCAATTAATCAGCCATACTCATCCATAGATTAACTCCCAGTTTCTCGTTCACTAACAATCTGTTAATCCACTGTTAGAAGCTGTCAGTTGGCCAACAAAAAAAAGAACAACTGTCATCTGTTAATAACAGATTAACAAGTTTGTGAGAAACCGGGAGTAAAGGGGATTGCAAGTTGAGGTTGGACGACGATGGCGGTACGTGGAAAAATAGGGTGTTCTAAGAGAGTAATAAAAAAAATGCCTATGGTCAAGATAGGTAATCTCCTCTTTTACTTTTATTATAGAATGCTTAAGAAGAGCGGTAACGCAGCAGTAGAACGCCGGCCTCAAATTCGGGAGGTCGTGGGTTCAAAACCCGTTCATGTACCACTGACTTTGTTTTCTAAGATTGGTGAATTTGTAGCCGCAATACCACTCGCTAACCGTGAAGAAGTATCGTGAGAAGACCCGAGTGTACGAGTATGTGATGTTCATATACCTCAGCGCTTGAAATTGCTAATCCGTGGTGGGCACGCGTGGTAATTAAGCCCATACTTCTCTCTCTCTCTCTCGTCTGAGAGAAGGCCCTGCACCTGCAGTGGGACTTATAGGCTGCATTATTTATAGAATGCCCATGTAATAGATCCGGGTACAGAACCTTGGAAGGTTCCCCTGAGGGGAGAGAGGAAAGTGTTCATTGCATGCATACCTGTTCACATTTGAGCCAGAAAATGATGGTGGCTCCCGGCATCCTCAGACGCCCTTCGCTCAACTTTTGCTCGGCTAGTATTTCGCTGTGCGGACGACCGGCACCCAGCCATACTTCCATAGACCTGCAAAAGAAGGAAAAAGGTTCACTTATGGGTACGTACCTCAGAACACAAAAAGGTACATACCTACTGCAATGACCGATTTAAATAAAAAACTAACGAAAAAACTTTTTTCTAGAGCCAAGCCGATTTCGAGAAAAATACGAACTAAATATAAATAGTTCGATGATTTTGTCGTGGATCCCAGCAACAGACTTGATCAAATTAATTTACAAAGCAAATAATAAAATCGGACAATGTGGCAAAGAATTTTCACTGAACATATATAAATATATATACGGATGAATTGAGAACCTATAGTACATTACTGCAGCGGCCGGCAAAAGAGGCATTAATGGACGAACGTGGAAATGTGGGCCGAGGCGAAGCCGACGTAGTACTAAGGCAGAACTTTTTATTTGAAAAATTCAATAAACTTTCAAAATCAGACGAACCACGAACGAAAAACAATATTTTTTTCCGCGTTAGTGTTCTTTTTTTCAATAGGTATATCAAGCTTTATATCGCAAGCCTGTTCGAAATTTAAATAAAACCTCTGATAAGTTACCTTCTTGGTTGTCATTGTTCGGAGTAAAAAATCGTTCCATTTTTAAATAACACGACAGATGTGAGTTTAGTATGTAATTTATTTGGCCGCAAAACACGACAGTTATGAATTTTCATGGAACTTTTTCCAGCCGCTGCTCGCGTGTAATTGGCCAGTACAGCAATTTCGATTTATCTCGAAGAATGTTGTCGAAATAATGCTCAAATTTCTAAGCATGTTTCAGAAAATCTTAATTTGAAGTTTGTTAAAGAATAGATTGTCATCAATTTTGTAGTGATTTTATCTTTTCTTCTAACACGTACACTTTCCGAGCTCTACGGGACTGACTCTAAAGGGATACGCCAATATTGAAATCCACTGACGGTTACTCCGGTCAGTTACTCGTTTACAAGGAGGTACAGTAACGTGATACCTCCTTGTGCCCACCTACTTGGAAACATAGCGTACTCTCAGAAAAGAGATATCTACATAAAGACTGTTTGAAAAAGTCGCAATAGAAAATGTTTAGTAAAGAAAAAAGTATAATAATAATAAGGTGTTATTTAAAGAAAAAAAGTTAAGAATTTTTTTTGCGCGTTCGAATTTAAAAAATTAACAAAGTTCGGAGATGATTGAGATTTACTAACCAGCCTAGTTAATTACTAACATTAAATGAAAATTATAAACCCTAACATGTACATTACTGTACATCATTCAAGATCATAAGTAGTATTCTTTCACAAAAAAAAGTTCACTTAAAATACTCATGTTTCCACACAAGGCGAGCATAAAAGTTCAACATGAAGCGAAGAGATAAATCCGACTCTACTTAGAGCAATCTTATGTCATATCAGCCGAGATCAGAGTTGGTCTAGTCTAGTGAACCATCTTAGACTTTTACGAGTTTTTAAGTGGCCATTACGGTGTAGGGGGATCGGCCCTAATGTCTTTATAGCCATTCCTCTGAGGTTGAAGCAGTGGCAAGTTGTAGCGTGCCGCGTTTATGTATAGGTAAGTTTACTTGCTCGCCATGTGGGTAACTGGAATAGTTTGAAGATGATGAGAACGCGGTGAAGTAAGATATTAAGACATTATTGTAAAAGAAACCGGGATTTCACGGGAATATTTTAAGTTCGGAGATGACTCCGGAGTGGTCTCTCCTGAAATCATGATTCGATAGAGACAACGTAGGACCACCAAATCGCGAGACGAGCGAGTTGGATTGGTGACTTCTATTAACTTTAATTTCAACATGCTTTTTCGGGGTTGAAAACAGGCATATTTGTAAAATAAACTAAATTAAACATCAATTTCGCTAAAAATTGCAAAAAAAATATCCTTATGGGATACGGAATTTGATTTTATACCAAAAATATTATTGGTAATTACCACACTGCTGTCAAGTAGATTACTCTATATAACTTGGTAAATAATAAAAGGAGTTGAATTATTGCTGCTTCATCAAGACTCAGTTTTGTTTGACTCAGGTCCACTTATGTGCGCAAAGTTGCCAGTGTTCTTTATTGTATATTAATTTAAAACAGAAAATTTTGTAACACGTAAGGCGAACGTAACGTAACGTAAGACGAATTCTTTTGAATAAATTACTGCTAAAAAGTATTTTGGTCAAAAGAATAATGAATGTTCATGTAAGTACTTAACATACTAAGGCCAACTTACACCACGTCTTTAAATGTGGCTTAAGTAGCATTTTAATAAAATTATTCACATAGAATTCAATTTAAACGGCCGCTGACGTGACATTTAGGTAGAGCTGCAAGTCGACCTAAGAATCGTACTTGAAACTTTTTTTACCTTTAATGCCCATCACTCATATGACATTTGAGTCGAGCAGCTTGCCTAGTGCAAAGGCGGCACCGTTTGAAAGGACGAGTATGAAATCTCTATTCACGACTGGACGGCAACACCTCGTCGCTTTATTGTTACGAAACTTGATATTTATTATTGTATTCGGAATGACGAACAAGAAAAAAACGAGTGTAATGTTCTGGGAATATTCGTGAGAATTTTTTACACTTAACGTGAAATGTTGTCAAATTCCTTGTTACTAACTTGCCGATTTCATTCTAGTACGCAACTAGGTGTAGCAAATGGCATTTCATTCATCAAACTAGCCAGTCACTTCATGAGAGTTTTTTACAAGCCTCAACCCGCGATTACAGTTATTTTTTTCGACGAATCGATCGGTTATGTCATTTAATCTCCTAGCCAGACCTTCGATCGCAAAAGTATACATACTTCATGAACATAAGGCGTAATTATAAATCAATAACTGGCCGAAAGAGCTCCGATGGTCCAATATAAAAAAGAAGTGCCTACCTACTAGACAGCCGTGGTCTCGAGATTAATAAAAAAACATAAGCAACAGGTGTTGGGGCGTCGACCTCACTTACATCATGCATGTCGGAAAAAATGGCGGCAAAAAGTAGTGAGTATTCGATATTAAAAAAAGCGGCCTGTGATTTTCTTGAGGTTCACACGTCTCACTCGAGTCTACCTAGTTTCACGGCCTTATTGGTCTAGCGGTAGCACGTTTGACTACGATGCCAGAGGTCGTGGGTTCTATTCCCGCTGTTTTCTAATCTTTGTGACGTCCTTGTTTGGTTACCATATCACAGGGTATCCTAGTTTGGGACCAGGAGAAGTAGTTGTGTGGGATGCAAGTTGCTACTATTATTATAAAATACTTAGCCACGAACAATTCATCATTGCGTAACTGTTATTGACCCATCTAATATACTTCTTTTTATTCCTCTGCTATCTTACTTATCTTTTTGTTCGAGCAGTTTCCATGCAGCAATACGTTTTTGTACCTACCTGTGTGAAGTTAGCTGACAAACTTAGCTAACAAACTTAGCTGACACTATTAGACCAGAATATTTATTAAATAAATATTCCTAGAGTTTGGCTTGGAAAAAGGTTACGGCGACGATAAAATATTATCACACGGGAACGCATTACCGGAATATCAAGTATCCTATGTCTCAATTCAGATCTTTGTCTACGTGTATGCCAAGTTTCATGTAACTCCGTTCAGATTGAGTAACGAACATCCAAACATCTTCACAAAATTTCACATTTATAATATTAGTAGGATGTACTAGCGTATATCATTATTGTTTGTCAAGTAAGTAGATCTATTTTTATTGAGAAATACATTTCTTAAATCATAAATAAATGAATTTAATTTAATTACTGAATGCCGGCAGTAACCCAAAACCCAGAGCTTGTAAAGAGTCATCAAATTGCATCCCATCCAGTTAATGCAGTAACCCCAATATTTCGCCCAGTCAATTACAATCCAACCGGACCAATTGACCAAGTTATAATTAATGACCCCTAAAACGACTTTGCAGAATAAGTTAAGGCGCTGTTATGTATTTTGACTTGTGATGTATTCATAACAATTTGATATTCAAAGATAAAATTGGAATCATATTGACACGAAAAAACCGGCCAACTGCGATTCGGACTCGCGCACGTAGAGTTCCGTATCATTATCTACACAAAGATAGAGAAAAAACGGCAAAAAATCACGTTTCTTGTATGGGAACCACCCTTAATTATTTATTATATTTTAATTTAATTATATATTTTTGATATAGAACTAAATATGCGAATATAGAACTAAATATGCTGTTGAGCCCCATTAAATATTTATTTTATTCTGTTTTTAGTATGTTTTGTTATAGCAGCAACAGAAATACCTGTGAAAATTTCATCACGGTTCATGAGATACAACCTGGTGACAGACAGACATACAGACGGACAGACAGACAATGAAGTCTTAGTAACAGGGTCCCGTTTGGCATGGAACTCTAAAAATTACCAATCTAATCAGATTGTCATAGTAAACACAGTATGTGCAAGGTTAGCTCACACACGCAAAATTCCTGAGACACGTCAATTGCTTTGTTTGTAATTACAACAGCTTTTGTTTATGATCTCTAGTTTACTCGGTAAACGTTGTTTTGTCATATTAATTAGCCTACGACCTATTCTCAGACCTACCAAATACACCCAAAAAGTTTCATAGAAATCGGTGAAGCCGTTTCGGTGGAGTTCGATAACAAACACTGTGATCTTTATATACATTTATTTATTTAAAATCAAAACTGCTTAATACCAAAACTGCTAGAGAATGTGCATTCTTCTATTTGGGACAATGATTTACTGGAGGCTGTTACGCTGTTTAGGTAGGATTAACTGCCATTACTCATACTCTCTCTCTCTTTCTGAGAGAAGGCTTGTGCCTGTAGTGAGAACTATGTAGGGTTAACAAAAACTTTGGCCTTTGCATCTAAGTATTGAGGTGATTTATACAGTGTCCAGTGGCACCTTCACTCACACTAGATGGGTGAAGGGACCACTTCGACGCTGCAGTGCCTGGGACATAAGTTTTTAGATGGAGTAGGCTTGCCCAGCACCTATACCATCCTGACAGCTTAGTCGGCCTAGCCCACAGGAAAGACAATTCAATACGTGGGTATAACAAAATATCCATACAAATCCAAGAATGAGATAAGCTTCCCATTATGTCACGCTCACGTCTGATTACCATGCCGGAGGTCGTGGGTTCAATCCCCACTGGGGGCCGCCATACATTATAAATGGCTTCAGCCTTGGTGTATTTCCATGTTCGTGATGTCCTTGCCCGGTTACCATAGCACAGTGTATCCTAGTTTGGGACCAGGACAAGTGAGTGTATTGCGTGGAAGTTTTAATATTATTGCACATGTATTTTCTTATGTTACATTTCCTGTTCTGTATTTTCGTACGCAATAAAGTATAAATAATAGGGGTTCCATCCGTCAATTTGGCCATAATAACTATCGGGAAATATTTGAAATCACGAAAAGCCAATCAGCTGTGTATTACGTAGGTAGTAACTGATATTTTTCTTGCTATTTGGAAGTTGTCAAGTAAAAGGTATTTAGAACCACCTTTTCGGATAGATGTGGGGACTTTATCACACCTTGTATAGACGCTTGTCAGTTAATTACCAAAGAGTCCGAACGAAAATTTTGCGATCAGACAGAATAAAACTGTCCTGAAGCCTCTTAAACAAGAGGTAGAGCGTGTACTGGCTGCATTGTTTTGTTTCAACCTTTAATGGAGCGTATCCTGTTTGAAGAATTGATTATGCCGGATACCAAATGAAGGAAAGTCAACGAATCAGTGTAGAGGTATGACGAATGCAAGCGAACTTCGTTGACCTTTTTCTATGGCAGAGTAACTATATATATTATCAGACCCCATTATCTAATGCTCAGTTTGGGGGCAAGTGATGGGGCAGCTGCGATAATCAATATCGATAAAAAATTAAGTACAACAACATATAAATAGACTATTAGAAGACACGAAAAAGGTTTTATAACTTTAAAGAAAAATACTTCTTATTTCTTTGCAAAATTGAAGAAACTTACTGCTCTTTGTTACTAGGAAACGGGACTTAATCGTGTACCTGTAAATTATTTTTAACTAATATTCCCCTGAGAAAAAGAAGTGATCCCTGTGAAGTGGTGGAAGAGATCTCTTATAGGGATAAGCTCGCTTTTGTGCATTGTTTCTGTATCAACTGTGTTGTAACTTGTTTTATGTACAATAAAGTGCTACTACTACACGTGCTACTAACATTTACCTCCGAACTTAAACGGTTTATACAACACTATAGGCACCTAGTACCTAATAAGTCGTCTCTGTACGATTCTATAATTTGTCTCCGTCCTATCTGATGAAAAAGCTGGAATGAATGTCTAGAGCATTCACAAAATAAGAATTTTATTTTGACAAACAACCCTTTATAGAAACAATATGAATCGACTAATAATGTGAAGCAACATCACTATTTGCCCCCAAACTGAGCATTGGATAACGGGGTGTATAAATTATAGAGAAGAAAACCTTGATGACAGTTCCAACAACAGAGTAAGATAAAAAAATCTGTGGTGGGACTCCCACCGTGGGAGCCTTCGAGGCGAGTGCCTTGGTTGGCAATTTGGCCTGCGTTTGGTTAGTCTGAATCGCTCGTAGCCCCGGCTGCCTGAGTGATCTTAAACGATCACGAAGGTTAAGCAACACAAGGCGCGTTCAGTGCATGGATGGGTCGCCGTCTATGCCTGTCTCCGGACTTGGCCCCCGTGGTGGAGTATGGCCTATACCTTTCTCAGGGAAGAGACCCGTGCCCCTCGGTGGGGACATAATGGGTTGATGATGATTGGTTAGTCTGTAAGCAGCTTAAAATGTTGCGAACAGTTTTAACTCTTCTCTATTTGCTCTGTTTTACTGTCACATGTCACTCAATTCTTGCTGACATCACCACATTATGCAACTTTTCTGCTTTTTCATGATTATATTACAGTTTTCCTTAGTTATAATACAGTTCTCTCCTCAACATGACTTTGTCAAAAGTAGATTGTAGTAATTGTCAAAAACTGCGCACACGATTTCATTAGCTTAGGAAATGGAGCAGTTGCCTATTAGGGTTAGAGATGGGGATTTTGTGGCACCCTGTAGAAGTAACACTTCTTACGGAATTATCGAGTGCCTACTACATGCTCTGATTTCCATGTTTGTAAAATAAATCTTATCCACTCAACAAGTCGACACATTCTTTCGCGTGCCACAGCAGTCTAAGCCGGAGGTAAACAAGACTTTTAGAAGTCCGTAACGCTATTAGATTAAAATTCAAATTGGATTAAACACATCTTGCACAAAGATTAAAAAAAAAACCTTTAGTCCGGTTGGCAAAATTGATGACTGGTACGTGTTAACATTCACGTTTTAGGGAATGTGAGTTGCCGTTTTCCTTAAAAACAGTGCTATCAATAAAACGAAGCAAAAACTGTGATGGAGATGATACATTCAGAAAATTAAACACTGGAATGCCGTGGCAGAATTAATTTGACTGCTTTGTTGGTCTAGCGGTTAAATATCTGGACGAATTTCGTTGAAATGTGGCTCTCAATTAGGTCATAACCCACATTAACACATATAATACGTGTGACTAGAATCTCATGCAATGAAATGAACAAAGTCGCGGCGGAAGCTAGTTTAGTCATGAATGTAATATCGACTAATGAATAAGAAAAGAAACCTTTTAAGTTAGTTCCAAAGTTATATGTACAATTAATGGGTCTATTGGCGTTTGTATATTAGGTAATCTTAATTTCCAACGTTTCAGAAACCTTACTGTTACCATGGTCACGGGTAAACTGAAGTGGCGACTACAGTCAATTAATCGCGGTTAGACCTACGACGACGCGACGGGGCGAGTCGTACGTTTTAACGTCATAAGTAACGACTTTCCAGTAAATCATGTGTCATTTTAGCGCCACAAAACGCCTGACTCGCGCCATCGTACTACTTATGCAGTAAATAGCATTTAATAGGTATGTATGTGCATCACAAGTCTTTAAAACCGGCCAATGCGAGTCGGACTCGCGCACGAAGGGTTCCGTACCATTATCTATAAAACATCAGACAAATATCGATTTTGAGAACAGCGCCATCTATAGAAACATTTAACATGACATCGGCGCTGTGACGGTTACATAGATGGCCGCTAGATGGCGAGCGCTGTCCTTAGACAACGTTTGTTGTATGGGAGCCCCCCTTAAACATTTATTTCACTCTGTCTTTAGAATAGATGTTATAGCGGCAACAGAAATAAGCTATCTATCACGGTTCATGAGATACAGCCTGGTGACAGACAGACAGACAGACATACGGACAGTAATAGTAATAGGGTCCCTTTTGGCACCCCTCGGGTACAGAACCCCAAAAATTACTATTCTCAGTACACTAACCTCAGTTTGTATTTTTAATGCACTTTGTTCAACTGACAGCAGCCGTTAACAGTAGATTGTCAGACTGTTAGTGTACGAGAAACTGGAAGTAAGTTAGTTCCAAGCCTAGCCTAGTAAGACAGTAAGGTGCCAAGCTCTCAATACCCTTTGCTACAAAAACCTTACGCGAGATGCATTTCATCGAGATGGTGTGCAAAACTGTTGGATTCCTTAACAAGAGGACAAGTGCATCACTGTAATTGGGAAACTGGTTAAAAGCTGGTTAAAAAGGTTGCAAATAATAAAATGTCATAAAAGCAAGGGTTCTGCCTACTTAGTAGTTAATAATTTTGTTATTTTCAGAGATATAGAGTATCTTATGTGCTAATCCAACATTATAATCTATCTCTGTGCCAAATTTTATCCAAATCTTTCCAGCTGTTTTGGCATGATCCATCCATCCAAACATTAGCATTTATAACAGTGGTAAGATATAAGTTAGATCAATGGGGAACTTGTTTCTAACTTAGATTGGAGTGGCATTGCTTTTATACCATAGAAAACGTAGAAAGAGTCAAGAAAAATTAAACCATAAACATTTTTTTCAATTCCAAATGTTTTCCAAAAAGGGTGGAGATGCATAAAAGCATTATTTTACGAGATAACTCGAATATTGTTGAACGCTTCATACATTATAAGGTGTTACCTGCAAGTTGTGACACGCCCGATTTGTATGGCCACGTGACTACATTGACTTTTCGGCAGGTTACAATTATGAAAAGCATTAGACGTATGTAAAAAAATACCACGTTTATAATTATCTTTTAACATGATCTCTCCGATTATATCAGAACATTTTTTAGCAATTAGTTCTCCATTCAATGAAACGAAAGGTTTTCGTCGCGCAGTCTTGGTCAGGTTCATGAGCACAGTGCTCTGGTAGTGAAGTGACGTATTTATTCCAACGTTCATCAATCAACGCGCCAGTGGTATTACACATGTGCAAACGAAAAAAAAGGGTAATCAAGCCGCGAAGGTGCTGTTTGTAGAGCTATGAAAGATGTGGTGTTGAGTAGCGTTATATGGAAGTACGCTTCCTAGAAACCTAGGAATCGGGAGAAAAAAAAAACACCATATGTATAGTAAAGGAGGGACGGCAGGACAATGGACGAGATTCAGACAAAGACAAAGATGCCTGAAATTAAAGCCAGTTCAATGTATTAGTACTTAATAGGTTTTAGAAGATTAAAATATGTAGTCTGTTCATAGACATAGATATATCATATAGATATAAGTAGATATAGATACAGACACATACACATACACAGACACAGACACACATACAGATATAGATACAGATACATACATAGATATAGATACAGATATATATACCTACAGATATATATGTAGATATACATAAAGATATCATAATCATCATCAGCCATTTGGCGCCCACTGCAGGACACAGGCCTCCCTCATGGTTTTCCAGGCTTCCCGGTGTTGTGCCGCCTGCATCCAGCGACACCCCGCCGCCGTAACCAGGTCGTCAGACCATCCGGTGGGGGGCCTGCCCACGCTGTCGTCCGGTCCGCGGTCGCCAGCTCAGAACTTTTTCGCCCCACCGGCCATTAGTTCTCCGAGCTATATGCCCCACCCACTGCCACTTCAACTGAGCAATTCTTCGAGCTGTATCAGTGACGCGGGTTCTTCTGCGGATCTCCTAATTCCTGATTCGATCACGCAGTGAAACTAGCATAGCTATCTCGATTGGTCATTGGGCGACCTTGAGCCTACATAGAAATCTACTTAGAAATCTGGCAGGATTGTGGCAAGTGGCCGACCCCGGTCTATGCCTTCCCCCCCTTCTTCCTCGCCTGCAGCGAGTTTGTGTTTTTTTTTTTACTTCTGTGAAATCTTCCCTGATGTTTCTTCTTTCGCTTTAAAATAGCCACATTATTTTATTTAATAAGTTATTTTAAAAATGGCATCGGACCTCCTTTCCATCCTTTCCAATTAATACTTCGAAAATCCTCTAACATAAGTTGTAAATAACGAATAATTTTTGATGTGTTCAGGTTTAAGTATTTTTAAAGTAACCCTGCATAAACGTATAACCTAACTTGTACAGTCAACTGCAAGTCAACCTCTACATTTTTGTTGCAAAGTCGCCCTTAACGCAACTGATTAGAGGTGGATTAGAGTGTATGTATGTAAAGTTTTATGTGCTGTCGACTGTACTAGATAGGTAATTGCAATCATTATTCAAGCGCTGCAATGCCTAGCACACACTTTTGTAGAACCTAGTCGTTCCAACCACTAACCAAATATTTTCAAAGTTTCGAAGTTAGAATCTAAAAAAGCTTCCAAACTCTGCCACCTCCAAATACGGGCCACTCTACACCGACCGTTGAGAATGCATTGTTTTTACTGACCTGTCAACTTAGTCCACTGAACTCTTCAAAAATATTTTTTTACCCGATATTTCTTCTTAGCTAAAGGCGAGTCTACACGTGGCCGTGTTCCTGCGTGGGGGATAATATAATTAATGACATAATACAACATGTGACGTGTGACAGATTGGCTGACAGAACTAGCCGGCTGAGTGGCAGAAGTTTAGACTATAAATGCCTCTATTTATATAATTAGCTTTAGCGTGCGGTCGTCGACTTCTGCCTCGTACGACACGCGTAGGTATTTTGATTACTATTATTTTTTTTTCTTTAATCGAATTAATTTATTGAAATATTACTGAATTGTAGTTTAAATTTTGTTTTTGAATTAATTTTAATTTGACATTAAATCTTAAGTAAATTGTACATATTATGCATATAATTTTAACGTTCTAATTTTTTATAATTTTTAAATGTAATATGTCTAATGTAAATAATGTTTAATGTTTAATGCAATTAATTACGCAATTGAAAATTTGTGCTAAAAAACTAACGTCCGTTTTCACCAACCAAATCTCTATACCCTCCTGACTAAAAGGCCTCCTAAAGTGGTGACTAGCGCTACCAGTGAAAATATGTCTTAATTTTCATTTAATATCCCCTTAAATAACCCAACAGAAATTTCAATAACAGTAGCAGCAATTTATAGAACCTTAAACCTAAAATTCAGGACCAAGAAAGTAGAACTTTAATAGATTTGAGCAAAAAACGGCCGTTTTTGCCAACAATGCTCCCAGCACCGTAAGTGACGGATAAACGTTGGTGAAACCGAAATAACTGTCAAGGTCAGGGGAATCGGGCTTCGGCCTTAGAATGCTATATTTTATTCCAGATACGCTTCTCCAGGATGCACACAAACTCACAATTAGATAGAATTAGTTAGTATAATAGAAAACAAAACTTGTCAGCAAACAAAAAATATTATTAAGCGGCACTTGTTTAAACCTACCTCAATAAATGTAAAAATATAATGAATATGTAAATTTATGAATAAGCAGCTCCTTAACTCAAAAATCTTTAAATATTAAGATTAGAAGTTAAGTACATGCCATGTAATATATATAATTTTTTTGAAATAAACAGCTTAAAAAAAAAAACAGTACGGACAAAATACGTCTATCCGGTTAACAGCTGCTCCTGGCTCCTTCATCGAACAAATAGGCACCAAAACTTTGGTAAGCACTACACATTACTAACTTAATTCCGGAATTACTTACTAGATCTTTGTCGGAAGAGCCGGACCAGGTTCAAGTAAGTGATTCCGGAATTAAGCTAATACTAAATAGGCACCAATTAACAATTTGGGCTTGTTTAGTGGTAGCACCGCAAGCACTCACGAGCAACCGCACTAACTCGCTGTTTCTTGTACCCTCAGAATCTTTTAATATAAGTGTTAACAGCTGACAGTTCGCCAAAGTGCATACGAAAAAAAAGTGACTGCTCTTAACAGTAGAATAAAAGATTGTTAGTGTACGAGAAACCGGGGGTAAGCTTGTTAAGGTTGGTAAGGTAATTTTTATTCGACTTTGCTTTGAATCCCCGCCTCGATCCCCATAAGCTCTTCCAACCTTCAAACTTACCACTAGAACAATCCCAATCGGTTGCCATGATAACCCAGCAAGAGTCATGGCGCATCGTGACGCCCTCGATAATACAACCTTGTGTCAAGTTGTGTCACACAGAACATAGAGTTGTAAGGTATAGAATCGCAGTTCGGCTCCGCGAGGAATATATATCCATAAGATTTGCGCCAATGAAGGCGGGGTAACATGACATGTAAGCTTATGTCTATATAATACTTTTCAACACACCTGCTCGTAAAGTAGGTCTTATTACAGCGTATTTACACTGATAATGCAGAATATTACCCATGCCGTGCCTTTTACATTACATTATCGCACTAGTGCCTTTTCGTTACATATCTTTTTAAATATTAGCAAGAAGTATTAATGTTTCGAAAACAGCTAAGTAGTTATTTGCGTAAATATAAAATTAAATTCATAATGTGATAAATAATTAAAGAATTTCATGAAACTGCTTTTTACCTATAAATACCCAATTTCAAAATTTATAAATATGTGGCTGATTAGCTACTTTGCCGGTGCCCTTATCTCAGACTTGCGCGCGCATGCAGCGCTGAGCGCGCGAAAAAATAAAATTACGGCCGCCATCTTTTAAATGGGTTTCTGTTTGTTAAGTTTATTCACAGTATTGCATTTCGTTAGTGTTGTTTTTTTATTTACTTTTCCTCGCAAGTGTGTTGAAAAACGTCGTATGAAACACGTGAGCATTGGTCATTACACTCGAGTCGGTTTTTAAGCCTGAGCCGAAGGCGAAGGCTTAATGGAGACGAGAAGTGTTTGAACAAGAAGTGAACGACGTTTTTCAACACACTTGCGAGGAAAAGTAAATAAAAAAACAACACTAACATACCACACTTGTATCATAATGTACTATTATGCATAAAAGTGTGTGTTTTGGCAATAAATGTAGTTTACTTTCACTTTCACTTTCATGACAGTTGCAGTATCTCTCTACGATGCCAAGTGACTCTTAATGACAACTTAAACGTTGCGATAAGCATAGAAGAGAAATTTCGCTGAGGCGAGGAGGTCCGAATGGCTTAGTATTACAATTAAAAAAAATGTCTATAGCCTTCATGCTGGAATTAGATATCATGGCGCGTCTATGCGTTACTAGTCAGTGGCGCCGAATATTTCGCCTCGGCGTAACTTTGCGAAACCACGGAGGTCAGGTGGGGTGCTAAGAAGTTGGGCATCCTCCATCCATATTCATTACATGGGATATTGTTCAGGCTCCTTGAAGCCGTGCGAAGGCCGACCCGACGGCGGAACTACTAAGTATTTTGATAAGTTGATAAGAATATTTAAATGCCGTATAAAGCTTCCTGTATCACTTTGATCAGGGGGCTCCGTGAGGTTTACTAGGAACCACCAATAAAAAAATCTTGTCTTGTTTTCTAGGACGTTTTATTTCTGCAGCTTAAATGCTTCCCACGGCAGGGCACATGCCTCCTCTCGGAGAGAAAGCACGGGCTTAATTACCACGCGTGCCCACTTCGAATTGGCAATTTCAAGCGCTGAGGGATGTGAAGACCTCAGACACTCAGGTTTCCTCACGATGTTTTCCTTCACAGTTAGCGAGTGAGCTACTTCAAGTTCACGAATGAACGTAGCTTAGAAAACAAATTCATTAGTACGTGATGGGATTCGAACCTACGACTTCTAGGATGTTTTAGTCGCTTAAAAATCTCTTCATTGTGTAAATAGGTCAAAAACGTAGGCTTAATCACCACGCGTGCCCACCGCGGACTGGCTATTTCAAGCGCTGAGGTATGCCTCAGACACATAAATACAATCGAACCATAAAATGTATGTTCATTCAGTAATTCTACTACCTAATAATAGTTTTTTGTTACACACCAGCTACATAAATTGCGTCTAAAGCGAGGCAAGTTGTCGACATCTCGGCCAGTTTTTGATAATTTGTTAACTATAAATAAATAAATAAAAAATAAAAACATTTTGAGACCATTCAAAAGAAACTTATTTACAGACAAATGTCAACTACTGCTACAAGTCATCATAACATGTC
Source organism: Yponomeuta evonymella (assembly GCA_963969515.1). Taxonomy (NCBI): domain Eukaryota; kingdom Metazoa; phylum Arthropoda; class Insecta; order Lepidoptera; family Yponomeutidae; genus Yponomeuta; species Yponomeuta evonymella. Next base: position 16,915,925 of record OZ018353.1, read on the forward strand.
GTTCGATTTTTAATATTTTCATCATCAACGTAAAACAGCCATAATGTAGACACGGACAGATCGGTGTCCTATTAAAATTAAATAATTTAAGCGACGCTCATCGCTGTTAAATGTATGATTGATATCGTTTTGATTGCTAAACTTGTTTGAACATAGTTGTCACGCCTACATATAAAATGTCTAATGATAAAGGTCGTTATCACGCATTAGATACCATATTTAATTTTATGAATAGAAGCGAGCACAAATTACTATGTCTAATAATACTTTTTTAAATAAATTACGATAGCAAAAAAATAAGTAACTTCCATACAACACAATCACTTGTCCCGGTGTCAAACTAGGATACTCTATGCTGTGGTAAACAGGCAAGGTTATTACAAACATGGAAATACATCCAGACTGAGGCCATTTGTATAATGCACGGCCGCCCCCAGTGGGACTCGAACCCACGACCGCTAGACCAAGGAGGCAGCCATCATAATACTAAAAGAAGTTTAATCTTTTAGTATTATTGAAATTCTTAAGCTATACCTAGTAACGTAATCATTCTATGCTGCAACAAACTGTTCTGTAATAACAAAATCTAATATATAAAAATCTCGTGTCACAGTGTGTATGTTATCGAACTCCTCAGAAATGGCTTCACCGATTTTTTTTGTGTATATTCGTAGGTCTGAGCATAGGTCGTAGGCTAATTAATATGGCAAAACAACGTTGGCCGAGTCAGCTAGTAAATAAATAATAAAGTAGAGACGAGCTACGGACGACGCGAGTTCCGTCCCTGCTCGCCATGATTAAGCTCCTCGAATAAGAGCGAAATCTGGTCGGACTTCTCCAACAGAAAATCAAGTAAGTGGATCTCCGGAATTAAGTTACTAATAAATAAACAGAACTTTAAAGTTAAATTTTGCTATGGAACAACTAGGATGTATTCGCGATTCGAAGTTTGAAAAAGTTGTTCGTATTGGCGCGTAGACCTTATACCAATTGCTTTGTTTTCTGAGTTATGTACATTTGTGAAGTTGTAGTAGCAATAGCATTGTGAAGGAAATCATAGTGAGGAAACCTGAGTCCTGAGGTGTTCACATAACTCAGCGCATGAAATGGCCAGCCGCGGTGGGCACTCTCATACTCCCATACTCTCTCTCTGAGAGAAGTTCTGTGCCCTGCAGTGGGACGGATACAGGCTAAAAAAAAGACAACCATGCTGATTTAAACCCTACTCAGTGGCGTTACGGGTGATTTTTCAACAAAAATGTTAGGTTGACTGTACATAGTTCCACTGATCGCCACCCATTCAACCCGCAAGACACGTGTGACCGCGTTAACAAACAAGCAAAATAAGTCAAGCGACCAATTCGAAGTTATTAGAATAATAAATTGTAATTAATTACGCATTAGGGTTACCGAGTGGGCCCATGTTAAGATATTAAAAGATTTGTCGCCCGAAATTCGGGCCCGTCTCCATTCGCTGGCGTCACGATAAACGTCAACTTATCTGGGAAGCGAGTCTCTTAAATGCATAGTGTTCAATCGTCTTCCTGGGAAGCGAGTCTCTTAAATGCATAGTGTTCAATCGTCTTCCAATGGTTGACCTCGTGTACCCTAAATAGATCTCCTTCGCTAAAGATGCCTATTTGACACTGTAATACAATACTACCGCTTAGTAGACTACGATATAACGTTAAACAACAGCATTGTCGTGCTAATATTACTCAATTAAACAAAGATACATTTCATTTATTTTAATATATAATTGAATGTTTAAGATTTAGTTAGAAAAATACATCTCGACTTTGTACATAATGTAAATAACCTATTCGTGTACATAATTTTAATTAAGTTGTGTTAAATAATAATTTGTATAAACTAAAAAAAAAGGCATAACAAGTAACATAAAATATTACAAAGGAAAAATAAGTCACATAATTACAACATAATTCAAGGCAAAGTCACAGCGTCAGAGTGCATCCTGTGGTGTGGTGTGGTGTGGTGTTTTCGACACGAAAGAAGAAGGAGAACGAACTTTAGGGTTTATGCCCTTTTAAACCCTTCTTAACCTGTTTTAACGACTACTTGACAGTTATTTCCTGCGTACGCAGACTTAGTGTCATTGTTTAGTCGACAGCAGGTTAACCCTTATACCTATTTGTGTTGCAAAGTTGCCCCTAACGAAGAGTGCACACGTGAAAGGTAAACGTTCTGTCGACTGTACTACAATGCATTAACAGAATCTCGGCCCAGCCTATACGTGACTCAGTGGAAACGCAGCCGATAGACGGAAGCGCAGACACATGTCACGCACTATCGTCACATGTGTCTCAGATGCGGGTGGCGCACTTACACCGTAATTATCACTAAATCTTCCATAATCACCTTATTATAACTTCGCCCGCCTTTTGCCTTTGAGTTTGATCGCTTTCACCTAAGAGTTTTTAACTCTTTTTGAGATGTTTAACATAATAATAATAAGAAATTTGTCGTGTTACGAAAGGTCTCTACGGCTAATAAATATTTCTTGGATACATCGAACATAGTAGGCGTGTAATGTATTTATTACATCAAAAACTATAGGTACTAGGTAAGCTTGTAACACGACTTTCGACGCCTCTCAACGAGTCTCAAATACATTTCAATGTCGTGGGTCATTATTGGTACTAGGTAATAGGTCTTCTCTCTGAGAGAAAGAAATGTTGAAAGAAAGAGGAAGGGGGAGAAGAAGAAACGGAGAAAGCATTTGCTACTAAAGAAATCATGGTGATGGAGAAGATAATAATAGTAATGACTTCCACACTAAACAATTAATCGTCCTAGGATAACCTGTGCCATGGTAACCAGGCATGGACATCACAAACATCGAAATACACCCATACTGAGATCATTCAAGAGGAATTGGGTATTTGACAAAATATCAAATGAGTTACTTTTAAAACGGAATTTTGTATGAAAATACTGGCTTATGACGTCACTCTTTTTATGTTTAATCTATTTAAAAATTGAAATAACTAGTAATTGACTAAAAGAGATACATTTTCCGAGATATTTTGTAGTTTTTGTTTTAATCGAGCGTATGAAATAATGACCATAATGATGACCTCATCCAAGTGGCAGGAAGGCTTCTTCTTCTTTTGTAACTGTTGTCTCTGTAATAGATTCCTGGTGTACATTCTTGTACGGTTTACTAATGTATTGCCAAAAATCGTTTCCCAAAGTATTACTTCCCAAACAATTTTCCGCAAATTATCACTTGGCAAAAAAACATTTCTCAAAACAACTTAAAGCAAATAAACAGTTAGCAAAAGTTATTATAGCAAGTTATTGTTTACCAAATAAATACTTGGTCAAAATTCATTTTACCAAGCATTATTCAGTCAAAAGTATAATTTGACCAAATGAATAAAATGCGAAATGTAAACTAGAACAAAAATTTTTTTGTTTGACTCAAAACTAAGTTTTTTAGTGAAATATTTTTTTTCGCTTTTATATAAAAAAAAAGAACTAACACCTATTTCACCACTTCGAACCTATTTTTTAATCAAACAATTATTTGCTATATAACACTTGCCAAAATAAAACGTTAGCATAATAAACGTTTGTCTTAATAAAACTTGACGCAGTAAAATTATGCGAAATGATAATTTGACCAAATAAATAAAATGCGAAATGAAAACTTGCTAAAGTTTCATTTGGGAAATGAAACTGATGCCATAAGTTTATTGGGAAGTAAAATTTGGCGAAAAATACTTTGGCTAAACGGCGGTATCCCTTCTTGTACACCAGGAATATTCTTATCTTATCTTAAAGGCCTAACAAAAAAAAAGATCCCGACGAATTGGGAACCTCCTCCTTTTTCGAAGTCGGTTAAAAAGTAATGTTGTGATATATTTAAGTTCACCCTGAATGGACCACTGTGCCCCAAGATACAATTTAATTTAGTTTGGGGCTCAGAGTTACCTACTTTATGTTGTTACTTTTTGTTCAGCTCATTAAACATTTTGTTTGTTTGTTGTTAAGAGATGCTGTTTGTGTACACAAAAATGGAAATTACACAGATATTTCTTCAAGGATTAATACGTCTCTTCTCTACATATTTATTAATACCACACTCACTATACTACGTGTTTAAAATCCCCAGTTTTTTAAATGTAAAATTGACAACATTGTACGAAAAATATGAAAATAAATAAATAAATATATATAACTAGTTATAAACATAAAATAGAATACAATCATGTTTATTTGGTACATAATAAGAACACGTTACATAAGAAACCTTAAAATTAACACAAGAACTCTGTTAAGACGAATAAAGTCTGCTAAGAAGAATATAAAATTCTCCGTAAGAATAGGAACGAAAACTTTGTAATTCAAATCTAGGTTACCCGTGCATTGGTCTACCGCCTAAACTGAATGAAACTACATAAATTACGCATATTTCTGTAGTTTTAAGCCTTTTTATTGCAATCACATTTTATCGCGGTTCTTTTTTAGTTATATGACACGAATCGTTAGTTGCGCGGTGGTCGCAATGTTATAATTATGATCGTCGAATGTTTTATTACTGGTACACTGTTTACACGAAACAGAGATGCAATTGGAGGGCAATGGATGTCGTAGCCAATAATATTTGTTGGTATGTATGTATTTGGCGATGGAGGCTACTTAGAAAGTACTTAGAAAGAAACTACTTAGAAAGAAGCAAAGCCTAGTGGGTAGAACATTGGACTCGGAAGCGAGGCGGTAGAACAGTGCGGGCATGTTCCTATGACTTTGCTTTCTAAGTTATGTACATTTGTGAAGTTATAGTAGCAATACCACTCGCTAACGGTGAAGGAAAACATCGTGCGGAAACCTGAGTGTCTGAGCTATTCACATACCTCAGCGCTTGAAATCGCCAATACGCGGTGGGCACGCGTGGAGATTAAGCCCGTGCTCTCTCCCTGAGAGAAGGCCTGTGCCCTGGAGAGGGACGTATATAGGCTGCTTGTGTTATGTATCTAAATTAATAAAGTCTTATTATTATTAGAAAGAAGTGCCTTTGGGAAGGTCTCTGTCTGTCTGTGTCTATGTCCAGCAGTCGGCAAATACGGGCTGATTGAATGATTGATATATCTTTACGACAGTTTGGATGTCTGAGGGTTTCACGAATTTTGATAATACTCATACTTGTTTTTGGAAATCACACAAAACCTGAACACCACTTTCTTTTGCTTTTCTTTATTTTCGTTTCTTTCTTTCTTTTTGGGTTCCGTACCTGAAGGGTGCCAAAAGGGGGCCCTATTACTAAGACTTCACTGTCCGTCTGTCTGTCTGTCTGTCCGTCTGTCTGTCTGTCACCAGGCTGTATCTCATGAACTGTAATAGCTAGGCAGTTGAAATTTGATGAGGATCATAAAAAATATTTAAGGGGGGCTCCCATAGAACAAAAGTCTTTTTTTGTCGTTTTGTGCTCGATATTAATAATGGCAACAGGTAGACACTTGAAATCATCATCATCCAGAGCGGTGCGTGCGCGCCGCGGGTCCCCGGTAAATGGTTATGATTAGAAAAAATAGAACAATTAGGCTCAATTATAACAATGTCACTCCGGCGGCACTAATTCTTCGAGATTTTTTCGAAACAAGATTTCTCAACTCAATTTTTTATTTTACGTCTGTATTTAAAAAAAAAAAAGTCTCCAACCACCCACATCTCAACGTGCATATATTAAGTAGTCGGGTTTTTAGTTTTGGCGTGGATGCACCAACCCGAATACAGTTCGACGCCTGTCCGTGACATTTAGTAACTCATACTTAATCCGTTTATTGTTTGGTACTTACTGCTCACGCGTAATTAATTTGAGTTTTAATACCGAGTTTTGCAGTTTTACTGTCGGGTTTACAACCAGGCTACCAGGATCGTCCTATTTAAATTGGATGTGTTAAAATCCCAACCCTTAATTATGTGGTCGGTGGACTAAAGCACATAAGTCAAATTACCATTAAATTATTGTTCTAGACAACATAACTTATTTATTACAATAGCAGTGTCCTTATGTTTTGTAAAAAAAACATGAAGAAGAAGAAGACATTTATTGGGACAAATCAACACATCACAAGAAAAAAAAGGCATAACAAGTAGCACAAACAAGTACAAAGGAAAAACAAGTCACATAAACATAACATAATACAAGGCACATCCTGTGGTGGGTCAAAGTTGCTGCAAAGGGCATCTGACTCAGCATTGTGCTGAGGGTGTGAGCTCTCAGCGCTGAACATGCATGTTCAATTAATTGTTTTTTGACAGCTCTCCGTTAATGTTATAGAGTAAGTTTATAGTATATTTTTTTCACTGCCTTAGAAATATGCATTTTGGACTTATATGCTTCAGTCCACCGATCCTAAAATTTACCATAAGGGAAGGGGATTTCGTCAACAGAGACGTTTCTTATTCAGGATTACCTCTAAAATAAACAGTTACTGAATTAACTCAAGTAGATTTTTTTATTTAAATAACTTTCGTTCTAGAATTGTTTAGGAACTCATGTTTTATTTTAAAATTATTAATTTATGTTAAAAGCACATAAAATAAAAATAAAATAACCTATTCTAAGTTATGAAAATAAATAAAGAGAATAATAATAATACAATAACATTAGTTCCTAAACAAATTGCAAAAGAAAATTACATATTTTAAATGACAAACTCTATTGTGTTCTAGAGTGGTGATGACTTATATGTAGATAATACTTACTTAAAACTACATATATGTAGCTATGTGTTAAATAGAACGGACATATTTCCGGGTACAATAAGGATTTCTATGTTACGTACATTTGTAATGTTACAATAACTATACCACTCGCTAACATCGTGAGGAAACCTGAGTGTCTGAGGTGTTCGCATACTTCAGCGCTTGAAATTGACAATCCGCGGTGGGCACGCATGGTCAATAAACCCATACTCTCTCTCTCTGAGAGAAGGCCTGTGCCCTGCAGTATATAAAGTGGCCACATAAAAAAACCGGCCAAGTGCGAGTCGGACTCGCGCACCGAGGGTACCGTACAAATTTGTAGGTAGGTACTTACATATTATTATAAGTAGTTCAGAATCTGTCTCACAGTTATTTCCGAGCTTTTCCCGAACTTCAAAGACAATTTTTTTTTACTTAATTGCAAATATATAGTTTTCAGATTTTTCCCTGCATTTGTAGTGTAAGACGACAGTAATTGCCAAATTTCATAGCTCTAGGTCAACGGAAAGTACCCTATAAATTTTGATTCCCTTGAGTGTCGAAATATACGTTTTATACGGTTTTTTTTTCGTTAACTTAGAGGTTTGATTTTTTTCATAGCTTCAAAGGACTGTAGACTTGATCCGAGTACCTGACCTGAGACCTGGGTTTTAATTTCAACACGATACCTCCACGCGTTCCCGAGAAAAATGGTCTTGACTGACAAACGGACGGACAACAAAGTGATAAATAAGGGTTCCGTTTTTATTTTTGATGTACGGAACCCTTAAAAGATTTATCGGAGCCTCCAGATTCGGTAGAGCACATAAGTAAAGAGGTTTTGAATTTGTTCGTGTTGAAGAGTACCCACTAAAGGTTGATTTAGTGTCGCCTGTACAGTTGTACACAATGTATACTGTGAAGTTCAACTCACTTGTCTTTATAAAGTAAAGTAACCAAAGCAATGGTATCATCGTCTTAACTCCGAGCCCGCGACAAAACGCCTATACTTCTACCAGCATTTTGCAACCAACTGCTGGTAATTCCAGTGACCTAAGCTCCAGTTCCGGGTGCAAGGAGTTGAGTATCACCAGGTCGGATGCCAGGTTGAAGTGTCGCAATGCGTCTGCCGGTGTTATTGCCCTTTTCCGGAAAACTGGGATCGTTCGGGGGCGCTAGGAACAGCTGTTGTACACCGATAGTGTTGTGTAATCCTAAAGTGGGATCCGCGGAACCTAAGGGTTCAATAGAACTGCCTCGACTGCCTCGTTGGTGAACACGCTTAGCTGCCAAAGTAGAGTTCGTGGGTTTAATTCCCGTCGGAGGCCGCCGAACTTGATTTGTACAAATGCCCTCTGTCTGGGTGTATTTCCATCTTCGTAGTTACCAAAGTAAAGGTTATCTCAGTTTGGGACCAGGGGCGCTACTACGTAAGTCCTCCACTGCATGGAGTTTTCAGTTTTAACCTACTCATCATTCATCATCATTCCATCTTGTGGCTGGTCGTCCTACGCTGCGCTTGCCGATATGTGGTCTCCATTCGAGAACTTTTCGGCCCCATCGGCCATCAGTTCTGTCTGTGTGCTATGTGCCCCGCCCACTGCCACTTCAACTTACTAATCCGCTGGGCTATGTCGACGACTTTCGTTCGTCTACGGATCTCATCATTTCTGATTCGATCTCGTACAGAAATTCCGAACATAGCCCTTTCCATAGCTCGTTGCGTGACCTTGAGCCTTCTTATGAGGCCCATAGTGAGAGACCACGTTTCAGTGCCATAAGTCATCACTGGTAACACACACTGGTTATATAATTTTGTCTTGAGCGATTGAGGTATATTAGACGAAAAGACTTCTAAGTTTCCCGAATGCAGTCTGATACGTACATATTTTGACACTTTGAATCGTCGAGTTAACCGATAGAGTGGAAAGTTACGTCATAGTAGGGCAGGACAGGTGATTGTAAGGTGTGAAAGTTACTTTTAATTTTATTATTTATTTATGGAAATACCACCACAGTTTAGCGAGATTAAATTTGTTATTGAATCGTTAGGGTCCTCAGCAATCCTTAACTCGTCGTCACCGGAAATTTGAATTCAAGCTGCATTTCCTTCACGCACAATAGCTGTTTTCTCTCTAGCCCTATGCAGCGAAGGTTTAGGAAGGTAGAGTCACGGCAATACAATAAACCTTATTTGCCGGTAGCCAAGAGCGAGTATCGCTTGCTCACGCTCAAGGTCACGCGGTTCAAAAAACGATATATTTGCTGAGAACGCGTGCGTAGCAGAACGGGGTAAGGTGATAAAATGCAGTTTTCCTATTGGGCGGAGGATTTGTTTGGGGTTGCGCTGTTTACGTAAATTTGTCGTTTAATGCAGGATTTGCTGGAGAGATTTGTATGAAAGTAGTCGCTCGACGTAGTGCATTCGAGTTTTGTTGGGATGGAAAAAAGGACCGCTAAAAATAGTGTGCGACGTAAGTACTTATGCAATCTCGCAGAAAGGATTCAAACTTTGTTGGAGGAAATCATTGCTGGCGGCCATATGAACTTTACAACAAAAAAATATAATTTAGTTTAATTAAATGACGAACGATATTTTGAAAGACTTATGTCCAATTGTACAATTGAACATTGGACTCGGAAACGGGAGACCCAGGTTTGATTCCCAGTGTGGGCATGTACCTATAACTTGGTATTCTAAGTTATGTACATTTGCGAAGTTATAGTAGCAAGACCACTCGCTAACTGTGAAGGAAAACATCGTGAGGAAACCTGAGTGTCTGAGCTATTCATATACCTCAGCGCTTGAAACCGCCAATCCGCGGTGAGCACGCGTGGTTATTAAGCCCATTTTATCTCCCTGAGAGAAGGCCTGTGCCCTACAGCGGGACGTATATAGGCTGCTTTTGATGTCCAATTGTTACCTGTGGCAAGTGGCAGCGACTGAAGAATGTAGATGAAAAGGTTTGGCAGAAGAGCTGTGGTAGCGGAGCGGTAGAACGCCGGCTTCTCATTCGGGAGGTCGTGGGTTCGAATCCCGGCATGTACCAATGACTTTGTTTTCTAAGTTACGTACATTTGTGAAGTTATAGTAGCAATACCACTCGCTAACGGTGAAGGAAAACATCGTGAGGAAACCATAGTGTCTGAGATATTTACATACCTCAGCACTTGCTACGTACAATGGCCCAACTATGAGGCTAAGTGCGGAAATCTCCAGTCGAACTAGAACTAGAAGGTTTGGCAGGACCGTGTCAAGCGGCAAACCCCGACCCCTGCCTACCCCGCCGGGATACAGGCATGAGTTTATATAAATGTGAAAACGGTCATTAAATTCTTCCGGAATTTGTGCATTTAAAATACCGCCTAAAATACCTAATAAAATTAAGCGACTACACAACTACCTACACACGATAACAAACAAAGGCAAATTTATTCAATAAAATAAAAAAATACGAAAAATGGGTGCCTCATGATTTGACTGATCTGCAGAAAGAAACGCGTGTTGAAACTTGTGTTGCCTTGTTGAACCGGTACAGAAATGATGGAATATTGGATCGAATTGTAACATGTGATGAAAAGTGGATTCTTTATGATAACCGGAAAAGAAAAATGCAATGGCTGACCCCAGGTCAAATGCCACAACAGTATTCAAAAATCACTCGAATTTTCGCAGTATCCATCTTTCTTGTCTAAATTGAATAACAAAAACAATTGAAAGTCGATATTCAAATGTTTCACATTTTTTAAAAAAAGAACATCATCGAAACCATTTGAAAAAAGTTTCATTCGAAAACCTCAAACCATGAAGATTCTATGTCAATTCAAAGAACCTATTGCAATAAAACGGCAATTTCATACTTTAACCCCTATTTTGGAGTATAATGCGTTTCCATTATGAAAATGTCGTTGCTGCGCTGTAGATACAATTTACGTGCTGTGAGTAATAACTCATTCACTGTAAGGGCCCGGCCGTCCGGTTGTGGAATGATCTGCCGGTCTCAATAAGGCGTTCTCCATCTCCAGCAATCTTTAAAAATAGGGTAAAAGAACTGTATCTTTCTCTCTAAATTAAGTTTTTAATAAGTACATGATTACTTTTTCTTTCTATGTTATATTCATTATATATTATATTCATTATATCCTCCTCTGAAATATAGGTATTGTAACTTATTTATGTAGTAGTATACGACAATTATTAAAGTAAGATTTATGTAAGCTTATTATTAAGTTTAAGTATGTACTATTCATATTTGCACCAACTACCCGTCTCCCTTTCTCCTTCGGAAACCTTTCCGTCACAAGGTTGTCTGGAAGAAATTGCTGCTAGCAATAAGGCCGCCCATTGTACTTTTTCATTGTAACTTTCATATTTTATGTCTCGCTTCTTGTGTGCAATAAAGAATATTCTTATCTTATCTTACGTGAAGCGCTGAATTTCATCTTCAAATCTGGATAACTTAGACCGGCGTTGTACGGCGTTGTAAAAAGTAATAATTTGGAATCTCATTAGCCTTTTCAAAGAAAAGGAAAATCATAGAAACTTTTTACAACGCTCAAGTTTCTTTTTGGTTACAGTATTTGCAATTCCAAGCACGATTAAATCTTAATTTGTGTCCTCTAAACTTGTTGGTAAAGTTTCATTGCGATCGAAGTCATTCGTATGTGAAAGCCAAACTACGTTTGTATCTATATGGCCCTTAACAAACGAACTTATGGGCCAGTTTCTGAATTGAGAATTTCACTAAGTAAATACTTAAGTAATGTTCTGTCACGCTCTAATCTATGGTCGGCGGACGAAAACACTTAGTTATTGTCCTATGCAACATAAGCAATTAAAATAGCATTTTCCTTAATTTTTGTAAAAAAAAACATGTATGGTAAATTCATTGTTTCATGACAGCTCTCCGTTAATATAATGAAGATAAAAATGTTACAGAGTAACTTTTTTTAGGTTTTCTCACTGCCTCAAAAATTTTAGAATTAGGACTCCGTATGTACCTTGTTACAGACTAGCGAAGATTTGGCGACAGCAATTAGGGACAACCGCGCCGGTTTAACCCGGGATTACGAGTTCCGCGACTTCGCTTTGTCGTTGAAAACTTGTAAAATGTGCTTTGTTTTTGGATTAAAGTCGAGCTAAACATCACCCACGCTGGGGTTTTTATGCTTATATCTAAAGCAGATTGCTGACACGGCTGGATCCTCTTCGTCTTTCTTGTCGAGAGCGTCGACTCTTATACGCCATGAATTATTATTTTAAGTTACGAATGGTAAACAGGTAGGTATAGTTACAGCGGCGGTTAGGTATGGTAACAGCGGTAGTAGCCTAGTGGGTAGAACATCGGACTCGGAAGCGAGAGACCCAGGTTCGATCCCCAGTGCGGGCATATACCTATGACTTGGTTTTCTAAGTTATGTAGACGTTACGTCCCACTGTAGGGCACAGGCCTTCTCTCAGGTAGAGAGAGTGGGCTTAATCACCACGCGTGCCCACCGCGGATTGGCGATTTCAAGCGCTGAGGTATCTGTATAGTTCAGACACTCAGGTTTCCTCACGATGTTTTCCTTCACAGTTAGCGAGTGGTATTGCTACTATAACTTAACAAATGTACATAACATAGAAAACGTCATAGGTACATGCCCGCACTGGGAATCGAACCTGGGTCCCCCGCTTCCGAGTCCAATGTTCTACCCACTAGGCTACCACCGCTCCGCATATATTACTTTACTGCTACTTTATTCCGCACGAAAATACAACAAAGGAAAGGTAACATAAGGAAACACATGTTTTGTACAGGCGAGCTTATCTCTGTGAGGCGAGAGTTAGTGTTCTGAGGGCGAGAGACACTTCTTCATACATTCTGATCCCAGAACCACGTTTTGCGATCGCGCTGGACGGATGCCTTTATGAATGTCTCCCGTAGCTGAGCTGAAGCTTCGGAACGATGACTCCGATAAAAACACAGCGTAGGATAGGGTCATCATCATCAGCCATTTGACGCCCACTGCAGGACATAGGCCTCCCTCATGGTTTTCCTAACCATGAGGGAGGCCTATGCCCTGCAGTGGGCGCCACGCTTGGCAGGCGGGTTGGCGATCGCAGTATGCGGTTGAAATCTCAGGAAAACGCTGCTGCCCGTCTCCTGGTAATGAAGGATAGGGTAAGATGAGAATATTCTTTATTGTACTCACCAGAAAACAAATTACGTAAGTGTAAGTGCATCGCGGCAAGTAGCAAACCCTGGTGTCTGCCTACCCCTCCAGGAACAGGCGTGAGATTATACAACGAAACGTATAAGTAAGTTCGTAGGATTCGGGCCCTCGAGGTTCCGATCAAAATTAAAAATATAACTTCGCTGTAAAAAAGTATCTACTCCCATGCAACCAAACCACCAAATAACAAAATGCATTTAAACCAAAACAATACAAAATGGTGATCTGTTTTTTTTTTGCCACGACTACAAAATAACGATACGAAATTTAATGAAAGAGTGTTTGCATGTATAGGTCGATTTGCAATTGTAATGAACAAGGTTATTACAGCATTTCGCAATATTGATAGTAGAGAGCAGGAGACACGGTGTCTTTGCTTTGAGGCTTAGGGGCGCTTTATTGATGACAAACAAACGAGACAGACAGTCAAAGGGCTGCTAGAGCTTCCACCTAATGAACTATCGCTCAACTTGAGAAATGAACACAAATGGACTGACGGGGATTGCAAAGCGCCGGTTGGTTGCAGATAGGGCTTGTAATATTAGCCCTTTTGCACTATTCGAATATTTTGAATAGTTTTAAAAACCTATTTAGAGGCTAAAAGTTCCACCCATGCCGGGACTTGAACCCGCGACCTCTGGCTAACCGTGCCAGCGCTCTCCCAACTGAGCTAATGGACAAGTGAAGGCATCAGTGAAACTCTAAATAGGTTTTTAAAATTGTCCTCAGCACGGGTTAGTGCAACAAAAATAATATATTTTGAATAGTACTAATTATCGTATATTATTTCTACTAAATTAAGCTAAATCGATCCTAGTTGCAATTGTATCGTTTTATATATTGGTTTAACGGATTCACTTACTTTTATTAACGTCGGGATTAATTATCGTCTTTATGAATAAAATTACTTATTATTACTTAATTAAAGCCCAATTATTCGAACAATCGAATATACGGATATTTCGAATACATATTTGCTATTTTATGAAGAAGTCGTTTTTCCTTCTTAGATTATAATTTTTCATTTTTCTGAAGGCCTTATTAAACATAGTAGAGGAATATAATTTTATATTATATTCTTATAGAATATAATTTTATAAAAAAAACCTTTAAGAGTCACTTTTCCATTTTCGACTAACACTGTTTTGTGGGTACCTAGCAGTATTTGTGAAAAAACCCTTTAAATCTGATGAGATTTCCATATATTTCATGTACACCTACCTAACTACTCTCTTCATCTTTCAGTTCTATCCATCCTAAGGTTGTCTGGAAGAGATCACTTTTAGCGATAAGACCGCTAATTGTAGACGGCAAAACTTAGACATGAAAGCCTTTTAACGTATTTTGTTTTCTGTACAATAAAGTGTTCTAATCTAATGTAATCTAATAAAAATAAAAATATTCGAATAGTAAAACCGGTGAATATTCGAATAAAATGAATATTCAAAGTCCAAGCTCTAGTTGCAGGCTTAATTAACAGTGCTTATTCGAAATCATTACATTTGTCGGAGAACTCTTAGCGAAAAATTTAGGTATAGTTTTTGGAGTTGGCATCACACGCGCTCGTATATTCTAACATGAATAATGATTGTCAAAAAACTTGCACGCATACTTTTGAAAAATGGCGAAAGCACAAAAGAAAGAAAATAAGATCACTCACATTTTAGACGCACAAAACAGTTCGGTACACATTTACCGGGTCTAATCGCAACTGAATTTATTTGATGAACTATAAAATTACGGACATTCAGACATACAGTCGACAGCAGGTCAACCTTTATTTTTTAGTTGCAAATTCTCCCTTAACGTGACTGATTAGAGTGCACGCATGTACGTATCTGTAGGTTTATGTGCTGTCGACTGTACAATACAGATAGGTTATACATTTAACGGGTCTAATCACAACTGAATTTATTTGGTGAACTATTTTGTTCATCTAACAATGTCAACCGCTATTAGACGCGGTAAGATAAGATGAGATAAGATAAGATTGTACTTTGTTATAGACCAGAGCACATGACATAAAAAATTGCAAAGATACCCAGTTCAATGTGAAACTAAGTATTTAAAAAATAAGAAGAAGTTGAGATATAATTATTACACCGACAGTAACGCACACAACATAATATTATCATAATAATAACTTTTTTTTACGAATGCATTTTCTTTATCCAACGTTTCGATTCTCCAATCATCGTACACTTAAAGTACAGACAATTCGAAACGAATATTACAACGTTACGCAATTCTCAGAAGAGGTCCTTTCACTTGCTCGCATGACGAGTACGTGCCTACATACCAATTTCAATAACCCCAAGAAAAACAATGGGGAAGCGAGAGGAGTGGTCCCAAAGGAAAGGAGGGAGCGAGAAGGCGATGTAAACAAGTCACACTTGAAAAGAATTACCATATGTTGGATGACAGATGGTGTTTACCGCAGGACTGCGCTACAGGTGTAGTCTAAGGTACTACATAGATGCAAAACAGTGACTGTTGAGTAACTCAGAGAAAGATACACCAGCCGATAGTTTATTGCGGTTTTGGATGGAAGTATTTTTAGAAAGTCACATACCACCATATAGACATACTCCTGTCACAGGCCAGGTGTACACTGCACATGTCCGCTCAGGGTGTTAAGAACTTTGAAGCGAACCGCCTTTAAGTTCTAGAAGCGACACGGTAAGCAAAGAAAATAAGACCAAATCAGTACACCTATTTACAATGAAGATAGCTTTACTCGCTGAATGGTACCGAATTTTCAAGACAAAGTTCGGATGGCTCAGAGCACCTAAGGCACCTAAGAGCACACGATAGGAAGCAGTGAGAGTCGTCGTCTTCGGACACGACGAGGAGGATCTCATCATCATCATCATGTAGTACAATATCAAATACACGACCGGGTCACGTGACGTGTATAGAATTAGAGCCTGCTCAAGAATCGATCTAGTAAAAGATCGAATCCTACGATTCTTGGGCCACTTCTACTTTGCTGAAACTGATAATATTAAAGTTATTGGAATTTATCATTCGTTTTGTCGTTCATAACATTACTAACATAGCATAAGTTATTATTGTTAGTAACACTATTTTTATTTATTTTGTTTTAAACAAGATTAACAGCACAATATAAAAATAAAATGGTTGAGACTGGTGATGGCTGACCCCTGCGTTATTCTCGTAAACGGGTGCTGTTCGTGTGTCTGGCCGCAGCATTAATGTTTTTCCTACTTTTGTAAGAAGTGTTATTTTGGCTTTTAAAGTTATTGGTGGCTATGTATAAGTTTAAGATGATTTGAGAAAAGATGGTCAGAGTGGAGTTTTTTTTCCCGCTGCCTTTTTCTCCACTACAAATACGGCCCGAAGGCAGCGGCTAACATAGTAACATAGTACATTGACATTCAGCAAACAGAATGTAAATTCTTTACGTTGAAATAAATTATTGATTTCTGATATAACAGAACAACAGCAACATAGGATACAGAAGGCCAAGTATAAGACCACGTATAAATACAGAATAGCGAAATAGACAGATAAACATAATCATAAGCAAGAGATTACAGAAACATTAGCATTCAGTCTAGATTTCAGACTAGACACTCTAGAATTAAACAAGTCTATGTCAAATGCTATTCGCCAATTTATTAAAGCTATTGCAGACTCTCCACAAATATGAGTTTTAGTAGGTATAGGGCCGGTTTCTGAATTGAGAATTTCAATAAGTAAATACTTAAGTAATGTTCTGTCATGCTCTTTTCTGAGAAATTCGCAGAGACAGCACTACAGTAAACTATTTACTTAGCGAGATTCTCAATTCAGAAACTGGCCGATAGACACCTTGTTGATACACTGTCCAGACAGAATACCGGATTATTTCGCCATGACCTATGAGGGACAATAGGGACATGGAGCTTTAATCTGCTAAGAAGGAGTGAACCGTCAATTTGACCCGACACAATACATGGGCATTGCCTGAAATAAATAAATACCTACATACAAATTTTAGGCCACAATTTGTGCTATGATGAAAAGCATATTCGAGTTTGAGTGAGTCCAAAATAACACGTCTTCATGAGGACCACCACCACTCCGCCAATGTACCGACGAATAGGCTGTCTCGTCAGGTTACTCAACGACAGCCAGAACGGCTGTGGTGGATTTTACTGCAGGGTGAGCAAGAGCTGAGCAGCTCTGGTGACCTCTAGATGCAAGTTGGAGTTAGTTGACCAGGTACCAAGACACGGTACTCGTATTCGGTATTTACGTCACGCAATATAAATTACTTGGAATCTTACGCGTTGCGATGCGTGAAATAAGTTACATTAAGAGCCATGGAAAGCTGATTTTTAGCCACCATTTGTCAATCGTGCGCATGTCAGGGAGAAATTTCTATTAGTGATTCGAGCTGAACTCCTGCTGGATCGAGTTATCCCATACAACAAACGTGATTTTTTTTGCTCGATTTTAATAACAGCAATAGGTAGACGTTTGAAATATTAAAATGTTGTATAGATAATGGTACGGAACCCTTCGTGCACGTATCCGTCTCGCATTTGGCCGGTTTATCTTTCTTAACTTATCTGAAATGAAATATCCCGGCTTGGAAATAGGTAAATTCGTCTGTGACGAACACCCGTCAACACTGCGCGCGCGCTAAATTCTCCCACATCCTGCATTGCCCACGAGTTAAAGAGTTAGTTATCTATCTATTTATCGATCTATCTCATGCAAAGTGTTTCGCATGGGATCACAAATATAACGTCTGAAGATTTACAGTTGGACTGGCCGGGCCCACGCCTATTCCATGCAGACAAATTGCAAATTGTACATTGCATAGCTGATTAACATATTTTTGATGCAAAGGATATCCCTCGCTGTGAGCGTGGTAATGCTGCCAGTGTCATGGGTACCTTTGGGTCGGATATGTCTCAGGGCGGTTTATTTAATTGACCGTACTGTATGGTGTGTTTGTTTTTTGTATCCTTTATACTTATTTTTTATTTTTTAAATTTACTTTGACATTGTGGACGAAACTCTTGTGATATCTTAAGTATATTTCGCCTTTTGTTAGGGTTGTTATGTTGGTTTACATAGAATAAAAAAAAAATATATGTATTTTCGCTATGCAACAAGTATTTAAATATTGTGATATTGCTGATTTTTGTAAAATATTTTGTGTACTTAATGAAAAACCAATAACAAGTAAGAAGACTAATTCATAACAAATTATGAGTTTTTGTTTTCGCTTTGAATAGCAGCGGAGCATTAGAACGGCGACATCTCATTCGGGAGGTGGTGGGTTCAAATCCCGGCATGTCCCAATGACTTTGTTTTCTAAGTTACGTACATTTGTGAAGTTATAGTTAAGACTCGGTGGAGCGATGATCTCCGCAGGGCGGCTGGCAAGAGCTGGATGAGAGTAGCCGAGGACCGTGCTCAGTGGCGTGCAATAGGAGAGGATTATGTCCAGCAGTGGACAAGCGTAGGCTGATGATGATGATGATGTGTAGTTATAGTAGCAGTACCACTAGCTAATTGTGAAGGAAAACATCGTGAGGAAACCTGAGTGTTTGGGGTGTTCATATACCTCAGCGCTTGAAATTGCCAATCCGCGATAGGCACGCGTGGTATTTATGCATGGGCTTAATTATCACGCGTGCCCATCGCGGTAGGGTAGAAATATGGACTTTCTCTCTGAGAAAAGGCCTGTGCCATGCAGTGGGATAAAAAAAAAACGTGTTTCAGCTTGGCGGGAATATTCCCCTTATTAGAAGAGCACAATCACCTGCTGCTGTTCTCGATTCGTAGAAAGGTCCTCTTGATGTATGCTTTTTAGAAACGCTTCGCACTCAACAAACTAAACTCAATAAGGAAAAGGGCAGTGCTAAAAACTACTCACCAATTTGTACCTCGAAACATTGTTAGGTATGCAAAGGGAGGGAAGCGTAGGGTAGGCTGACACATTGGCCCGAAAATAATTTTACGACAATAAACCGAAATTATTCGCCCGAGAATCGGAGAAATAAGCTGCAATTTCATCATCATCTCGGGGGCGAAATTAATACAAGTAATAAATATTAGGGTAGGGATTTTGCCACTCAATATTGCCAATATGGCCAATTAAATTAGCATTAAATATAAGGCCACCTTGAATACAGATTTATTAAGAGATGCCTTGAAAATTGGTGCCTATAGAAAGGGCACAGTGGATAGCACATCTACGTTTAAGTAGCTCTTATCATATCTCATATCTTATCATATCTAATAAATCATATCTTTTTACGGTTCCGTAGTCGACAAGGAACCCTTTTTCGCCACGTGCGTCTGTCTGTCAGTCTGTCTCCCCGCGGCCTAGCTCAGAGATGATTAGTACGAGAGGGCTGAAATTTAGCATAGACATACATATTATTAATCTCGCCGACAAAACGGTAGAATAAAATCTTTAAAAAAAAGTTGTTCATCTAAATTAGAGATGCAATTTCTTTCTCACCTACTTCATAGTGCGGAGTATCGTTGGATTGGTCGTTTAAAAATATTGTGGGTGTAGGAAGATAATTTTATGATTTAAGGTTCCGTTTGCGAAAAATTAAATTTGTGTTCGAGTAGGGCGTCCCCCCCCCCCCTCTCCTAGCTAAACGGTTACTTGCAGAAACGAGAAAAAATGTTGGGTAGTAGCACATATAATGAACTTAAAAGGAAAACCTATCACGGCTAAGTAGGCTTTACAAGTTAACGAGTAAAAGGCGACCAACTTACAAAAGAAAAACTTCATACAAAATCCATTGAAAATTAGGTTGATGAAGTTGTTATTTCTGTAAAGCAGATAAAACCCCCTCTTTCTACGGAACCCTACACTGCGCGTGGCCCCACACGCACTTGGCCGGTTTTTTTAAATAATAATAATTAAATAATTGTTTATTCTGTAAAAGGTGCATACATTTTTAAATAATCTAATTTCCGTCAAACTAAATAATAGTTTGTTGGCAGATTTACTCTCAATTTAGTTACTTAAAATAGGTACCTAACAAATTAAGTTTACATAGAAAAGTAAAAGAAGATACATAACTTAAATACACATCGTTATTGCAAAAAGTGTTAGACCAATCTCTCAATCATGTCAATAGTGATTTTTTGGACTGAGAACCCAGGACCACGAACCTGGGACTAGAAAGCATTTGTGCAAAAAACAGCCGTTTTTGGCGTGAATGCTGTCTAGTACTGGGTTTTTTGCATTAAGTTCACGGGCACGGGTTTTGGTCTGATACTTTCTGCAAAAACGATCTGCAAAATAAGACATGATATTTTTATTGATGACACTAGTGTTCTGCATGGAGTCTTAGTACAAGTCGACCGCAGATTAACCTTTACAATTCAGAAGCAAATTCAACAACACATCAACAAATTCAACAACACGTTTTACCCGTGTCCACTCTATTTAATCAAGTTACGATAAGAAAGATAATTCAGGAGCCGAAAAATCTTTTTAATATATTTCTAGTTTGTGTAAAAGAAATCAGTTTCTAATTTCGAAGACTGACAGAAAATTCCTTTTTAAGAAAGATCCTATCCATCCTTCGATTCTAGGAAAAACAAAGCGTTTTCCATTAGCAAAGATAATCCTATCCTATTTCAAGGTAAAACAATATCGAAGGACAAGAGTCACAAAAAAATTATAAGAAAAAAGAATAACCCAAAAAAAGCCAGCAAGTGCCCCTATGTATACACTTACTTGCACAATACACGTTCCCTTCTATTATTAACGTAACACGCAGCTATATTTATACAATACACGTTTTCCCGGGGCCAAAGGGCTCCCTTGACCGTCCTTGAACCGTATCCAAGGGTAGGTATATAATATGCTGTAGCCAAATGGACCTACTTTGAAGGCCAACGTTATGAAGATCGCATTGAAGCCCCATCCCTTTCCTCCCCATAAATGTAAGGCTGGAAAGAGAGAGAGAGAGAGGTACGTACGTCGTTCGGTCGATAGAAGTGGTAGAGATGTAGCCGTAAGGTTTTTTTGGGCTTGGGAAATTTCGGAAGTGTAAGAATTTGCGTTGAACGGCGGTAATAAGAATTTAAGGACTTTTGCGTAATGCTTCGGTCACACACAGCTACTACTCGCCGCGAGTTGTCGCTGCGTGTGACAGGCTATTCGCTGCGACTAGATTCACTCGTCGCGAGTCGAAGTCGCCGCGACTAGAATTGAGCACGTTCAATTTTACTCGCTGTGAATGCGCACTGACGGACGGTCGAAATTCTCGTGTAGAACTCGCTGTGTGCGACAGGCAGGCAGCGAATTGTCGCTGCGGCCATTATTCGCGGCGAGTGCACTCGCAGCGATTGGTCGCTGTGTGTGACCGAAGCTTTAGCTAATCATGAGGGCAGTAAAATTGTGGTTAGCTCTCGCGTTCCTACTGGCAATCATAAATGTATCTAATAAAAGAGATCCGAAAATATACCGGCCTTTTGGTCGTAATATTTAAGGGAAAACAATTGAATAATAATGATAACATAACATAAACTCACGCCTGTATCCCAGAGGGGTAGGCAGAGATCAGGGACTGCCACTTGCTACGATCCTGACAGATCACTTTCACTTCCTCAATTATTAATAATGATTTAATAATTAAATCAATTATAATTGGACGAAGGAAGAAAGATTGACGAAAGAAATATATCGAGCGAATGTGGGTGGGAGGACCGGTAAGGGACTTAGGGATATACTTCGATCAAATATGGGGATGTCTTAGCAAAGAGCGATATTATAAAAAGTACCCGAAAACGGCGTGCGTCCATGCAACGACTAATGTATGTTGATGAAGTGAAAGCGCTCTGTCAGGATGCTGGCAAGTGGCAGACCCTGGTTCCTGGCTAACCCTGCGGGATACAGGCGTGAGTTATGTAATATAATGTAATAATCAAGTTTGGCCTGCTATGCCGTACTGAGGGCCACTTTCTGAATTGAGAATTTCGCTAAGTAAATAGTTAACTGTAGTGCTGTCTCTTCGAATTTCTCAGAAGAGAGCGTGACAGATATTTACTTAGCGTAATTCTCAATTCAGAGACCGGCCCTGAGTCTTTCAGAAAAGACCGGTCGAACTTAAGGCAGCGGCCACACAGAAGGGACGTGGGGCGGGGGCGCGAAAAAGACGCGACGCGTTGCACAGAAATGGCGCCCTCGCTCCGCCTCTTCTGTGTGGCCTTCGTCCCGACCCTTCAGTACATTTTGTATGAAAGTGAATTGGATTAACGACACGTCTTTTCCGTGCCCTCGACCTACGTCCCTTCTGTGTGGCCGCTGGCTTAGGGTTTATTTTACTCATTAATACAAACAACCCTCATTATGATACAAACTCCGGAATAGTCATTCATAAGCAGCGGTATATGATTTTTCTCAAATAATGCGCGGGAATTAAAACTAAGTAGTACTAAGGCAGAACTTTTTATTTAAAAATTCAATAAACTTTCAAAATTGTTTCAATTACCTTATTTTATATATGGTATATATTATCGTAATTCATCATCATCATCATCAACCCATTATGTCCCCACCGAGGGGCACGGGTCTCCTCCCTGAGGAAGGTATAGGCCATACTCCACCACGGGGGCCAAGTCCGGATTGGTTTTTTGGTATTTATCGTAATTATTAGTGTCTATATAATTAATAGCAAGTATTAGTGTGTATTGTATTATATCATTGCTGAAATATTCTCATTTGTATTCGTGCCCCCCTCCTTATAATACATTCGGTACTTGTAAGTGCTTTTATCTCTTTCTTTTTTGCATGCCTACCTCAATTTTTGCCTCCCCTATACCTTCTGCAGGTCGACTGGTAGAAAATGCCATTGGCATCAAGTCCACCTTTTGTACACTTTCTTTGTGCAATAAAGAATTAATGATGATGACAAAGCATTGACTTATTGATTTTCAACATGGAAAATCCGAGCTGATACCTCGCCACAAAAAATTCAAACGTACATGAATCCCATACTCTCTCTCTCTGAGAGAAGGCCTGTGGGACGTTTATAGGCTACATAAACATATGAAACCAACCGAAGGGCCCTGCATGAATTATTAATTTTAGAAACTCCACGGCAAAATGGCGGTTTATCTGTTGCTCCGTTAATTACAACCACCCGCATAACGAAGCGACATAGGGACGCCCGTTAATTATCGACACCGATACTATCTTGGTATGATATTGAAGAAAGTTGCACAATTTGCATTATGTATGAGTTGTATGACACATAGTTGGTGGCACATGGCGTGTCGTGCCTTTTGGCAATTTGCGATGCGGATTTTTTGCTTTGAGTGACGGACGATATTTACACAGAACATACATAATCGTCGACATAGCCCAGCTGATTAGTAAGTTGAAGTAGCAGTGGGCGGGGCACATAGCACACAGAACTGCTGGCCGATGGGGCCGAAAAGTTCTCGAATGGAGACCACATATCGGCCAGCGCAGCGTGGGACGACCAGCCACAAGATGGACAGATGACCTCATCCAAGTGGCAGGAAGACGCTGGATGCAAGCCGTTTCCAACCGGTCTTTTTGGAAATGATGACGATAGGTTTCAGATTTTTTTGCTGTACTTATAGTACAAGAAGATCTTACTTGCAAAATTTCGTAGTTATATGTCAAAGAAAAGTACCCTATAAATTTTGATTACCTTGACTGTCGAAATATACTTTTTTTGCGGCATAAACGGCCGTATCGTTTTTGTACGTTAACTCAGAAGTTTGATTTTTTCACAGCTTCAAGGGACTGTAGACCTGAGTATAAGGTTTTAATTTCAACTCGACATCTCCACGCGTTCTAGAGATAAAGGGTCTTGACAGACAGACGGGTGGACCGGACGGACGGACAACAAAGTGATCCTATAAGGGTTCCGTTTTTTCCTTTTGAGGTACGGAACTCTAAAAATTAAAGTAAGTAATATAATGCAATAACATAACCTAATCAAATTCAATGCCCAAGCTCTCTAGCCGTAAGTATAGTATTGACATTTAAGATTATTCTGTAAAATTAATATGTAATATTATGCATGTTATGCAAGCAACACGTTCTGGACATCGTGGGTTCGAATCCTGGCGAAAACCAATAACTTTTTTTAAGTTACGTACATTTGTATAGTTGTAGTAGTAGTACCACTCGCTAACTGTGAAGGAAAACATTGTGAGGAAACCTCAGTGTCTAATGTGTTCACATATCAGAGTTTAAAATTACAAATCCCCGGTGGACACGCGTTGTAATTAAGCCCATACGGACTCTCTGAGAGAAGGCTTACATAGGCTAAATAAAAAAAAAGAAAGTGATGCAAGTGTTGCTGCTTATTTATTTAACCTGCTGACCAAAATTGTTGTTGGCACTTGGAATAATATTTGCGCTTATGTTTGGCCAGCAGGTCATTTAATAATGTCCTTTAAATAAACCCCTAATTATTCAATTACAGTAGTTTAGAATAAACGTGTAGCAATGATGGTGCCCAGGGCGGTGGGAAGTCAAAAATAGCGGCACGATTATATAAAATGCGAGTCAACCGCTGAAGTATGCGAGGAATTTTTCCGCAGTTCGATAAGGTTTGGGATACACCAGGCCCAACGGGGAAAATGTTACTAATTCTAATTTTGAAAATATATTAATTTTTTTTTATTTTGTACTCAAAGAGGACAAAAACAACATAAAATAGGATAAACTCACCCTATATCTCGGAGGAGTAGGTAGAGAACAGGGTTTGAGAAAAAAAAATAACTAGTTAAAAAATTATTTATTGGACGATTGGCACTATAAAAGCAAATTCATGTTCAAATTAGGTGTAAAATATATTGGAACCATATAATGTGGAAATTGGAAAATTATTCAAGCAATCAATTAGGAATATTATTAATCATAATTAATGAAAGCCGACTTGCTCCACTTCTTTAATGCCACTTAAGTCGCCATTTAAATCAACTTTTTAACCGACTTCAAAAAAGGAGGAGGTTATCAATTCGACGCGTAGTTTTTATTATTTTTTTATTGTGCTATGTTCCTCCATAACTCCGTCAAACCTTAACCGATTTCAACAATTCTTTTTTTGTTCGAACAGATATAACGTCCCATTGGTCCCATTTTAATTTAGTGAAGATCTGATGAAGACTTTCAGAGATGGAGAATGGAACTCTTCAATGGGCAGCAGTAAGTAAGCCTTAATGGGGCCCATCCTTTAGTAGTATCCGTATGTTTAATAATAGCGTAAAAGTAGTCCCAAGTTAATTTGGTGATGTTCTGGTGAAGACTTTCGGAGATTTAGAACATCAAATTGAAAGGAACGAATCATGTACGGTAAATTATGGTTATAAGGGACTTTCTCCCGCTCCTCCACTAAAAACTGAAAAATAAAAAAAATTAAATAAAAATATAAAACCGACTTCGAAACACTACAGCACTAAAAAGATAGAAATAATTTAAATAATTAGAAGTATTTGTACATGTAGGTATTGTATAAGTATAATTTGTAGTCGGTGCCCAGTTTCATGACCACCATATATTTTTGGGCACCGACTTCAAATTATACTTCTACAATACCTACATGTATAAATACTTCTAATTATTTAAATTATTTCTATCTTTTTAGTGCTGTAGTGTTTCGAAGTCGGTTTTTATTTTTTATTAAAAAAATTTTGTATGAACAATTTTAGTTAAATGCTGTTTAAGTCATATTTAAGAAAGTGGTGCAAGTTGACCTAAATGTATTAAGTTATTTATTTTAAATGTGCTTATAACATGATGCACGTAGGTCTTACTAACTACTGCTGCTACTCTTATGCTACTATTCTAATATGCGTATGTATACTAATCTTATGTATTAATGAGCCACTTTCGCAAAAAAACTCTCATGCAGTTTAGCGAATTGTTTACGACAGAATATGTCACATGTTTTTTAAATATATTTTTTTAATTAATTATTTTCCAGGTGGATATACTTCGACCAAATAGGGAATCTATTTGGTCGATGTATATCCACCTGGGACGTCCCTTACCGGCCCTTCCATCCACATTCCCTCGATATATTTGTTTCGTCAATCTTCCTTCCTTGTTGGAATATTGATAAAGCGAAAGTTATCTGTCAGGATCGTGGTAAGTGGTAGTCCCTAGTCTCTGCCTACCTCTGGGATATAGGCGTAACTTATGTTCATCATTATCAGCCATTTGACGCCCCCTGCAGGACATAGGGTTTCCTCATCTTTTCTAAGCTTCAAAAATAACCATGAGGGGTTGATAATATTATATTCTTTTTGTTGCACTAACCCGTGCTGAGGACAATGTTAAAAACCTATTTAGAGGCTAAAAAGTGTTGGTAATAAAAACACCAAATTAGTGTAACGTCGTGTTATCTTTATTTATACTTACAAATACTTTGTCCCGGTGTACCCCCAACCGAGTGTATTTTTAAATTTCCCGGAACGAACCCCCATACATGCAGGCATTACCAAAAGCGGGCTAAAATAATTGCATAAATAATTAATCCCACATTATTTTAAATGAGTTATATGTTTATTTCTTTGCCACGTAATTGGACATAACTCCTTGGGTTTGGACGATATTTGGCACACAGGTCATGTAATTAAAAAAAGAAGTCGAGGTTAATTTAAATCTGAAACCTACGCGAACGATTAAATAAGTAATTCACTTTAAATAAGTATTTAATATATATGTAATATTATAAGTTGCACTGCCTGCTAATAACGTCTCCAGAACTTAGATTATCTGGTAGATAATGCTAAGTAGCATTAAGCTCGTCTATGTGCAAAACTTTGTTTCAATCCAATCAAGAATTTTAGTTACAGTAATAACTATATCCGACCCCATTGAGCACATTATAAAAAAATAAAACACGTCTACATTTGACGATTATAATTAAATTCTATCAGAATAAAAAAGTATGACAAACAGAAAATGTGACCAACTGGGGACAACCCATAATTTTATTTTTCGAATTTCATAAGCGCTAAGCAAAATGTTTTATTCCAAAAGCCTACAATACCAAGGGACAGAATACGGCGAACAATGACAATTTACCTTTTTAAAAACCCGGAACGTGTAAACTGCACTAATTGGCGCCTTATCGACAACTGATATCTGGTATCTACTTAATTGTTCGTAATTGTTTTGTAAACGTTCTGCAGGCTAAGCATATAGTTACTGCAAAAGCACGAATGGTCGTAAAGATTAGGTTTTACCCATAAATCGTAGCACACACGCTGATAGCGGAAGAAAACTTCGTGAGGAAACCTGAGTGTCTGAGGTGTTCACCCTGCAGCGGGACGTATATAGATAAATGGACTACTCTATTCCAAGCCGTAGGTCACGATAGCTTTTAAGCCGCCCCCTTTACAGGTCCTAAGGCCAGACAGTATCTCAGCCGCTTATCGGAAAGCAGGAATTAGGGCTTAAAATACAAATAATGTACGCGGAGAGCGAAGGCCTTAGGCTTGAGACACACAAAAAGGACGTGGGGCGAGGGCGCGAAAAAGAGATGTCGTCTTTCAAATTCACTTTCGTACAAAATGTACTGAAGGGGCGGGACGAAGCCCACATAGAAAGGATGGGGCGACGCGACAGCGCGAACTCTATGCAACGCGTCGCGTCTTTTCCGCGCCCTCGCCCCACATCCCTTCTGTGCGGCCAGAGACTAGGGCTTCGGATTCGGCGCATGGCCCCCAGTCCTGCCGTTGGGATATTAAAGAGGGCACTCCGATGTCGACTCAGAATTCTTTACCACTTTTTACGCCTTCCTACTAAGTATCACACTATCTTCTCAGAACGAGAGGAACGAAAACTTTTCGTATGTTACATACCTACAAACAAAAAATATCTTTTAGTAATAAAACAGCCATTTGTGCTGTACTTGCTATTGCTTAAATCTTTAAATTCCTGTTGGGCATACAATAAATAAATAATAAACAAAAAATAAATAAAAAAGCAGTGGTAGCGGACGGTAGAACGCCGGCTTCTCATTCGGGAAGTCGTGGGTTCGAATCCCGGCATGTACCAATAACTTTGTTTTCTATATTACGTAAATTCGTGAACATTGGACTCGGAAGCGAGAGCCCCAGGTTCGAGTCCCAGTGCAGGGATGTACCTATGACTTTGTTTTCTAAGTTATGTACATTTGTGATGTTATAGCAGCAATACCACTTATTAACAGTGAAGGAAAACATCGTGAGGAAACCTGAGTGTCTGAGGTGTCCACACTATAGGGCACAGGCCTTCTCGCAGGGAGAGAGTATGGGCTTAATCACCACGCGTGCCTACCGCGGATTGACTATTTCAAGCGCTGAGATATGTGAATAGCTCAGACACCGAGGTTTACTCACGATGTTTTCCTTCACAGTTAGCGAGTGGTATTTCTTTCTGCTATAACATCACAAATGTACATAACTTAGAAAACAAAGTCATAGGTACATCCCTGCACTGGGAATCGAACCTGGGGCTCTCGCTTCCGAGTCCAATGTTCTACCCACTAGGCTACCACCGCTCGGCTCTATGAATGAATAAGTTAAGCCAATTCAAATAAGCAAATGTTTAAAATTCTCTATTTTTGTCACAGAGAGGTGTTAAAGAAAGTTTTCAGGTTTGCGATATTTCAATAACACATTGTAAAAATTGGGAAAATGTATTAGGTAGATGTAAAATTCTACCCTATAACTTACGAATATTGGAAACGAAAAACAATAATCCAATGAATAACGAAATGATCTAATGAATTTTGATGAATGTTGTTGACGCGAAAGATGTTTGTCCGCATCGTGGCAATCGCCTCGCCCCTAGTCTCTGCCTAACCGTCCGGAATACAAGCGTGAGTTTATATATAAACTCATGCTTCGAGCGCACCCTGGGCAACAATAAGCAAGCAATCCTCACACTGATTGGCAATTTTACTTCGATTTCGAATCTCGTTTGCCATCGATACGTTAAGAAAGTGCTTGTTTGAAAATGTCAATATTTGGATGTTTTCAACGCAAAGACGCATAAACGGTAAAACGGATTTGAATAACAATATGGCAACCAGAACACTACCCAGAAGATGCGGAATCAGCTAGTATTTATAGTTCTATATTTTCATACTTTAGTTCTAGTTCGATTGGACATTTCCGCACTATTATTTTGCTATTATTTGTGTAAATACCTCAGACACTAGGGTTTCCTCACGATGTTTTCCTTTACAGTTAGCGAGTAGTATTGCTACTTCAACTTCACAAATGTACGTAACCTAGAAAAAAAAAATTCATAGTTTATTATAACAATTCTATGTTGGTACATTGCGTTGCCGATAACTATAATTAGTCTTTCGTCTTGTTTATCTGTGGCTTGAACGGTTACGCCATGTACATCGAATTGTTTTAGTAAACCATAAACTGTGGTTCTATGAAATGCAGTCTTCTGTGTAACAAAAAACCGGCGTCGACAATGGTCAAGACCATATCTCTTTAGTATGCTGAGATAGTTTGGGTGACATTTTAGCGATCTTTTTTTAGAGGATGATGACACCTTACTCACTGTTCATCGATTTTAGGGGATTTGTGGTTAACTTACCCCCGGTTTCTCGTTCACTAACATTTTGTTAAACTATTGCTAATAGCTGTCCCCTTTTTTTTTTGTATGCACTTTGGCCAACTAGCAGATGTTGGCATTCGATTAAGAGTGTTAGTGTAGGAGAAACAGGGGGTAAATATAGCAGAATAACGTTAGCTCAGAAATCATAAATTTATTTTAACGTAAATAATTTACATTCTGTTTGCAAAATGTCAATGTACAATTCGGCTGTCCCAAAAATAAACACAGTAAGGGACATTTTCATTCAAAACCAAGATATTTCCACTATTGGTTAGTGGAACCAACTAGTAACCATTAGGGGTATTGAAAAAAATATCCCTTACTGTGTTTATTTCTGGGACAGCCGAATGTAAGCCGCTGCCTTCGGGCCATATTTGTGGTGGAGAAACAGGCAGCGCAAAAGAAACTCCACTCTGACCATATTTTCTCAAATCATGTTTCAAGGTTTGTAAGCTGGTATTGCTATTTTGTTGTTTCTTGTAGTTGTTACTTACGTTACGGTATAAGAACGTTTAGTAACTATTGTAAAACACATATTATTATGTTTGAAAGAAGCCTGGCTACCCATAGCACAGGGAATCCTAGTTTGGGAGCCAGTAACCACTCTTTTAACCCTTTTCTAAATAAAGTATTTTTCATCATCTTAAACCTAATACATAAGTAAAGTTGTTGTCTATTTGATTTAAGATTCCATGATTTCTATCAATAACTTTAAATGCCAAAACATTAGTTAACTTGTATACCTAGCCAGCTAATGTTTTGTTAACTAATGTTTTAGTTAAAAAAAACTTCAGCTAGCTAGGGAGAGCCAATTGACTCGACCGAGGGTGCCCTAAATGAGGCAGACAGATAGACGTCGTAGGCGGAGTTACAGTTTCCATTGACACTCTTCGGGTACGGAACTCAAGCAAAGTAATCAATGTCAAAGTCAAAGGGCCCGTGAATGGGAATGGCGAGAGATAGCGAAATAAGGCGTAATGGGGAAAAAGTTTATACCCAGCAGTGGGCAGAGGTGGGCTGAAGAGGATAATGATGAGAAAGTTTATTAAGAATATTCTATCTATTCACATAAAAAAATACTTCTGGTAAAACGCACTAAAAAGAAGAATTCAATGATTCTTCTCATCGATCTCGACAACAGATCTAGGCAAAATTTTCATAGGCCCACTCTGGGCGAAAAAAAACCTAAATCGGACATCATGGTAAAGAATTATCGCTGAACACGCATAAAAAATATATGGCCGAATTGAGAACCTCCTCTTCTTTTGAAGTCGGTGACAAAGGCAAAAAATATCATCACACACGTGGTAAGCCTTAGAATTTTACCTCCAAATAAAATCCTATTAATTATAAGTTACGCCCAAGTAAAATTTTTTCGTAATAACAAATAAAACCTCCCAAAACCTAAATCAGTTATTTTGTTACACTATGTATAAAACACAACATACACACACACGCAAAATGTGAAGGAAAACATCGTGAGGAAACGCGGCTTGGTTGGCTTCGCTTCCTGTGGGTCAGGCTGACTAAGCTGTCAGAACGGTATAGGTGCTGGGCAAGCCTACTCCATCTAAAGAACCAGGAACTGCGCGGTCCGAGTGGTCCCTTCACCCACCTAATGTGAGTGAAGGTGCCACTGGACGCTGTATAAATCATCTCATTACGTTGATGCAAAGCCCTTTATAGACGCCGCCATCCATTCATTTGATACGTTAACAAAAGAACAGTAGCCGTGAGCCGTGAGTATAGATTTCCACGAAACAAAAATGCTGTTATAAATAACTGTTACGGTATCGAGTGGCTGTTTTTACGGACATGATATCTTTGTTGGTCAAAAAAGTTTACAGCGAAATCTGGTTTTAATGTGGTTTTATGTTACATATATACACGAAGTTAGAATCTGTACGGAAGGCTCCAAAACCCGAACGGGCGCAGGGGCTTTCTCCAATGATTTAAACTTAAAAACGTCCACTACCATTAGCACCCTGAATACCATCTTTCAGGCATTATTGTTATTTATTTTATTTAAATTTCAAAACATTACAGTCTCGACTATTGCGTTCTAGAATAAGCAACTATGATTATGATTGAATTGCAATAAAAAATCACGATCACCTAATAAATGAGACACAATACGATACACGAAACGGGATTGGCATAACAAGCGCAGCCGCTTTACTAAACATGCGAAACGTGAAGGAATATGCAATACGCACAATCTCGTACAGCGCCTCGGTCTTACAAGCACTCCAAAAATAAGATGACAAACAACAGTTTTATTAGAGTGCCACCAGGAGCTGGAAAAACTGTCCACATGATTATATTAATTGTTGCACTAATCCGTGCTAATAACAATTTTAAAAACCTATTTAGAGGTTAAAAATTCCACCCATGCTCAGTTGGGAGAGCGCTGGCACGGTTAGCCAGTGGTCGCGGGTTCAAGTCCGGGCATGGGTGGAATTTTGAGCCTCTAAATAGGTTTTTAAGCCTGTCCACCATGGAGTGCACAGGTTCTCGAGTGGAGAGCACGAACTGGCAATCGCGGCGTAGGACCGACGATCCGAGGCAGATTGGTGACAACGGCTGGACGAGGATTGCCGAGGACAGAAAGAAATGGCGTGCCTTGGGGGAGGCCTACGTCTCGCAGTGGACAAGTACGGGCTGATTGATTGATTGGCTTAAATGTTCCATCCTATTCTCTTCTCTGTCGAAGGGTCACGAAAAGGCTTTTACGTAACTGCCCTTTACGACTGCTTGTCATCATCATCACCCGCCATTTGGGGACATAGGCCTCCCTCATGGTTTTCCAAGCTTCCCGGTGTTGTGCCGCCCGCATCCAGCGACTCCCCGCCACCGTAACCAGGTCTTCAGACCATCTGGTGGGGGGCCTGCCCACGCTGCGTCGCCAGGTCAGAACTTTTTCGCCCCAACTCCCATCAGTGGCCTAACTATTAATTTATTTAATTATATTCATCATTCTTTAAATACAATTTCAGCTGGTTGTATACCTTATTTGTTTGCGTATGATTTTATTTGTGTTTATCTACTTTATTCTGTCACTTCATGAAAACTATTTAAGTATCTGTTTCATACTGTATACATATGTATAATTAAATTATATTTAAAAAATTATGAATACGTGAGTGGTTGACCAAAAAAAGAACCTGGAGGGATTGGAAACCGTAATTTTTTTATTTGAATTTTTTAATCTGTGGTATTTTAGCTTTGTTTTGGTCTAAACGGAATATTTTTAGGTGCCGTAGTTATTTTTTTATGATTTTTTTTTGAGAGCCGAGGCAGTTTTGAAAAAATTACACCTTCCACACAGCGTACACTAGGTTTTGTCATCAAAACCTGTTTATACACGAAACTTCAAACGCGATTTTCTCGAAATCAATTATTTTCCCTTGAGGTCCCTTTTTGGTCAACCACTTACATATAATTAAATTTATAGATACATGTTTTACATGTATTAAATCGAAACGTATCCGAAACTGGCGTGCGCGCATGCAACGTCTAATGAATGTTGATGAACCGAAAGAGATGTGTCTGGATCATGGCAAGTGGCAGACGCTGGTCACTGCCTACCCCTCCGGGATACAGGCGTGAGTTTATGTTATGTTAGTTACCGGAGGAGATACAGGCTCCAAGTCTTGTTAATGCGGCATGCTAATGGGGCGGCCCCATTCCCACGAGTCGACTCTCGAAAATTAATTTAGGTTAACATATTGTGTTATGGTAATGAGAACTCGTCGATTTGATAAGTAGGTACCTCCTTCGTATCCCACTTCTCACTAATCCGACTAATATTACGCGTGTGAAAGCTTAAATGTTCATTTACGGTTATGGTTAAGTAATTGTTTTAAGCATTTTCTGCATAATTAAAATCGCGCCATGTAGGTCTTCGCTACCGGGGCAGGGTAAACATGTTGACGTGAAACTTCTTTCAGTCCGGCAGTAGAGGGTCACTTGCTAAAACCCACAGATGGTGCTAAAATCGCATGCAACGAAAACATGTTGCGCCGGCGAGGGCTGTTACTCTGTTACCTACTTACTACGTGACGTGTGCAATTCATTTATATATTGTTAAGTAGAGCTGAGCAACCATTACTCAGATCCTAGAAGTATGTAAATGAATATTCATATTTGCACCTACTACCCGTCTCACTTTTCCTTCAACAACTCTCCATCGTCGGTTGCCTGGAAGAAATTGCTATAAGCAATAAGGCCGCCAATTGTACTGCATTTTTGTAAACATTTCATGTTTGTGGTTTTCCTGGTACAATAAAGAATATTCTTATCTTATCTTATCTTATCCTCTTGACTCGTGCCGCTAGATGGCGCCAGTGCCGTGTACAACCTGACGCAGTTTGAGCCAAAAAGTTAAACCAACAGCCGTGTAAACCGACACAGCCCAACCAGCTTTCCTTTTTAAGGAAATGCAAAGTTTTGTTTTGGCGCGGTTTGATAGATTATGCTTGTAGACTGTGTCGAATATAATGATCATTCTTCTATGCAGTACCTATAAAATGATTTACCTGAAACTGCGACAATGGTAGTCCTATTTCAGAGAACTATTCATGGTTTTCTTTAATTTTCTTCGATGTACACTGCCAACTCGATTAACCCACAGGTTAACAAGTAGGAAGAATCAGCTGCGCAATATACATCGAACTGTAGTTTTATGAAACGCAGGCTGCGTGCTATTCTGAAAATTATAAATCCGAGAAAAGACTCATATAAGAAATGTTTTTGTGAAACATCAACTTCAATCGTGGTGTTTCCAGAACTGCGCATTTTTAGGTAACTTTACCTACGTCTCGCCTTTACTTCGTCTCGATTTTATGACAGAGTCGAGAGGTGGTCGTATAGGAGGGGCTGGGGGGAACTTGGGCAGACTCGGTACACGCGCACTGGATGCGTGAGACTCGACGACAAGCGGTAGAGGAGGCTAACGTAGACGTTACAGGTCATGCAAAATTTATTGTTTGTTTACGGAAAAATATTCACACCTAGAGCACGATTGACAATATTTTAATGAACATTATGGAAATAATTATGGAAGCGGTGGTAGCGGAGCGGTAGAACACCGGCTTGGCCGGGAGCCAGTGGAGTCGAATCCCGGCATGTACCAACGACTTTGTTTTCTAAGTTTCGTACATATGTGAAGTTATAGTAGCAATACCACTCGCTAACCGTGAAGGAAGACGCCGTGAGGAAACATGAGTGTCTGAGGTCATCATCGTTATCAGCCATTTGATGCCTACTGCAGGACATAGGCCTCCCTCATGGTTTTCCAAGCTTCCCGGTCTTGTGCCGCCCGCATATAGCGACTCCCCGCCACCGTAACCAGGTCATCAGACCATCTGGTGGGGGCCCTTCCCACGCTGCGTCGTCCGGTCCGCGGTCGCCAAGTAAGAACTTTTTACCCCCAACGGCCATTCACACACCTCAGCGCTTGAAATTGCCAATCCGCGTTGGGCACGCGTGGTGATTAAGCCCGTCCTCTCTCTCCGAGAGAAGCTCTGTGCCCTTCAGTGGGACATACATAGGCTACATAAAAAAAATGGAAATAATGTAACTAAAGAAAAACAAATCTGTCAAAAAACAATAGATATTTTTTGCAGTTTATTTGCAACTTAGTTTGCATAACATTAAAGAAAAATACAGAAAATGGTCGGCATTGTGGGAGATGTCATTCAAATCCATCGAGGTGGTTAAGCGGACAAGATTGTAGAACAAACATAAAATTTCACAATACGGTATTTGACACGATCAACAATAAATTATTTCATGCGCTCGATTAAAACAAAAATTACAAAATATCTCGGAAAATGTATAACTTTTAGTCAATTACTAGTAATTAAAATTTTTAAACAGATTAAACATAAAAAGAGTGCTCTGAAATGTGACGTCATAAGCCAGTATTTTCATACGAAATTCCGTTTTAAAAGTAACTCATTTGATATTTCGTCAAATGCCCAATTACAATGTTAATGAAATGCGGAAGGTGGACAAATAAATATCATTAAATTACTGAAAACGGATCTTCTCTACTAACAGTGAATTTTAAATCGAATATAAAAGAGGAAAAGCTGCCCCGACATATCTCGTATCACCATTTTTTATGTTTACTCAGTAGCTCCCATATATAATAGAGAAAGCAACCTTGAAATAATCCTTTTGTATCGTAGAATCATTCAAGTGACTGGCCTATACATTACAAAATATAGATAGATGATAGAATATTCTTTATTGTACACAAAGATTACATTAACAGAAATTCAATAAATCGCAGTACAATTGGCGGCCTTATTACTACAAGCAATTTCTTCCATGCAACCATACACGGAGACAAGAAAGAAGTTAGAGACGGGTAGTTGGTGCAATTAAGAAATATGAGTTGAAAAGTATATAAACTTAAACCATACATAAATATTATAAAATAATAAAGTAATAACTCAAGAAAGGGGATAATTCTCTATTGAAGAACTACCGACCCACCTCGCTTCTGAGCCATGTTTATAAGCTGCTTCGAGGGTCCTCACGAATCGTCTCGAACGCAGGTTTGATGACTTCCAGCCTCCCGAACAAGCCGGTTTCCGAAAGGGCTTTAGTACCATAGACCACATCCACACGCTGCGGCAAATTATACAGAAGACTGAGGAGTATAATTTGCCATCCTGCTTAGCGTTTGTGGACTATGAGAAAGCCTTCGATTCGATCGAGACATGGGCAGTGCTCGAGTCTCTCCAGCGTTGCCGTATTGACTATCGAGGTGCTGAAGTGCTTGTACAACAGCGCCACCATGTCGATCCGAGTACAGGCGCAGAATTCGGAGGCAATTCCATTGAGAAGAGGCGTGAGACAGGGAGACGTTATCTCTCCGAAACTGTTCACGAACGCACTGGAAGATGCCTTCAAGCTTCTGGAATGGAATCCCCAATAACATTGGGGAACTCGACTCTCGAAGTTGTAGACGAATACGTCTACTTAGGACAAACAGTCCAACTAGGCCGGTCCAACTTCGTGAAAGAGGTCAATCGTCGAATCCAACTCGGCTGGTAGCATTCGGGAAACTTAGAAAAATCTTTTCGTCTAATATACCTCAATTGCTCAAGACAAAATTATACAACCAGTGTGTGTTACCACCAGTGA
The DNA here is from genome assembly GCA_963969515.1 of Yponomeuta evonymella. Classification (NCBI taxonomy): domain Eukaryota; kingdom Metazoa; phylum Arthropoda; class Insecta; order Lepidoptera; family Yponomeutidae; genus Yponomeuta; species Yponomeuta evonymella. Next base: position 16,952,616 of record OZ018353.1, read on the forward strand.
TGACTTATGGCACTGAAACGTGGTCTCTCACTATGGGCCTCATAAGAAGGCTTAAGGTCACGCAACGAGCTATGGAAAGGACTATGCTCGGAATTTCCCTACGAGATCGAATCAGAAATGATGAGGTCCGTAGACGAACGAAAGTCGTCGACATAGCCCAGCGGATTAGTAAGTTGAAGTGGCAGTGGGCGGGGCACATAGCACGCAGAACTGATGGCCGATGGGGCCGAATAGTTCTCGAATGGAGACCACATATCGGCAGGCGCAGCGTAGGACGACCAGCCACAAGATGGACAGATGACCTCATCCAAGTGGCAGGAGGACGCTGGATGCAATCCGCTTCCAACCGGTCTTTTTGGAAATCCATGGAGGAGGCCTATGTCCAGCAGTGGACTTCTTGTGGCTGAATGATGATGATGATGATGAAACTAATAAGTAACATAATGACAAAAAACTCTCTCCCCGAGAGAAGGCCTGAGCCCTACAGTGGGACGTATAGGATGCATTATTAAATTATAATGACAAAAAATGTCCATGACATTTGCCTTCTTCCTTTTCTTTATGGGACAGCCTCCCAGAGACACCAGGCCGCTAGGCATATCACAGTGGCCTTGAAACCCTAGCCTATTCTTTGCAAAGGGCGCAGGGTGCTGTTGACAAAGGGTAGGGGGGATGTCGGGCAGACGGGGGCAGGGTGGGCGGAATGGGTGGGGGCAAGGTTAAGGGCACAACCAGTCTGGCCCCAACCTCCCTCCGCGGAATATTCAGCCCTTCGTAGCTTATTTGTACTTTGCGCTCTTGACTCTTGGCGTTTGGGGAAATATAGAGGTCCCATTTATGACAATGTGGTGTTTAAGTGGCTTTTGTTTCTGTTCGAGATAAGTCACTTTTTTTTCATGAGCTTTTAATCTATGGTGGCCTATGTAGGTGACTTTACAAGATCCCTTCAGATTTTTCAGAAAAGAACGAGACAGACATCTAGGGGCTAAAAAAAGTTTCTTTAAGCTGGAAATAAATTATCGGACGTGGCTGACGGACGCGGCCGATAGTCGCGGCTTGCATGTATCTGGATAGTAGAATAACACCACACTGTGCAAACTATCAGTCGCAAGTCGCGGACGTGTTCTTGGAGCGATCGGACGTCCGAGAGAAATCTGGCCAGCCGGATGCCGAGAAGCCGTGCACATTCATTGGTCGCGGCTGTCAGCCGCGTCCGTCAGCCGCGTCCGATATAAATTTGTTTCCAGCTTTAGTTTCGATAATTAAATTACTTCCCATAAGCAAAATTTTAAAATTCCGAGTTTTAATTTTTTGTTTTTCATACAATGTTGAAACTTGACGGGATCAATTTCTATTAAATATGAAAAAATACGAATTTTATTGTATATTGAAGTAACGGTTTACTTTTTATAGACTGCTTGTGCTTTGGCGAATTTTTTAACCAGAAAACATATAGTAAAAAAAAAACAGTCCTTCTGTTTGTTTGTGGTGTATTCAAATAACGTGACAAGTGTATAAGTACACGTTGATTGTTCGCTGTTCGGAATGTTTGGAGGGATTTGAAAAGCGATTCACGGGTTGTTATTTAATGTTGCGTTAATGTTTATTTACAGTACGTTTGGTGAGTATCCAGGTATTGGATAACAACAAAACGTCTCGACTAAGGATCGTGATTGGGTTTGTTACGCACAGGTAAGAAAAGCTTTTCGGAGTTCAAACACTTTCTATTGTCAAATTTCTAGACAAAGATCTAAACTCACGCCTGTAGCCCGGAAGGGTAGGCGGGGACCAGGGTTTGCCACTTGACACGATCCTGACAAATCTTTTTCGCTTCATCCATTAATTAGTCGTTGCAAGCACGTACGCCGGTTTCGGTTTCTTTTTATCTTGTCCTTCTCTAATACAACCCCTACTCGGTCGAGGTATGTGCACCTGGGACGTCCGTTTCCGTTTTAGATTTGTTGTTCAGGGTTATCCCGTCTGAATGGAAAACTTGCACTAAAAATGTTTTAATAATATAATCGTGGAGACATTGTTAAACGGTAGTGGTTATTTTTTTTTCTCTGTGACTAACACTTTTCATAATATAACCTGTCGAAAAGTCATTATAGTCAAGTGGTACAAAAACGCGCCATAAAAATCGGGTTCAAACTATGACATCACAACTTGCAGGTAACGCCCTATAATGTAGAAGCGTTTATTAGTTTTTGAGTTATCTCGTAAAATAATGTTTTCATACATTTACACGCTTATAAGAAAACGTTTAGAATTCAAAGGAAAAACAAAATATTTTTTGTTATTAGAGCAACTTTATTTTTTGCATTTACACCGAAAAGAAAAATATTTTAATGGTATTTTTTTTTATTTTTCTCAATTTCTATGTCTTCTATGGTATAAAAGCTATGTCACTCCAATCTAAGTTAAACGCAAGTTCCCCGTTGACCTCAATTAGAGTAGAGTTGATGTTTCGCAACAACTTTTGTATTTCAAGTTTTTTCTCAGCTTGATATTTTCCGAAATATCCGGGTTTACATAATTTTACTACGTCCGCACGTTATGACATTTCCAAATATCGCATCTCAGATAAGTCAGTTCGACCTGAGATTTCCGCACTTAGCCTCATAGTTGGGCCATTGCGTAGCAAGCGCTAAGTTATGTAAAAACCTCAGACACTAGGGTTTCCTCACGCCGTGTTCCTTCACCGTTAGCGAGTGGTATTGCTACTACAACTTCACAAATGAACGTAACTTAGAAAACAAAGACATTTGGTACATGCCTGCATTCGAACTTGTGTTCTGTGATTCGAACCCACGACCTCCCGAATGAGAAGTCGGTGTTCTACCGCTCCGCTACCAACGCAATCTCAGATAAATCGGAGTCCTGCATGGAAGTGTCCATTCTACACCTATTTAACACATTTGGGATATTGCAGAGTAACTTTTCTCCTGCATTTTTCTACAGTGCGAAGTAGCACTTATAGCATTAAGTACGCCACATTGCCATTGTATTTTTTACTTATGTGCAATAAACGTATTAATAATAACAATATTTATTCGAGCCATTATTTTACAGACCTGCTAAGGGCATTCGTTACGTACATTTCATCAGCATCAGCCATCTGACGCCCACTGCAGCACATAGGCCTCCTTCCTGGTTTTCATAACCATGAGGGGTTTTGCCCGTACAGTTTACGTACAGAGTAAACCTGAGTTTTTGATGTGTGAAACATTTCAGCCCGTACTCTCTCTCTCTCTCTCTGAGAGAAGGCCTGTGCCCTGCAGTGTGACGTATAAAGGCTACATAAAATATTAAAAACCGGACAAGTGCGAGTTGGTCTCGCCCGCCGAAGATTCCGTACAAATTTTTATTTTTACATTATTATAAATAGTTCGTAGCCCCGGCTGCCTGAGTGATCTTAAACGATCACGAAGGTTAAGCAACACAGGGCGCGTTCAGTGCATGGATGGGTCGCCGTCTATGCCTAACGCTAGTGGCATTTTTCCGAGCGGTTCCGTGCTTCGCAAGGCACGTTAAGCTGTTGGTGCCGGCTGCCGTCGATAGATGGCAGTCGTTAAGCCAAGTCAGAGGCGGCTTGACAACTTCTGACAGTAGACGAGCCACTAGTCTACAAGCCTCCACCAATCCGGACTTGGCCCCCGTGGTGGAGTATGGCCTATACCTTCCTCAGGGAAGAGACGCGTGCCCCTCGGTGGGGACATAATGGGTTGATGATGATAAATAGTTCAGGAATCGATTCTCGCAGTTTTTCCGAGCATTTTCCGAACTTCAAAGACAAATTATTAAAAATAATGATTTAATTACAGATGTATAGTTTTCAGACTTTTCCCTGTAAAATGACTTGCCAAATTTCGTAGTTCTAAGTCAACGGAAAGTACCCTATCGATTTTGATCCCCTTGAGAGTATAGAAAATATACGTTTTTTGCTGCTTATGCTGTTTGGCCGTAATTTTTTTTACGTTAACTTAAAAGTTTGATTTCACAGCTACAAGGTACTGTAGACCTTGTAGCTGTGTATATGTTTGTATGCACGTATATGCTGAGTATATGTTTTTAATTTCAACTCGATACTTCCACGGGTTCCCGAGATTACGGGTCTTGACAGACAGACGGACGGACGGACGGACAACAAACTGATGACATAAGGGGTCCGTTTTTCCTTTTGAGGTACGAAACCCTAAAAACGTTCCGCATCAAATGTACGGATCCCGTGGGATAGCTTTTCACGTGAACGAAGTCGCGGGCTCCCGCTAGTATTTAAATAACAGTGACCGCCCGGTTACGACACTCCCACCATGTTTTCCTTATTTCGGAATTCTATTTAATGCTCAAAAACTTCAGTTAGCAAGAACAAAACTGACTTGGTTACATTGGGGCAGAATTGTAACTCTAAAATTGTAACCCCACTTCAGCGCAATTGTACTAGCAGGGCTTCCATATTGTTTGTGGTTATGAAAACAAACTTCGCCATCATAAAGGGCGGACGAGGTCGGACTTTACAAAATGAAGTCGGTTAACAAAGAGCCAATGTATTTTTGTGTTTGGGGAAATGGACCTTGTAGGTAACTGTACAAAAAGGAGTGAACGGAAAATTCCCCGAGCAATTGAAGGAAACTGTTCTCGCAAAGTGAAAATGCCCCTTGCTCTTTTTGTGATTCGAGCGTATTTGATAAAAAAATAATAAAAATGTTATCCGTACGCGGCGAATAGCTAGTAAAATGCCCGACAGATAACTTACAACACGACAGAACAAAAATCCGCATCGTCAGGTTGAGTTTGCGATGAACACGTAAAGGATGAAACACACCAACGCGGTGCCGGTGGCGGTCCATACTAACGTAAATATCGACAGCAGGTCAATCTCTACATTCTTGCTGCAAAGTCGCCAGTAATGTTATTATTAGTATATGCGTGGTGCGGCGGGAGCGGCAATTAGGTGGACTGTATTAGCGACAATGGACAACACCAGGAGGGTGCTCGTTGGTAAGCGTTGGGGTGGACGTACCTGGATTTCACACCCGCGGATGACGAAGGACGATCGGACGATCACGGCAGCCTAGGTGGGCACTGAATTGTCCAGGCCTCTTGTGTTCCAAAAGTAGTTCACGTTTAACATAACATAACATAAACTCACGCCTGTATCCCAGAGGGGTAGGCAGAGACCAGGGACTGCCACTTGCTACGATCCTTCAATTTCACGTTTCTTCAGTTTATATGCGGATCAAAACAATAAGTCGACTTTTCAATCTCAAAAAACGTATATACGTCTACGTATGTCTGTTTTATTTATCATTGTCACTGTGACTTCAAATTTAGACTGTTTTCGGCCAGGAGTCCAGAGCAAGTGCTGGCTAGATTAACGCGCGGAATCCACTTCTTCTCCACGAGCCCCTCTCACTGTTCGCCATGTAGTCGCAACTAACACATCCGTGCCAGCTGCCACTCAGGCGTAAACAACGGGTAAAGGTTTAAGTGGTGTCGACTGTACTAGTTTTAATTCAGATACAGCCTAGATTTCGTCGAATTACGGTTATAATTGGATTGGTAAAGTCTGATCATTGCCAAAATTTTATGAAATATTGATGTGAATTTACTCTCTCTCAAGCAAGACCTGTGCCCTATAGTTAAAAGTGTATAGGCTGAATTGTTGTATTCACACAACACATTCATTTCAAAGCTGCATTTCTTCTTACAATTAAGGGGTATTATTGTTGTAAATTTTAAAACCATAGAAAACACACCGCATTTGAGCTGAGGTGAGGTGAGAGGAGTTTAGATACTACGTATCATAATAATAATAACCTCCACACAACACAATCATTTGTCCTGGTCTCAAACTAGGATACCCTGTGCTATGGTAACCAGGCAAGGACATCACAAACGTGGAAATACACCCAGACTGAGGCCATTTGTACAAATGTACGGCGGCCCACATAGAACCCATGACCTCTGGCATGGTAATCAGACGTGATACCGCTAGACCAACGAAGCAGTCTAATACGTCTTTGGGCTTCTTAAACTGTGAATTTGAGGAATATTGTAAGGAATCGGATTGAATGCTAATGCAGAATCTCAACGCAGTCAATTTGTACAAATTAGAGTTACCACCAACGCGGTTTAAAAAATGTGTTAAGCATACTCTATGCAAAAAAGCCTATTATAGTATTACAATAATGTTAACGGGGGACGATTGTGTCTAGTGCAGTGTAATTTTAAGTTGAAAATTCTGTTCTTTGTTAGCTTCTGCTCCACATAATCTATTTAATGTGAAACTAACAGTTTTGACGTTCATTAAGTAAAAATTTGGCTTTTTAGTGAATACAATTTTTTGATTATATTCTTTTTGTTGCACTAACCCGTGCATGGGTGGAATTTTTAGCCTCTAAATAGGTTTTTACAATTTTTTGAGTTGAGTTGAATATTTTTATGTATTAACAAAGGGCAAGATAAAAAGTACCCGAAACCAGCGTGCGTGCATGCAACGACTAATGAATGTTGAGGAAGCGAAAGTGATCTGTCAGGATCGTAGCAAGTGGCAGTCCCTGCTCTCTGCCGACCCCTCTGGGATACAGGCGTGAGTTTATGTTATGTTATGTTGAATATTTTTTTGATAATTTATATCATTTGCTCACACACTTGGTTTTCAGAATTTGCTTCAGTAACACATTGTATTTTCTATGACAACGTTGTTGTCTTACAAAATGTCAACAACTTTGTCGACACGTACGATTCTAGAGCCTACCATCTTATCTTCTATTTTGTAATTTCACATCACAACCACTTTACAATAACCATTCGATTTTGCGATTCCATCGCTACCAAGCGCAGTATTACATGCAACCCTAGCATGAACTCTGTGAGCAGGATCGAAACTACAGTGCGCTCTTCTACTGTAGATAGGGTTGCCAGGCCCCAAAATAGCAAAGCCAAGCGCAAGTGCAAAGTTAATACTTTTTTCGTGTAGCCTATGAACGTCCCACTGCAGGGCCGAGGCTTCTCTCAGAGAGGGAGTATGGGCTTAATTAACACGCGTGTCTACCGTGGATTGGCAATTTCAAGCGTCGAGGTATGTGAACACCTCAGACACGCAGGTTTTCTCATGATGTTTTCTTTAACTTTTAGCGAGTAGTATCGGTTCCCAAATTTATGTAAGTTATAAAACAAAGCCATTGGTGTATGCCGGGATTCGAACCCACGACCTCCCAAATGTGAGGCGTTCTACCGCTGCTCTATCACCGCTCTATTTAATAATATTTGATATAAATAATATTAATAATAAATTCTAAACAGCACAATCACTCGTCCTGGTCCCAAACTAGGATACCCTGTGCTGTGGTAACCAGGCAAGGACATCACAAACGTGGAAATTCAGCGGGACATTTAGTCCTGAAAGCCTGACACACGGCTTATGCCATTAATTCCACAGTTTCTTGAGTGGAGGCCACGAACTGGCCAATACAGCGTCGAACGCCCACCAGTTCGTTGGACCCACGATATTAGGCAGATTGGCAGCGGATGGATTGGCTCGCAGGATGGCCGAGGACAGAAAAAAGCGTGCCTCGGAGGCGGCCTATTTTATTTTATTTTATAAGGCACACCAACAGCATACACAGGGCCGGATTTAGGGGAGGGCAGGCGGGGCTACTGCCCTGGGGCCTCCACAAGGAAAGGGCCCCACAAAAGGCTAATATGTACTATCATTAAACGCCAATCTTTTATGAGTACTTATAACGTCTGTTTGTTTTTCAAATAAAAAAAAAATCGTCGTATTCATTGTAGTTTTTGTGTCATATTTTTTATTTGGGAATAATTAGGGGCCTCCGCTCCTTCGTTGCCCTAGGGCCTCCAGACCTCAAAATCCGGCTCTGAGCATACATACAGAATATAGTAGAATTGTATTATATAAAGAGATATAATTACGTGTATGTACACCACTTATAGGTAAGCACAACATTTATATGTAAATTAAGCTTCCATCGTAAATAAGGTGATGTTATAAGGATGATAATCAAATATTCAATCAACTATACTGCCTCTGTATATACCAATTTCTTGAAATCCCGGAATGTTCAGCAGTGGACGAATACTGGAGGATTAATTGAGATGTGAAGAGAGCGCAATATCGCGAAGTTTCGGATGCGTGCTAGGCGTACAAGCTGCGCGGGCGCAAGGTACAATCGTAAGAAAAACAATAAATTTAATTAAGCCAACTTTATGCACCATTGTCTAGTTTCGATTCCGATCGCGATTGCCACAGTTAACTTAACGCTCTGACTAAGTTCTATGGGAATATTGTTTATTGTGAGTAGCGAATCTAAAGTGCGGTGGTATTTATTGTTTTGTCTAAGTAATATTCCAATAGGGGTCTAAAATACTGGAGAACAGGCCAAGTGCGAGTTGGACGCACGCACCGAGGGTTTCGGTAACGCAAACAATGCATTGTGTTGTTTTAAAAAAATAGACCTCTGCAAGTGGTTCTGGGCCCGCAGGATTTTAAACAAACGATTACAAACTTAACTTTGTAGTGAAAACTTATTTAGTCGCATAAGAATACAATCTTACTGCAAAAATAACTTTGTAGTCTTTCGTAGGTAGTTATGTCGAATATTTAAGATTTTTTTTCCTTTTTTTGAACTGTAAAATCATAAATTTCATTATTATAGTGTCCAAAAAGTTTTAAAACAAAACAGGATTTATGTATTTACGTCATTGCATGGAAGTATGTCATCAACACAAACAAAACTAAAAAGAATCCTATCTGTGCATGTTTGGTTTTTTTAGAGAGTACCGAGATATCAAACATCTTGGTGTCAAAAACATTAAACACTCTTTCATTCACGTGTGAAACGAACGTTAAATGGTCGTATGAAATGCATGCACTTATTCACAAAATACAAGAAATAATGTTATACCTACCTTTAAAATGCCGTATAATTTTGCAACAATTAGGACAATGTCGAACACGTCAATCAAAAAGTCTAATAATAGCTCAATAATAATTAATCAACCAAAAATTTAAAATACGATTTACAAACTGATTTATTTGTCACATAAATTCTCGTGTCTAAGTACGACGTAGTATCAAAGGACAGAGATGATAACACAAAAAAACACTGCTTCAAATCTCAATTAGAATACAAAATTATGTTTTCATTCAATTTACATTACCAGGTGAAATGTAATTCGCGTCCAATTAAAAACGACAAAGAGGCAGGAGAAATTATTGCAGTAGGCTGCCGTATTCCGATCCCAAGCGATTTAGCTACGGAAGGCTCGACATTTTCAGGGGCAGACCCTGGTACACTTTCCTTTCATCACAAGCAAGGATCGGATTTTGACGAGAAACATCTTTCAGTTCGGTAGTAGGGGGGGTCACTTGCTAAAACCGCGTGCAACGAAAACATGTCGCCTTGGCGAGGGCTGTAGGTAAGTCTGTAACTACGTGTCGTGTGCATTTCATTATATATAGTTGAGTAGAGCAAGGTAGCCATTACTCAGATCTTCTTGACTCGCGCCGCTGGATGGCACCAGTGCCGCGTAACACGTTGCGCAGTTTAAGCTAAAAATTAAGGCTTATTATACTTAATATACGATTGACGTTGGCGTTACCAACCATTGGCGTTAAACGCCCGACACATGCCTTTTTTTGAACTTTCAGGAGGGTTCTACTCAGGGAAAACTTAATTTAAAGGTGGTTTTAATTTTGTGTCAAATCAATAAAATAAAAAAAATACGAAAAATAGGTGCCTCATAATCACTCGAATTTTCGCAGTATCCATCTTTCTTGTCTAAATTGAATAACAAAAACAATTGAAAGTCGATATTCAAATGTTTCACAATTTTTAAAAAAAGAACATCATAGAAACCATTTGAAAAAAGTTTCATTCGAAAACCTCAAACCATGAAGATTCTATGTCAATTCAAAGAACCTATTGCAATAAAACGGCAATTTCATACTTTAACCCCTACTATTATTATCACGATGTCTACTTTATACTATATCATATTATTTTTGTTGCACTAACCCGTGCTGAGGACAATTTTAAAAACCTATTTAGAGGCTAAAAACTCCACCCATACCGGGACTTGAACCCGCGACCTCTGGCTAACCGTGCCAGCGCTCTCCCAACTGAGCTAATGGGCAAGTGCACTTATTACTATATTTATTCCGATCATTGCTAATAGATTAGATTATTATTAGACTCGAACCATATTAGATACAAGGCTGGCAATTTGTTGTAATGGGATCAAAATGTAGAACCCAGGGGCAACCGTTTTGCGAGTTTACTTTATTAAACGTCAGAATAATTCCCGTTTGATCTTAAAAACCGTTACAAGATCGCAATTTCCATCCAAAAGTTAAGTAGATACAAAACATCTTGAGGCGTTTATTTTCGTAATTTCGTAAGATCCTATGATAACTTTTGCAAAATGGCGGCCAAATGTAAGCAAATAATGTTTCATTATAAATGAATACCTAATGCCGGCGCGTATTTGGCATAGATTAACCATCCATTGCCGGGTTTTACAATACAAAATTTCTCGAAGCCACGACCTCTCGAATGTGAGACCGGCGTTCCACCGCTCCGCTACCATTGCAGAATATTGTAATTTAATCTGATTTTTAGGCTGTCTTTTGAGTATAAATAAACAATCCTTAAATTGTTTGATTTCATTAATAGAACTTACCAAATTTTATAGTATGTTCAAAATAAATTAAGCAAGCTAGCAAGTGTTGCCTAAACTAGGTTACTTTAATATATCCTTATAACCTAGTGTCTTAGGCGTTTTACAATTTTTTTTAACAGAAGCCGTTTATTTTATAGTCCTTGCAAAATTAAATAATAACTTCTACAAGGAGATTTGCTTTCTTAATGTTTTATTAGACAAAAAAGTGTATAAATGGTTCGACAATTAATTGAAAGTACCTGGATGAACGAGCTTTGCTCGGTATTTTTTTGATTAATCGTGTTTTTTGGAAATTATATTTAGATACAATGAAAAAAAAGAGGAAAAAAAGAAAAAAATAATCGGTCTGGAGACAGGCTCGAAACTTCTGGTTTCGGGACCGCCCTATTTCCCACCTGAGCTATTACAACCGTGTAGATGGTGGCGAAATTTACTTCCGCATTGTAATGACATTTTAGTAGTTTTTCATTGCCTAAGAACGACGTTTTCTAAAAATGAAACATAGCTACATCGATTTATCGTTCCTGAAACCCTCTGCGTACTAAACTTCATGAAAATCGTTGGGGCCGTTTCCGAGATTCAGGTTATTTATACAAGAATTGCTCGTTTAAAGGTATTATTAGATATCTATCTAATTATATATAAATATCTTAACTTTATCCCATCACTATTGTTAACCTGATGTTTGCTACAATATAGAATGTTAAAATTGTTTTCCGGAAACGAGAGTGACCTGTTTCTCAGTGTAACTGTGTGGTGTGACCGATTGCTACTATAGCTTGTATCTAGAAAGCAAAGTATTTATCAACATTTCTGTGAACACTTCGAAGGCTCATTTATGATATATATATATATATATAATACAGACAAGACGCTCTTGGCTCATCGATAATGCAAACAAGATTGTCTAATCTAGTGCTACCTACGATTTTGTGGACTGGATGAAACACCAATGTTTACCTATGAATAGCATTAGTGGTGTAATACGTTGCACAGTTGCACTATATTCCTAATAAACCTTTATCAACCGTTCCTTCGACCGAATCGCTCGTAGCCCCGGCTGCCTGAGTATCTTAAACGATCACGAAGGTTAAGCAACACAGGGCGCATTCAGTGCATGGACGGGTCGCCGTCTATGCCTAACGCTAGTGGCATTTTTCCGAGCGGTTCCGTGCTTCGCAAGGCACGTTAAGCTGTTGGTGCCGGCTGCCGTCGATAGATGGCAGTCGTTAAGCCAAGTCAGAGGCCTAGGGCGGCTTGACAACTTCTGACAGTAGACGAGCCACTAGTCTACAAGCCTCCACCGATCCGGACTTGGCCCCCGTGGTGGAGTATGGCCTATACCTTCCTCAGGGAAGAAACCCGTGCCCCTCGGTGGGGACATAATGGGTTGATGATGAACCGTTCCTTCGTAGCACTATTTTTCTTCAGATCACTGATCCACTGAGACTTTTTACTAAGCCTGCCGCTGCCATCATGTTAGGGCGGCCATTTTGAAAATAATATTCTTTTTCTTTCAATTCGAATGTGGCTTTCACATTTTTTTTTCAGCCAGCGCGGCGAATAAAACGAAAGAAAAGGTGGCCGGTAACAAAAGAAAACAAGAGCGTTTCTTTTCAGCGCAATCGCGTCCTAAGCTATTTTGAAGAAAGCGTGAATCCCGGAAAAAACACGGAATGATGCAATTAAAAAAAGTTTTGTGTAGTCAGAAGTATAGCTTGACTGACCGCGCTTTGTAGATACGTGTTACAAACAAATCTCAAAGGTAATAGAACAAATTATTTGTCATAATTTCTGTTCTATTCGTAAATTTTAAATCGATCGTTGCGTAATTCGATAACAAGAAACACTAATTCGTAAGTATTTACAAAAACTTTCGAAGGACTCAATGGATAATACGGCCCAAATTATTATATTACTAAACATTAATCTGTTGAATTTTCTATTTGTGTTCTGAATTTCGTCCATGTAGCCATAACAAATAAGCCTATCCTTTAGCTCTACTTATTCTGTGATTCCCGCTAAACAAAAAATATATAAGAGGAAAGTGGCGTTATTTATAAGTCCTGTCACTTCGGGATTAATTTTCAGTCGTTAGAGATAAGTAATGAGCACCCTTATACATTAATAGAGTTACGCGAGTGATACGTCCAATGTTTTTTTTCTAGATCCAATTATAAGACCAGCATTCGTAGCCGACGCGAGTCGACCGTTTAAACGTCAAAAGTCGCGACTTTCAAGTACACTAATTGTCAAATTCTGACATTTTAGCGCCACAAAACGCATGACTCGCACGTTCGTGCTACCTAGACTGAAGTCAAATCTGAGCGTCGGTGTCATCATTAGAAAATATTTAATTTCACAGAATATACGTTATTATAGAGGATTATCGAAAAAGAAAGGGTTTTCATGGTGGGTCCCCATACATGAAAAGGTGTTTTTTCAAATGGTTCTTTTATCCGGTTTGACCGATTTTGATAAATGACGTATCAAATGAAAGTTATGGGCGACGCGAGTGTTAGCAATACCTTATAAGGTCCCAAAAGAAAAAAAAAAAACACAAAATGTAGTAGAATTGTTGGTTACAAATATGAAAGTAACATAACATAAGAATATTACAACGAAAACGTAAAAATTAATGTTGATATTTAAATCTGGTGGGATTGTACATTTGGATACACGGCCACAGTCTGGGTGATTTCTATGTTTGTGATGTCCTTGCCTGGTTAGGTTACCATAGCACACGATATCCTAATTTGGGACCAGAACAAGTGATTGTGTTGTGTGAAAGTAACAATTATATTTTAATAATATCAATATTATATATTATTAGTAATACTTAATAATATTTTATCGCAAGAGGAGCGGTTCCCAAACTTTCAAGGCTATGAAACACTAACCAACTTCTTTTATTTTACGGAACCCCAAATAAGAAAAAATATCTACTTCGAGATTAGCCTTCAATTCCAACATAAGGTGCCGCCACTGTCCCATCACATAAATCCAGAATATTTGTAGCTAAGGATTTTTCTAACAAACAAAATAATCACTTGTGAGCGGAACCCCAGTGATTTTTTCACGGAACCCTTGGTTTCCACGAAACCCACTTCAGCCCCTCTACTTTGACGCTAGTTTAGCCAACTTGTGTTACAATTCTAAATAATACTATAACACCAAGGATTAATTAGCAGACAAACAACTTTGACGTTCATTAAGTAAACATTTTGTTTTTATAAATATTTCAGTTGAGTTTTGAGAATTGAGTACATTTATTTAATAGTTCGGCTAAAATATGCTTTTAGTTCTCGATGCGCTCTGAAGCTCCAATAAGTTTAATGCTATTTCTTACAACTAAAACGTTTACTAAGTCGTTATTTCTGACTTATTGCCTTTAATTGTGACGCAATTGAACACGATAACGTCGAGAGTAGAGGGGCAACGCTGCTAGAGAATGGCGCCTCTGTATTTATGATATTGTGATGAATAAAACTAGGAGCTCCAGCATTTTTGTCTCAGCTCTGTCTCTCGACCTACTGACTTCAATACGGAGCTAAAAAATGTCAAAAAAAAAAATTATCGACAAAAGACTGAGCCCACGTTGAGGCAGGTCTAATTTACGGGTCGTTCAGTCATTTCGCGCATTTGGCATCACGCCGCAGTAAAACAAATGCGACAGAAGTCTGTCTAGACAGATAATAATGTGTTATCTTCAGAAAATTGTGTTTAGTATGGGAATTAGGATGTTTATTCACAATCACAATCTACAAAACATGACAACTATCCAGTATTCTGGTAATGGGCTATATTTGCGGTCTGTTGCAGGTTAGTGGAGAAAGATTACTATTGACTCTAGACACGTAAACTTCGTCGTTTCGACGAATAAGCGACAGAAAAATTGTTGTATCTTTTTGGTGTCTATGCGGATAACCGTGGTGTCTCTTATCAACTCGGTGTTCGTCACAGATTGGCGAGAGGCAACGAACTAGGTACTATTTTTTTTCGAAATTTTACAAAAATATGTACAATGTCGCAATTTGTGGTTCACATAAAATTTATCTTTGTACTGAGTGGACGTAAAAAAGTGCTTTTTTTTCTTTAATTTCTACTGAACGACTTTCTAAATGAACAACTGTTTTTTTTAATTATTGTTTTTATAAAATTTTTCATAACAATCTCGGTTTTGATCTGTACAAATTAGTGTAATTTTAATCAGAAAGAAAAATAATTAAGAGTACGTGATAAATAACAACAAATTATTTTATTAAAAAATATATAATATGCCTGAAACCTCAGTGCAATAAAATGACCAAAAAAGAAAAGTTTTATTTAAAACTTAACGCTTCAAACAATTGCTATCGAATTGACGAATGCGTACCTATGTGAGGAGGTGAGGTGTCTAGGGTTAAATATCGTTTTATACGCGAGTGAAATCGCGGAGATATCAATACTCTGATTTTAACTAAAACAATCGATTGATACATGTCAAAACCCGCAGTTTCTCGTACATTAACAATATAATAATCTGTTACCTGAACGCTTAAAATTGCCGATCCGCAGTGGGCACGCGTGGTAATTAAGCCCACTCTCTCTCTCTCTCTGAGAGAAGGCCTGTGTTCTGCAGTGGGAAGTATATAGGCTACATTAAAAAAAAAACTGCTGTTAAGAGGTGTCATATGGCTAAAATGCATGTAAAAAATGTCTGTCAATAGTAGATTAACAGATTAATAGTGTACGAGAAACAGGGAGTAAGTCTATAATTTCTTGTGTCTTCATTTTTCTTGTTAGACCATTGTTTTTTTATTCTTGTGCTATTTAGGTATATAGATTCTGTCATTTTTATGTGGCAATGTAAATAAATGGTTTCTGTCTTTCTTTCTTTCTAAAATCTATATAAGACTTTCTAACTCCCGGTTTCCCGTATACTAAGTGTATACAAAAAAACAACTGACGGCTGTTAACAGTAGATTAACAATTTGTTACTATACTGGAAACCGGGGGTTAGAAAGCCTTAGATAGATTATAGACTTACTCTCGGTTTCTATTGCTCGTCTCTGACCGACCAACGCGAGCTCAGTCTCTGCTCGCCGGGATACCGCCGTTTAGCCAAAGTATTTTTCGCCAAATTTTACTTCCCAATAAACTTATGGCATCAGTTTCATTTCCCAAATGAAACTTTAGCAAGTTTTCATTTCGCATTTTATTCATTTGGTCAAATTATCATTTCGCATAATTTTACTGCGTCAAGTTTTATTAAGACAAACGTTTATTATGCTAACGTTTTATTTTGGCAAGTGTTATATAGCAAATAATTGTTTGATTAAATTTATACTTCGCATTTTGTTCATGTGGTTGAATACTATTAGGTATAAATACAAGTAATTTAAAAATTTAAGCTTAAGATACATTTATTTGTAGTATTATATTCTGATTTAAAAAAAAACTTACGAAAGCAATTTGGTGTAAAAAGTGTGTTTAAAATTTGGTTGTTAGGTCAGTACACATAAGCAAAAATAGGTTCGAAGTTTCAGGATGGAGCGGAGCGCAGCGACGCTCCATCCTGAAACTTCGGGTGTTAGTTCTTTTTTTTATATAAAAGCGAAAAAAAATATTTCACTAAAAAACTTAGTTTTGAGTCAAACAAAAAAATTTTTGTTCTAGTTTACATTTCGCATTTTATTCATTTGGTCAAATTATACTTTTGACTGAATAATGCTTGGTAAAATGAATTTTGACCAAGTATTTATTTGGTAAACAATAACTTGCCATAATAACTTTTGCTAACTGTTTATTTGCTTTAAGTTGTTTTGAGAAATGTTTTTTTGCCAAGTGATAATTTGCGGAAAATAGTTTGGGAAGTAATACTTTGGGAAACGATTTTTGGCAATACATTAGTAAACCCTGCTCGCCACGATACGTCACTCATGCTGTCTCGCTCGCACAATATAACATTTTTAGTGATTGTAATAAAATGAGTATTATTTTGACATTAATGTGGTCTGAGGATTTGATAGATAATAATTTTAAATAAATTTTTGTTTTGTTACAAGTGGTTTTTAATAAAGAAAAGTTGTTTCCAAGGTTATTAATTTTGGAATCTAATTTTCTCAATCGAAAACTAGGTACAGGATAAGGAAAATATGTCATCAACGACCGTCATTTTATTATCTATCAAACCCTCGGATCACATTTATCAAAAGTTTACTAATTTTATTACAATCACTAACAATGTTAGATGGTGCGAGCGAGACAGCGTGCCCGATGTAATTGATCTGTTCGAATAAAAGTAAAACTTGGTCGGTACCTTCCAAACAAAATTCTAGGAAGTGATTCGCTATTAAGTTAATACTGTGTATTGCTTACGAAAGTTTCAGTTCAAAAAAAAAATTACCACCAACCATATTTCTTGCAAACCTATCCGTGGTTCTTATACCAGAATGTGTCCTGTCCAGCAGTTGCGTCACTTTGCTCTAGCGTCGTAGACACAAATTTTATTTATTTTATTGAGTGCTAATTTTAAATAAAAAACCCGCTAAGTGCGAATCGGACTCGCGCGCGAGGGTTCCGTACCCGTGCCCGTATCCGCGCGCACGGAATGGACGGAAATAGTGATTTTATTGTGTGGCAGTTACTAACTACAAACTTAGTGTCACAAATGGAAAAAATAGACCAGTGGTCTTCCCACATCCACAATATTTTTAATCGACCAATCCAACGATATCCTACACTATGGTGTAGGCGAAAGAAAAAATTACATACCTAATTTAGGTGTAGGAGAGATACCGTAAAAAAAACTGATATTTTATTCTACCGTTTTTTCGGCGTCTAAATTTTATTATTTGTTAGGTAATTCGCCATAATAACACATAACATATTGTGTGAAAATTTCAACCGGCTACCTATCAAACCTCCCTTCAAACGTCGAACGGACGGACAGACAGAGAAACACAGACAGCGGAGGCAGAGTAATGTACGGAACCCTAAAAATATTATATTTTTCAGTGTTTCAGTGTGTTTCGTTTGTCTGGCAAGATATTTTTTACGCAGTCCACTTTTTCTTCCGTATCCATTTAGCAGATGACTCAACGAACTGTTTTCTCTTAGGTATAGTTAGATACTATCCAAATTCGAATTTGTTTTCTGAAAGAAAGCTTCAGTCTATTTTATTAAACAACGATTCCTTAAAACGGTCCATCACGCAGAAAGCTATTCTTAATCCGGCGCCACACGGTGTATACACGCCAAATAATACCATGAGTTTATTTTCAAAGTTCTTTGGGAAGCAATGTTCGGTATACGATACTAGATGTCCTTCTGCAAGAATTAAAAAAAAAAAAAGCTAAATAGGTATACCCTAAACTAAACGTTTCATTTCCTGAGCAGGGTTACCTTGGACCAAATATTCGCAATGATGCATAACATATGATGGAAACCTGAGTGTCTGAATTATTCACATACCTCAGCGCTTGAAATTGCCAATCCGCGGTGGGCACGCGTGGTGACTCTCTGAGGCCTGTGCCCTACAGTGGGACGTATATAGGCTCCTTATGATGCATAACACCCGATACAGATAAGATAAGAATAGTCGTATAATAAAACTAAAAATAACTTCCACACAACATAATCACTTGTCCTGGTTCCAAAACCAAGCAAGGACACCCGGAACCCGGACTGAGGCCCTTTGTACAAATCAGGTACGGCGGCCTCCAGTGGGAACAGAACCCACGACCTCTGTTTTTGGTAGTCAATCGAGTCAACCGCTAGATTAACAAGGCGGCAGTCTTAAATTAGCAATTCTTATGGAGTTTGACAGATGGCGAATGGAATCATTCAGGATTTGGTGCGCGCAATATAGGGGCAGGGCCCCGTTTCATGAAACTGTAATCATGTCAATTCGATATACATTGCGCAGCCGAGTCTTCCTATTTGTCAATCTACGGGTTAATCGGCTATGCAATCCACATCGAATTGTCATAGTAAACCATGAATTGTAGTTTTATAAAACGGGGTCCTGGTGTCCAATGAAGACTGCCTGTATCAATGAAGAATGCCTTGTTAGCCTATCGGTTGAAACGCTTGAATACCTAAAACAACGGTTGTGGATTTGAAGAGGGAAATCATGAAAACCATTCTGTCTGAATGGCCCTTTACAAACGTGTATAACGTGGGAGTACCTAATAAAAGACAGTCGACTGAATTAACAGAAACAGGGGTTTAAAATGACACTGAAATGTGAGCCACTGGAAATATCCGGCATTTTGGCAAGCCGAAACACTTGCCAAAATGCCGGATATTTCCAGTGGCTACAATTAAAAACGACATATTTATTGTCTTTTGGTGTGTGTGGGCTATACACGTGCTAGTGTGTCAAGCCAAGTTTGAATCGAAAAGGGCGAATCACTAAGTGTTATTTTACACAAATCTTTCAAATATACTTTCAAGGCCAACACAACTGAACATTGATTTTTAATGCGGAGAAAAAAGCCTACGACATATGTCCTGCTTTGTGGCGCTCCCCTTGCTAGAGTTAGTAAATTTAAGTACCTGGGTCACTGGGTCATTGAAGATCTATCTGATGGTATTGACATTGTGAGGGAACGTAGGGCGCTGTCGGTGCGGTGCAATCCATACAAATATTATAAATGCGTAGGTGTGTCTGTCTGTTTGTTACCTCTTCACGCTTAGGCCGCTGAATCGATGTAGATGAATTGTTATGGACATAGGATACTCTTTCACCTAACAGTGAAGGAAAAATTGTGAGGAAACCTGAGTGTCTGAGGTGTTATTATTATTATTATTAATTATTAATTCTTTATTGCACAAAGACGGTGTACAAAAGGTGGACTTAATGCTAATGGCATTTTCTATTTCCTGAGGTGTTCACATACCTCAACGCTTGAAATTGGCAATCCGCGGTGGGCACGCGTGGTGATTAAGCTCATTATCTCTCTCTCTCTCTCTCTCTCTCTGAGAGAAGGCCTGTGCCCTGCAGTGTGATGAATAAAGGCTACATTATAAACTAACTTACAGATCATTTATGCAAAGTGTCATACTATTCTCTTCTACTGTATCGTATGTAGTCTTCTCGTCAATTTCTTCTATGGGCAGTCTTTATTCCAAAAACAGCGTTAATATTATATTTATATATCAGGATTTAGGCCTCAGGTTCTAGGTCATGGGCCCTAAGAATCACACATGATTTACAGAATAAAAAGACACTTTTGCATAAATTATCTGTAACAGAAGATAGGGTTCCGTACCTCAATAGGAAAAAACGGAACCTTTATAGGATCACTTTGTTATTCGTCCGTCCGTCCGTCTGTCTGTCCGTCCGTCCGTCCGTCTGTCTGTCCGTCCGTCCGTCCGTCCGTTCGTCTGTCTGTCGAGACCTTTTATCTTGGGAACGCGTGGAGGTATCGAGTTGAAATTAAAACCATATACTCAGGTCTACGGTCCCCTGAAGCTTTGAAAAAATCAAACATCTAAGTTAACGTAAAAAAAATATACGGCCGTTTATGCCACAAAAACTTATATTTCGGGGGAATCAAAATTTATGGGGTACTTTCCGTTGACCTAGAACTATGAAATTTGGAAAGTTATATCATCTTATACAACGAATACACGGAAAAATCCGAAACAACACATTAGTAATTAAATCATAAAAAACCGGCTAAGTGCGAATCGGACTTGCGCACGAAGGGTTCCGTAACATTATCTATACAACATTTGAATATTTCGAGCGTTTACCTTTCGCCGTTATTAATATCGAGCAAAAAACGGCATAAAAATCAAGTTTGCTGTATAGGAACCCCCCTTAAACATTTATTTTATTCTGCTTTTAGTATTTTTTGTTATAAGCGGCCACAGAATACATCATCTGTGAAAATTTCTAAATTTCATTTTGATAGTTAAAAATATCACGGTTCATGAGATACAGCCCGGTGACAGATGGACGGACGGACGGACCGACAGCGGAGTCTTAGTAATTGGGTCCCTTAACCTTTGGGTACAGAACCCTAAAAAAATATCTTTGAAGTTTGGGAAAAGCTGGGAAAAACTGCCAGACTCGCTATTTACACCCTTTTTCTTCGTATTTAACTGTAACTCGTAGTACAGAACTGGGTTATGTAGGAAGAATATTTAGCTCCGTCTACATAAGTGGCATTATAACTGGTAATGTGCAAAGAAGGTAGGTTTCTTCAATTTCAATTTTCTTTGAATTTTGTACGAAGAATGTTTTTTCTTTATACCTACATTGCTAGTAATGAAAGTCTGAAAATGTACAAAAAACAAGGTATTTATAATATGCAAGTATCTACTGTACGGAACCTTCGGTGTGCGAGTGCGACTCGCACTTGTCCAGTTTTTTTTCCATCGCTTTCGCTAAAGGCAGCTATCACCACTATCTAATATTTATCTTGTTGAATTTTTGCAGAAACGTAAAATAAAAGAATTATGATTGGTCAGCACATGGTGGCCATAGATAAGAGCTCAGGGTAGCTCCTAAATGTACTGAAAAGTCGCGCAAGACGGATATGCTTTTATTGATTAAAAGCATACCCGAAGCGTTGCCGAAACATCGGGAATAGGTAATTAAATTTTACCTGATAAATGATCGCGACTAGATCCGTTTAATATATAACTACGTAAAAGCATATCCACAAAATTAATTGAACTATAGTATATCGGTCAGGTTTTTTTTTTAGGACTCCAAACAAATGTCCTTAAAATCAAGTATTCAAGGAGACGCTACCAAAAATAAGCACATGATACAACCTCTTGGCAAAAATTAAAACCCAAAATGGCCGCTCGCAAAGACGGACGTGATTCGATTAATTCCTTAATTTAGTTCATTGGCTGACAATTTGCATAGAATAGACAGGCAACTAAGCGAGGTTAGGACCATATTTCACAATCGTCAAACGTTCATAGGCGATATCCACTGCGAGTTTTATTCAATTAGTAACAAAATACGTCCTGTAAGACCAGCAATGAATATCACTAAGTGTCATATCTAATAGTGTCAATAATAATAATAACTTGTGCAAACAAAGTACGCGCCCACCGCGGCCTCGAATGGGCATCGAGCCGTGCAAATATCAAATTGGACAACGCATTTAGTTGACTTGCCCCCCTGTTCGAAAAAGCCTATTATCATATGATATTCATAACGTGTGTCAGCCAGCCTAAAAAGACTTAAACATAAAATTTTATGGCCGACACATTTGAGAAAGTAACTACAATTTGCATCACACGTTTAGTTTTAACACTTTGAGCATACAGAAGGTTTGGTCCGGCGGTTTCCATCCGATACGTACGATTAGATTGTGGTGAGATGTTTTCTCCACCTAAAGACTGTTTTAACTCGATGCAAAAAATACTGTCACTTTGACACGTGCCGGGCTTGTAAACCATAACATTTGTTGACGTACTCTATGGGTTGGAATTTCCAATATCAACCGTTCAGTTAAGGTTTGGGGGGCATGAGGGGGAGGGAGAAGCCCCCCTGGGAAGTGAGGATGCTGAAACCTAATAGCTTTTGAGAAAAATTAAAAACGAATTTTGAGATTATGTTGACAAAACTTCAATCAGTTTATTACTAGAAACCTTATTCTAGCTTAAATTTAGTAAAATACATCAGTTACAAAATACAAATTCACAGTGCGACCTGATACAAAATAAGAAGATTATGTTACAAAAGACAGTTTTTTTGCTTTTATCACCGTCAACCTAACAAAATAAACTACAGTTTTGCCCATGTTTCCTTTCCAGTAACCAAGTACTTTATGGTACAGATTGGACCTATATTGGATGAATCTTAGTAAATGGCCCGATTTTCATCAGGCATTTTTAATATTGCAATAGATCCGGCGCTGCGAGTAATGCAGCCCCTACGGCCTTGTATGAACAAGTACAGGCACCTATGCCCGCCTCCGCAGCTTCGGCTTGTCGCCGAACGACGACCAGCCTCAGCCGCTAAGGCCTGCGCTTTGTTACAGCGGACGGAGGCTGCTGTCCCTCCGCGCCTCCGGGTTTTCATATATAATCCAGGGAGGTAACCACAACCACTGCGTGGAAATTGGGTGCGCTATGAGTCGGATTTGAAGCCATTTCAACCTATCATTAACCTAATTATGAGAGCACTAAGTCTGTTTTTCCGTGTTTTCGTATTCCGTTTGGCGCCGGATTAAGAATAGCGTCACTCCATTTCCTTCCGTGGATGTCGTAGAAGACGACTAAGGAAATCAATTACCAGGAGACGGGCAGCAGCGTCTTCCAGAGATTCCAACAGCATACTGCGATCGCCAACCCGCCTGCCAAGCGTGGCGATTATGGCAAAACCCTTCATGGTTGTGAAAACCATGAGGGAGGCCTATGTCCTGCAGTGGACGTCAAATGGCTGATGATGATGATGATGATGAAGTCTGTTTTTGCCCGTATTTCCTATTCAGTAACCAAGTAGGACTTACCTCAATTCCTCAGAGAGGTAATATATTCTTCGCCCTGATGATACGGATGTGGTTGTAACGTAGAGCTTCTAGGGAACGGCTCGAAAGAGTCCACCACTGCACTCGATTCCTCAAGCCAGTCGACATCTGAAGGACACGGAGGCACTGAAGAAGAGCTTGCAGAAAGTGGCTCGAAAGAGTTCAACACTTGCACTACACTTGATTCTTCAGACGGGGAAGCAGCAGAACTCGAAGCCAAGGGCTGGGAGGACGCCATAGTAGTCATACGTTGTTACTCAGACAGAAGTACGGAAAATGCTCTCAACTGCTAGCTGGACAAACGCAGACTGATTTTTTGACAAGAAACAAGATGGCGGGTGCGAAAATACGACACTCCATTTACATAATATCACTTATCTGAATTTATTGTTTTTAACTTTAATTAAAACTTTTATGATTTAATTATGACATTATAATGTATTTTTAACCCTTAAATATTTTAAGGGTTAAAAATTTAACCCTTGAATATTTTAGATTAAGTCCTAGTAATGTTTTGATAAGTTGTAACAAAGTTTCGACAGAAGTAAGTTCTCCCGACACGTGAAACGAAACGCGGCGTCCGTTCCGAAACGCAAATGTTGTCAAAATGGTGTAAATACGTAAGAAAATTTGGATTTAAAAAAATAATATCTCAAAAAGTAAGGAGTTTTAGGTGCTAGCATTTAATATATAAACTTCTTATTTATAGGCATTTCTGCAGTTTTCATTTCAAGTCGCAACTAAACGGATGAGATCGGAAAACTTCGCCATCGCATATATTAACGCCGTCGTCTGTGACGGTAAAAAATCTAAGGTTCTTATGAAATACATTTCAATAATAAACTCTGTTATCAAAATAAAAGTAAACAGATCTTTTATTTAAACAATAGAAATCTCCTACACATGTGCATTTACTCATGTGGACTCGAAAAACTAGCTAAAATTGTCGAAACCACAAGAGTACACGGGGAACAACATTCGCATCACTAAGAAAAAAACGGAATGTTTGAAATTAAATTATGTCTTCATGAATGTGTCGAACAAACCTCAAACCCAAGGCTATCAACGAGTGTGCTAATACGTAAAAAACTAGTAATCTCAGTTTACTTCCAAGTAAAAATAGTGTGAACTGGCCGGTCTTAGCGCTTATGCCAACAGAGCCAACCTGGACCGAGTTTCATAAAGCTACAATTCGTAGTTTATTATAAAAATTGTCCGTAGGCGAGTCTTCCTACTTGTTAAACTGTGGATTGATCGACTTTGCCGTGTACATCGAATTGTCATAGTAAACCATGAACTGTAGCTCTATGAAACTAGCCCCTGTCGACCTATTCGGTCCTCTGCCAGTCTAATCAACTCTAATCCAATGGTTTCTAGCATTCCCGCCTCTGTCAAAACGTCGCCACAGAATAGCACACCACAATAAAAATATTGATTGAGTGAAAATTCTTTATGTAGAGTAGGAGATTTATAGAACACGTCACTACTGCACCCTGCACATTAATAATAGGAGTTAAAGTATGAAATTGCCGTTTTATTGCAATAGGTTCTTTGAATTGACATAGAATCTTCATGGTTTGAGGTTTTCCAATGAAACTTTTTTCAAATGGTTTCTATGATGACCTTTTTTTAAAAAACATTTGAATATCGAATATTGAATATCAACAAGGCAACACAAGTTTCAACACGCGTTTCTTTCTGCAGATCAGTCAAATCATGAGGCACGCATTTTTAGTATTTTTTATTTTATTGATTTGACGCAAGTGAGTCAATATTGTAGGTAAGGTAACGTTAAACCATGCCGCTAATTCCTGGGTAGTTTGACTAGGGTCGGCTTCCACTATCTCTCTTAATTCATCGTTATTCACCTGTGTGGGCGGTCTTCCTCGTGGCTCGTTCTTTAAGTCGAAATTTCCATCACGAAAGCGTTTAAACCAAAATCGCACGGTGCGTTCATTAGTAGACCCCTCTCCAAACACAGCATTGATATTGCGGGCTGTTTCTGCCGCGTTAGTTCGGCGTCGGAACTCGTATTCAAAAATCACTCGAATTTTCGCAGTATCCATCTTTCTTGTCTAAGTTGAATAACAAAAACAATTGAAAGTCGATATTCAATAGTTTCACATTTTTTAAAAAAAGAACATCATAGAAACCATTTGAAAAAAGTTTCATTCGAAAACCTCAAACCATGAAGATTCTATTTCAATTCAAAGAACCTATTGCAATAAAACGGCAATTTCATACTTTAACCCCTAATAGCACATTATGATACAAGTGTGCTAAGTTGGTCATTACGCACGACCTCATACGAGGCATTATTGTAAGCGCGAGCTGCAGGCGAGCGCGGTAAGGAAACTGAGTGTGTAATGATCAGTGCACACGAGTTGCATACGACGTTTATCAACATTAAATTAAATTTATAAATTAAACTTGTATTGTTAGTAACTTCAAGTAAACATTTTTGATAGTAATTAACTACACAGCAGCAACTTTACCAAATAAAGCATAAGCAGCCTATATATACTGTAGGGCACAGGCCTTCTCTCAGAGAGAGAGTATGGGCTTAATCACCACGCGTGCCCACCGCGGATTGGCGATTTCAAGCGCTGAGGTATGTAAATAGCTCAGAAACTCAGGTTTCCTCACGATGTTTTTTCTTCACCGTTAGCGAGTGGCATTGCTACTATAACTTCACAAATGTACATAACTTAGAAAACAAAGTCATAGGTACATGCCCGCACTGGGAATCGAACCTGGGTCTCCCGCTTCCGAGTCCAATGTTCTACCCACTAGGCTACCACCGCTTATTATTTACCAAGTAGTTACAGAAAATGGCGCGTAAGTTTAGTTTTTTTCGCGCCGCCGTACTTTCGATGCGCGCGCAGGTTCAATAAAGGCACAGGAAAAACCGGCTGTTCAGCCGGAGCAGGAGCAATATAAAAATAAACTATAAATTAATGTTTCTAAATACGATAGTTAAATTTGTGTTTAAAAATATACAATTTGATGAAATGAAATGTCTGTCATCTTAACCCTAACATACTTTAATATTCGTAAAAATATTCGATGTTCTTAGACGTAAGCTTTTGCTGAAATTTAAAAAAAAGTTTATAATACAGCACCTGTACGGCAATGCTTCACAGCACAAGTATGGTAACATGCTGAATTATAAAACTAAATAACGTTGTAATAAGAGCCAATTTACGAGCAACTGTGTTGAATAGTAGATTTTACAACGAGTGTACAAAACGAACCATTTTTCTCCGAGACTTTTACACATAGTTTACATAATTATATAGAACTGGCTTTAATTCCAGACAACAACGTCATCTAAATAATCTTTAAAGTTAAAGTCCCTTTTGGCACAAAGTGCGCTTTACACATTTTCTGAACCATGTTTCTGGCAATCTTATTATATCTTCTGGGATTTTATTGTAGAAATGTATACAACGCCCCATACAAGCAATTCCTCTCCATAATTTAAAGAGTATTATAGTGGAATTGGCCTTTTATAAATAAGACAGTTATTTTTTCAGTACCTTGCTAAGTTTTTGCGCAACGTACAAAGACTTTGTCCACGCAAAGAGAACCTTCTAGGTTTACTTGTTGATTCTAATTTTAGTCATTTGATTCACGTATTTACCTTGCAAATAGTGAATGAAACAAAGGACCGAGTCAACGAACTATGCGCCTTAAGGCCGAATAGAAATAGGAATCACCTTGAAAGCCAGGCTATAAAAAAAATCGGTTTACCATTCCGAACCTTAGAGTTAGCAAACAAATTTAATAATATATTATGTTGTCTACGTTATAGCAGACCAAATGTTCGTTAGGATAGGTCTTTAGTCCTTCGCCTCAATTCTAGACAAATTTGTTCTGCGTTCAGTATTCATCCTAAGAGTGTTGAGATGTTAGTATTGTGTAATGTAATAAGAGTAATTTAAGATATGAAGCCACGGACCTCGAGGCAAACCAGTTATGGTTTTGGGAGGTGCGAGTCCATTTAACCTGTACAGATATTATGTGAACAAAAATAAAAAATAAAGTTATTTATTTCATTTAAAAAAAGACTAACAGAAATAAATAATAATAATAACGTCCACACGACATAATCGTAATTGTACCAAACTAGGATACCCTGGGCTATAGAAACCAGGCTAGAACATGACAGACGTGATAATACACGAATACTGAGGTCATTTGTACAAATGAAGTACGGCGGTCTCTAGTGGGAAGCGAACCCACGACCTCTGTCAGCAAAGCGTGTTAACCGTTAGACCAACGAGATGGCCATAAAAATTAGAATTATATCATAAACATTTAGATTTTCGTCCTGATATTGTTTGTTTATGATTGAATGATGTAATTTTCGCGAAAAATATAATAATTACATTTTGTCGATTTTTTTTTAATTAACACAATATGTTTCTAAATCATATTTAGAAGGTCCCCTTAAAAAACGGGGAACGAATTTAAAGTCACCTGTAGTATATTTGTTACAATCATGTTGTATTTACCACGTGGCCAGCAGGCCAGGTGGAGTTTAAGTGCTCTTATCGCGCTGGAACAAATACTACAGCAATTAAATTTAAGTTGGTTCCTCGCGATACAGGCTAAGCCTGGTGCAAGGACCCCTGGCAATTTTTGTAGTTTTAGTTTTAATAATAAAAAATATTTTTTAATTTTTTTAATTTTAATCAATTTAACCATCTTAGACCCAACCCAGGGACCATTTAAAAATAATGGCTCTAACATAGTTAATGCCACTTCGCACTGTGATATTTTGTTAGGGTTCCGTACCCGAAGGGTGCCAAACGGGGGTCTCGGTGGGCGAGTCCGACTCGCACTTGTCCGGTTTTTTAAGTTATATCTCAATGTAGGCATGTTGCTCCTTAGTCAATGGAAATTTCAGTACCAATCCTGCTAAGTCACATTTCAATGTAGGCATTTTGCTTCCCGGACAATATAAGCTCGCAGTCCCTGGCCTCTGCCTACCCCTCTGGGATACAGACGTGAGTTTATGTATGTATTTACAATATGAGGTTTTGGTAAAGTTTGCCATGGACGTTTTGATTTCTAAGCAGTATGGTCTGAAAACCTAACACCCTGTATTATGGAAACCAGGAATCACACACATGGAAAAACACTCCGACCCAGTAACTTCAATATTTTTTACAAACCAAGTATGGCGGCCTCCAGTAGGAATCGAGCCCACGACCTCTGGTTTGGTAGACAAGCGTGCTAAACGCGGTCAATCTGCAAATAAGTATCTAAAATTACGAACCGAAACTATAACCGTTCAATTTCGATGTTAATTAAAATGGAAGACGGGGCTATCTGACTATCTAAAAATTTGAAAGTTCAAACACTAAATAACTCATAAAAAGTTTAATTAACGTTAGTTTACGACGGTATTTCTTGTTGATTCGACGATTAAATATCACAGCAATATTTTTAGTGCTTTTTTACGACTTATTCTATTTAGACCTCGTAAGAAGCCACACTTTAGACGGTTACTGTTTGCTCGACTGCCCGTACAAAAAAAGAGTGTTATGTTTCGGGGTTCGTGTATGCATGTTTGTTTGTTTCTTTATCCCACCACACCTTCTAAGCGTTTAAAATTGAGAGGTGACGTTGGAGAGAGCTGTTGGGTAGCTCACTCAGCGATCGGATCAGAAATACCGAAATCCGGAGGAGAACGAAACTGACTGACATAGCCAAGGTGATTACCCGTAAGAAGTAGATATAGGCAGGCCATATATGCCGTAGAAAAGACAAGAGATGGGGTGTAAAGGTGCTAGTCTGGAGACCTAGAGATGGGCTGGATTGACGACCTGCCCTCCTATCACGTAACTGTCCACAGCCAATGCAGTTACAAATTTTTACGTTTCCGAAGTGTCAAAATATGTATGTATATTTAAGTTCGGAGTAAGATACATCAGACGAGCCAATACAGTGGAGAAGTTCCGAAGTAGCACCCCTTGTCAAAGTGGCTGGAAATGTCTGTGACGCGCTACACCCAACACCGACGCGAATGTGCACTGGAATGAGACTCAGCATTGGGTGGTTGGTCTGACGACCAGGGCCTAGATTCTGTTAATGCATTGTAGTAACATGACAACTGCATGAACATGGCGGTTTTCATTTCATGGCTGCTTTAAGTCTACGCGGGCACACCCATCAAACCTTCTAGGCGTCAATGGTACGAAAAAACACGTCACGTGACCCGACAGTGTACCTGTCATTATACTACAATGCACTAACAGAATCGAGGCCCTGGTTACGGTGGCAAGGAGTCACTGGATGCGGGCGGCACAAGACCGGGAAGCTTGGAAAACTATGAGGGCGGCCTATGCCCTGCCGTGGGCATCAAATGGCTGATGATGATTGGGTGGTTATAGATTAAAGAAGAAGAGGTGTTGTTTTGTTGGCAGTACGGTTAGTTTGGCGTGCAGTTTTCGTATTTAGCCTTATATTTGGGACATTGTACGTAACAGGGGTGTGAGATCACTCCAGCCAGCCCATCTCTTTCCAGACAGCCAGCAGTGCTCCAAAGTTACTACTGGCATTAGTGCTGGCAATTTGACAATTAATGTACTGTTAAGTCGTGACTTTTGACTTTTGTCACCTATGCAGGACCGGTGTGTCTTCTTCCTTAAGGCATCAGCTGTCGGTCAGTCCCACGGTGAGAAAGTGTTTATTCAGTACGGATGAAAAAGTGGGGGTCTCTGATTTTTAGTGTTTCGTACCCAAAGGGTAAGGAACCCTTTTAATGAGACTCCACTGTCCGTCCGTCTGTCGGTCTGTCTGTCACCAGCCTGTATCTCATGAAACGTGACAGCTTGAAAGTTGAAATTTTCACAGATCATGTATTTCTGTTGCAGCTATAACAATAAATACTAAAAACAGAATAAAATTAATATTTAAGTGAAGCTCCGATACAACAAACGCGATTTCTTTGCCGTTTTTTTGCTCGATATTAATAACGGCAACAGGTAGACGCTTGAAATATTCACAGAATATTTAGTTGTATATTTATTTTTTAAATAAAGAATTAAATTGAAATAAAATAAATATTTAAGGGGGGCTCCCATACAACAAACGTAATATTTTTGCCGTTTTCTGCTCGATATTAATAACGGTAACAGGTAGACGCTTGATATAATCAAATGTTGTATAGATAATGGTACGGAACCTTTCGTGCGCGAGTCCGACTCGCACTTGGCCGGTTTTCTTTACTATCGTATCTAGGGCGACGTCAAATGAAAGATAAAATAATTCTGAGTTCATAAATACAGTACCTACAATATAAAAATATACCAAGCGACAAAAAAAAAATAGCAACTTTACGTACTATATTTCAGTGTTTATGACTACTAATAGCGCCATCTATTTATCAGCTATGAATACAAATCTCTTAAAAAGAGTTTTTTTCCGCGGCTGGGTTATAGTTTGTAAACTTCTGAATGTTTCTTTTCGAAATAATAGTTTTTTTACCAGAAGTAATCTTCAGCCACCTAATGGTCCAAGACCTCGTCATACTTAAAATTCTCCGTAAAGAGGTTGCCGCTTGAATTATTTCATGTGAAACGACAAAATTAAAAGGTCGCGTCGTGTCACGTGCGGCGGTAGGGCCACCAAGCTTTCTGACATTTACTGAATTTTCAGCTTAGGGGATGTTGGTCTGACACGATTTTAACTAATAAAGCGTGATTCATTAATTACGTACGAGTATTTTTGCTGGTGTTTGACCCCTCTCCTACATAAGAAAAAATAAGAGAAGGCCGACCCCGTTCCCCTCAGTTTAGAATTAATTACGTAAGAATCTAAAGAATAAAATAAAAAAAAAATACAAGGGTCTATTGCCATGGAAATTGATGCCCAAGCTTTTTCAAAGTATGATTTTAACTTTGCGCATTTTTGTAAGCTTACCTACCTTAATAAAACCAAATACGGTACTGTAAAATCTTATTCTTTATATATCTCTAAATAGTAACACATTAGCATGTAAGTGATTTAGTTAAGTCTGTCAGCTTACCGGATATTGAAACATTTTGGAAAGAAAACCAAGTTCGCCTTTTCCAACAAACGTTTCGATACTAACCTAGTTAGGTATAATGACTGGAAGTTGGCCAGAAAATAATAACAAAGTCTTTTCGACTCGTTTTCCACAGAAGTGAACAAT